>QLTV01012194.1:3096413-3114136 GCA_003457575.1 Thermophis baileyi
GAAGGATACTGCAAAATCCCCATTCCCTCCCCACTCCTGGGGGAAGGATATTGCAAAATCCCCATTCCCTCCCCACTCCTGGGGGAAGGATATTGCAAAATCTCCATTCCCACCCCATTCCAGGGGAAGGATACTGCAAAATCCCCATTCCCACCCCACTCCTGGGGGAAGGATATTGCAAAATCCCCATTCCCACCCCACTCTGGACCAGCCAGAGGTTGTATTTGCCGGTTCCGCAGGAGTTAAGAAAGGAATTCATGGTGGGCTGGACTTAGATCTCTTGTGGCGTGCAGGGACTCATGACTGATGATGCATTTGACCCCTCCCTCGGGGTCGGTCTGGTCATCTCCTACACATTCAAAATTACAATGGCACTGAAAAAAGTGACTTATAATAGTTTTTCACACTTACAACCATTGACTTCGCTTGTCAGAAAGTCACAAAAGGGGGATAACATGACGCCAAGACACTGCAACTGTCATAAATATGAAACAGTTGCCAAGCATCCAAATTTTGATCATGGGGATGCTGCAATGGTTATAAGTGTTAAAAATAGTCATAGGTCAATTTTTTCAGTGCGGTTGTAACTTTGAACGGTCACTAAATGAACTGTTGTAAGCCAAGGACTATTAGTATAGACTTTCCCTAAAAATTAAGTCATATCCAGATCATCATGCAAACAGCTTCATATCGCCAATAACTTAACCAGATAGGATCTTATCTTAGACTTCTTCTCAAGCCATTAAGAATGGTTATGTGGAGAACACCCAAGTTTGCCAAACCATTTGATATTGACTTGGTATACACATGCCATATCTATTTCAGCTCCAACAAGTTGATAAATACTTCAGGGAGGGCAATCTGCTTTACTTCTCCTCTTCCTGGCAAACTGCATAAGCAGTATCCTGATAAAATCTCAGAAATAAATGGCATAAAGATTTATCTAAGGTCTATCATCAGAGACAATATAGATTCATGCATTACATTATGCCATGCTTTCTTTCAGGCATCACTTGTAGAATTAGTTATAATGGCTTAATTCGCATGTAAATTATAGTTAATGTACTACAGGGGCTGGCTTCACATCTGAAACAAGCCACATATGAGCTCAGGATGGTCCATGAAAATAATTACTGTCCAATCTTTGTTGGAGACCGGAGAGCAGAAGAATCATCCCTAAGGGTTCAAGAGTTAAGTTCAAAGAACTATGCTTACGCATAATAACATAACATTCTGTAACTGAGACTGAACATGAAGGGGGTAATTATATTTTTTAGAACTTTCTGGTAACATGCAAGTTATTTTGATAGTCTGATAAGCCTTGAAAAGAGCAGGAAGAACGTACAGAGTCATTCTACTAAACAAGAATATTTTGCCAGGCAGGTTCGATAACTATACCCTACTCTACTGTCTACAACAGGGGTGTCAAACCCAAGGCCCGGGGGCCAGATCTGGTGTGCGGGGTGCTTAGATCTGGCCTGCGGGACCTCCCTGGAAACAGCAAAGGACCAGCCCGCGGTGCCTCTGCCAGAGAAAATGGAGGGCCCCCCCCCAGCTCCATTTTCACTGGCAGAGGGTTGCAGGAGGCCGTCGTGGCCGGAAACCGAGCTTGGGAGCCCGTTTTTGCTGGCAGAGCGCTCAGGCCACCACAGGTGTCCCCCGACATGAGTGACATCAATCTGGCCACACACACTCTGCCCCCCCCCGAGGTCAAACACAATCCTGATGCGGCCCTAAATGAAATCGAGTTTGACATCCCTGGTCTACAACTACGATGGCTACCACCAAGATAAGCCTGAGGAATCACTGAGAACTAGATTTAGCTCTGCAGAACTTCCCAAGGATATTCTAATCAACAGCTTGAGAGCAATGGGGATTCAAAATGTCTTCATTGCCTTATATTTCTTTACCACCAAATTCTCCAGGAATTTTCCTCAGTCCAGGAATTTTCCAACCTCATTACCACTAATGGCATTAAATTTTTTTACTGAGAGTAAATATGAAGGAAAAAGGAATGCACCACCTTCTTCTAGACTTCCCTGCCAGAAATGGATAACAGAACTGGATAAAACCAAATATGGTCATACAAGAAAAATTAAGAGTGAAGGCATAGGACAGACAGTTCAAAGGACATAGATATAAAAAGTCTGAAAAAATAAAATTACTACGGAGGCAATTTTTTTTTAAAAAAAAAAATTGGGTTCTATCACTGAAATAGAAGATAACTTTTTTCCAAGAAAGGGAAAAGGATTTATTTTGGCTATTCCTTCTGACAGGAATGGTCTCCTATCCCTTGAATAAGATGCATGCTTTCAGGGAACAGATTTGCCATCAAAGTATCTAGCTTGGTCTTTGGAGAAAGAGTTGGTATTCTAGTTCCTACAATGTAGGCCTCAGATCTCTAAGGATGGGATAACTATTCATAAATACTATATCCAACTCACTCTTACTACTAAGAGTAGTAAGCCTTGGGGTATCATTTTTATTTAACCTGTGAAAAATATAATCAACAGCTTCCTTTTCAGATACTGCAGACTAGTCTAGTGGAATACACATTCCTGAACCAGAGAATGTCAAACATCTGCTTTTATCTTCCAGAAGGGATTGGGGTAGAGGATAAGCAACTTGAACTCACTTTCAGAAGTACTGAGTATCTCATGGCTGCAGCCTAAACCAGCAAGAATTCCAGCTCAAAGCTAATCTGGAGAGGAGATTATAACATTAGTATTTTATTAACAGAGCAAAAAGAAGAAAGAAAAAGAAAAAAGGAAATCAAGAGCACTTATCAGTGAATACAACATATTCACTTGGACCAATTTTTTGTGCACTTACTATCAGCTTGCTAGGTTGACTTATTTATTAAATAAAACTGACCGGCTGAATACTGCACAATTATTAAAATCACAGGGTTTTCCAGAAAAAAGAATAAGGATTCTGCGTTAAACCCTATCATACAATTAAAAATATTTAACCTGCATTATGCCTGCTTATCAATACATCTACAACTCTCAAAACAAAAGCCCTTCTTGCAAAACTATACTGTTACATCAGTTAAGAGAGAAGACAGGCAGAAAGGTTATCACCTTCCTCCATTTATATTTCAGTGGGAAAATGGGACAGCTTTTTCCCCCACCAAAGGCCTTGATTTTTTTTGTATCAACTATGTACTTCTTGCTCTGCAAAACAGCTTGCAAAAAGGGGGACATGAACAGTCCTTGCATCAATCATGGTAGAGGCTTCCCAGTAACGGCACACACACAAATACTGGTCATTGCATAGGGATCATAACCAGCGGTAAGGATCCCTATGAAACGAGGATTTTACACGAGGAAAGGGGGTGTATTTTCTATCCTGCACGTTGCCCCCCCCCTTCAATGCCAAAAGACAGTGACTGATGCATTCCCCATCTTTTGTTTCAAAAGCCCCCAGCGCATCACACATGTCACCAAGAGCTTCCCTTCCCGTTAGGGCAGGATGCACGCTCGCCAAACCCAGCTCTCCCAACCCATCAATGGCTGAGCCGAAAGAACTTTAACACCGGAAACCTTCGTCCTCCTCTCAATGCCCCCGAAGGCGGCTCAATGCAACACCCTCGCCCGGCCGGATTGTATTTCCTTCCAACAGATCGAAGGCTGAACTTACTGCCAAGAGGGAGGAGATGTGACAAAGGCGACCGCAGGCCCTTCCCTCTCTTTTTCTTTCTTTCTTTTTTATTATTAAAAAAATAAAAAGGATCTAGGACAGCAGAGCCAACATCCACCCCCTCAGTTGCGCCTGCTCTCCTTGAAAACCGCTCTCGCAGTCCGGCGTCAATTCAATTCCCCTCCTCCAGAGCCTCCCGGCTAGAGCCGGTTTGCTCTGATGCTCCTACTTTTCGGTCTGCTTCGTGAGCGGCTCCACCATTGTCTGGCCGGGCTCCCCGGATCGCGATACACAGGAGCTCAGGTGGCCGGCCGAGCGAACAAAGAGCAACCGGAGCTCACAGGCTGGAATAAGCCGGTCCCGGAAAAGCCCACTCTGGGCTGGGAAGCCCCAACCGAGGAAAACAACGTGCCTTTTACCCCCGCCCTTCGCCTCTTCCCCCTCCCTCCCTCCCTCCCTCCCTCCAAACCAGACTTGTCAACTGCGCATTTGCGCCGAGCAGCGCCGAGGCTGCCGTTGAGCAAGCAGGCAAGCGAGGGCCAGGCGGGCACTCACTGTATATATACATTATGCATGTATAATAGACTGCTAGCTATTCAGGCTCCGGGGTCGGGGGGGGGACTCGTCCGTACCTGACCGAGCCGCGCTCTTTTTCTACACCTTCCTTCCTTCCTGAAAGCTGCGGTTTCCTGGAGGATCGGGGGAAGCCGGAGAAGGCAGCGAGCCCGAGATGATCACTGAGTCATTTTGGTCGGTCCTGCAGAGACGCGGGGGTCTCCTAGAAGAGAAGAAAAGCAAGGGTGGGCTTTCGGGCTGTCCTCGGCAAGCGTGGACGATTCTACTACGAACCTCCATTTTCTCCCGCTTTTCCCATTTAGCCCCCTTCCTAGCAAACCGGGCCCCCCCCTCCCTTGCCCCAAACGCGGGAACCTTGGCTGATCCTCCTTCTCACCCCGATCCAGCACCGAGTTTGAGGTGGGCACCCGCGATTCTCTTGCAAAGTCTGCAAAGTTTCCCTCGCCTGGCGCCGCCGCTTCTTAGCTCTCTGGCGCTGGATCTCCAACCCAGGCTGATTCACTTCGGCACCTTGCTAGCTGGTATGAGGCGGGAACTAGGATCCTTCGACGTATTACAGCGAAGAAGGGCTTTTTTTTCTTTTCTTTTTTTTTTGCGTTCAACCGGCTCCCCGTTTTGCATAAAACACGAGAGCCGGACTCTGCGTCCAAGTATCTGCTTGCATTTTTTTTTTTTAAAGGAGAAAAAAAAAATTCAACCGTTCCCCAGGCGGGATCGATCGTCCGCCTGCTAGAGCAAAAAGAGGTGAAACTTCACGCCGCGGAAATGCTCCGCTCAGTTCCCATCCACGCGCGAACCGGAGCGGACCTTATCCACTCTGGACGCCTGCCCGATATTTTATCCCAGGCTCCCAACACTCAAAAACAGCGCTTTCTCTCTGGTTTATCATCGAGGTGAAGAACTTCATCGATGGTTGTCTATGGAGATTCTCAGTCATCATAGGTCATGGCTGTCCCAAAGGTGCTTTTTCAAAACGCAACTGGGCTTTCTGGTTTTTCTTTGAAGACGTTTCTGAAGAAGCTTCTTGGATGAGAAGAGAAACATCTTCAGAGAAAAACAAGATTCAGAGCTGAAGAAGCTTTTTGGATGAGAAGCGAAATGTCTTCAAAGAAAAACCAGAAAGTCCAGTTGCCTCTTGAAAAAGCACCTTCACAGGTGGTTGTTTTTAATGAAGGCTTTGAAAGTTGCCCTACTAGAAACCTCTCCGCTGTGGCCACAGATCTGAAGGAGGTTTGGCGCGGGTTCAAAATGGTTTAGCGCTTAAGCGGCCACATTAATCACAACAGACTGAGTTCAAATGGAAGCAGCAACCTGAAATGTTATTATATTATGTATATGCTGTGATCATCATGCTCTCCCTGCCATCTACAGCTTATCTCAGAAACAGTTGTCTGCTATTAAACAACCCCTCAAGGTTATCCATTCCTCCAGTATTGTGGACAAGATAAGGCTGTGGGCAGGAAGTTTTACTGATACACAGGGGAACAGTGCAACGTAACTACACTTCCTGTTTGTTGGGCACAACTTGGGAGTTCTGGTTTTTACTGGACCCATGAGAGAAAGTCAGTCTACTTGAATACTTTGGAAAGTAATGTGCTGGTGCCATGCAAACAACCAGAGCTGAGTCCTCCACTGGTTAGGAATATCTATTTTATCATCAAATCCCTTTTTGGCACCCCCTTCCTTCCCAAATAACAGACTGCAGAATTGGGAAAGAGACAATGTGGTTTAGCCCTTCCAAAGCAGGACGACCCAGGTTTTAGTCTGCCCTCTAATACACGTATAATAGTCTACTCCCTCTACTGTATAGGGAAACAGCTCAGGGGGTGCCTTTGTCTAAGTCGCTCTCATGCAGCTCAACCTTGCAGGGTTGTCATGGAGAAGAGTAGAAGAGAACACTATATTTTGAACTCCTTTATAAAAGGCACAATATAAATGTGTTTTGGGGGCGGGGGGGGTTGTGCCTTCAGGTCACTGTTGACTCCTGACGACTATCTGGACAAGTCGCTGCAGTTTTCTTGGCAAGATTTTGGAAGTGGGTTGCCAGTGCCTCCTTCCTCGGTCAAAGAGAATGACTGGCCTAAGGTCACCCAGTTGTGCCTAAGGCGGAACTAGAACTCACAATCTCCCAGTTTCTAGTCTGGTGGGCTACCAAAATGTAGGCTAAACATAATAGTCTGCACATAAGTACTTGTGCTATACTATACTGCACTGCCTACATGTAGTCTTCAACTTACAACTCTTATTGAACCTAGAATTACAGTGATAAGTTGTCCCAGTCCTTAAGCAGGTCATTAGGTAACTGCACCCGACTTTATTCTTTTTTTGCAGCAATTGTTAAGCAAATCCATTGTTGGCAACCAGAAGCATTGGTTTCCGGCAAAAAAAGTGTCATAAATTGCGGTCACATGACCACAAGCAACTATAAAGGTGGGCCAGTTGCCAAGCACCTCAAATGCAGTGACATGAACCTGGGGGGCTGTTGGAACTTTGAATTTGGGTCATAAGTAGCCCTGGAGAGGTCCGTCATAACTTTGAATGGTCAATAAGTAACCCACTGTAAGTTGGGGGTTATCTGTACATCTTTCCTACTCTGATACATCTTCATACAGGAACTGGCTGTGCATACAGGGAAAATGCCTTCACAAGATTTTCCAGAGTTGCCCCGTTCTTGAAACATCTAAAATGTTCCCAGTTTTTACTGTCAGCCCTAAGATGTACGTAATGTGCAATGATTCCTTTAATCCAAGTTGGTGTGCTTCTGAACCAGAAGCCAGAGTCTCTCCTTTTAAAACATAGATATTTATCACTTTTTAAACATTTCCTTTCTTCTTTACTAATTAAATACAATTTTAAAAGCAGCAGGGTTTTTCACTGTAATGGGCGGTGCATATAATGAGTGGATAGTTCAAGACCAATGAAGTGGTACAAACATTCATAAAGTTAATTTAGTATTGTTTTAAATATCTCACTATTGCCATGACTGTGAACCAGGGTTTTTTTTTTTTTTATGATCTCTGCATCATAAAAAGATTCTGGATACAATGCTATTCAACCTGTAGGGGAGCAAAGTCCATAATCAGGCACCTAAACGAAGTAGAATATATCAAGAGAGCAAGAAACAGGAAGTTTAACTAGTTTAAATCTGCTTTGTTCATTCCAATGGAGCAGGGGGAAAAAGCTCACAGAGCTATTATCTAGGACTAGCAAAAGGAAGTCTGTTCAACTGAAGACTCCTCTAACATCCACCATTTTGCTTGCTAGAGTTTCTGCTCTTTTGCTCCAAAATCTTACTCTTCTTGAGAGATGAGCAGCTGTTTCTACACAATCATAACTCTCAGAGTAGAAGGCCTTGAGGTCTAGACACGATTGCTGTGCATTCATCAGGGTTGAACCCCACTGTCTTCTAGCACAACGTTACCTAGTTTGGTAGTGAAGTGTCTGCAAGGAAACAACCAAGTGCAGAGAATACCAAGGACTCCACAGTTCAACCCTGAGCTACAAATATTCTGTTGGGATTTGCACCTGCTACCCATTCTCCAAGCAGGAAGACTAGATAAATCCTCGAGTCGTAACAACTACACAGTTGTATCTGATAATGTGGAAAATGGATACTTGTACTTTTTGTGTGTACGCTACAAAAACCCTCAGAGAACTGTACTTTGTCTCATTCCATGAGAATGAACTGGGGGGGGAGGGGGAAGATGCAGAACAACAAACTGTTTGCTGTAAATCCTACCCCTTTTGTATGTGCATGAGACACATTGCATATGTATCTCCAAAAGACAGGATTCTTTATTGGACACACAAGGAATTTGTCTCCGGTGCATAAACTCTGTGTACATACAAGCAACAAGTGATAAATCCGTGATCATAATCATAAAAATACATTTATTGTGAATCATAAGATACAACACTTAGTGATAATCATAGGATACTACATAAGCAACCAACATAAATCATACTACAATACTAAATAAAACAATATAAATCGTAAGATACAAGCAACAAAGTTATTGTCATGCCCTGTCGGAGTCTGAATCTGAGACGGAAGACAAACAGCTGACAGAGAGCGGGAGAGTGGCTCCGTTGGCTGTGGAGGAAACTGGGGAAGGGCAAAGTCAGGCTGGGCAGAGCAGGGGAGAGGTAGAACAAGGGAGAGGGGGTTCAGATGAAGACCAAGGCCCACCTCCTCCTCATCCTAGGGCGCGCAGGGAAGAACACAGAAGAGAGCAACGTGGGTGGCGTGGCTTATGAGGAAGGAAAGGGCCCCGATTCCCTTCACAAGGCACACCTGGGGATGGAGTTTAAAGGAGAGGCAGTTGGGAGGGGCCATTTGTCGGGAACAAACGCTGAATTCATTTAGTGTTGAGAGTTAGGCCCTGCATTCCTGGCATTCCTCCTGACTGTTTGTTGTGCTTCTGTGTGCTTATCTTGTCTTGCTGGAATTACTGCCATGAATTCTTCGCTTCTGGGACTAATTAGCTTGCCCTGCTGGAGTGATTGATTTGCAGTCATTCTGCTTACAGCGTTTGGACTGGGGTATCTGCAGTCAGAAGCAGGAGAGCTTTTCTCCAGGCCAGAGAGTAAATGGGACGTTGGGGGCAAAGTTGGTGCCAATAAAGGGACTCGTACCGGTTCTCTGGCTGTGTTGCCTTCGTGCCATGCCCCAGGTCATCACAGTTATAGTCATAAGAAGATAAGGAGATAGTAATAGGAAAGATGAGAATAATAATAGTAACACAGCCCTACTAGGTAGTTTGACAGTATTGTGGGAATTAGTTGTTTAGCAGAGTGATGACATTGGGGGGGGAACTATCCTTGTGTCTAGTTGTTCTGGCGTGCAGTGCCCTATAGCGTTGTCTTGAGGGAAGAAGTTGAAAGGGTTTATGTCCAGGATATGAGGGGTCTGTAGATATTTTCACAGCCCTCTTTCTGGCTCATGCAGTATACAGGTCCTCAATGGAAGGCAGGCTGGTAGCAATTGTTTTTTCTGCAGTTCTAACTATCCGTTGAAGTCTGTGTTTGTCTTGTTTGGTTGCAGAGCCAAACCAGACAATTATAGAGGTGCAGATGACAGACTCAATAATTCCTTTGTAGAACTGTATCAGCAGCTCCTTGGACAGCCTGAACTTTCTGAGTTGGTGCAGGAAGAACATTCTGTGTTGTGCTTTTCTGATGATGTTTTTGATGTTAGGTGTCCATTTTAAGTCTTGAGATATGATAGAACCTAGAAACCTGAAGGTCTCTATTGTTGATACTGTGTTGTCTAGTATTGTGGTAGTATAGGAGGGTTTCTCCTAAAATCTACTATCATTTCTACAGTTTTGAGTGTGTTCAGTTCAAGATTGTTCCGGCCACACCACAAGGCTAGTTGTTCAACTTCCCATCTGTATGCAGATTCGTAACACGGTTGTTAAGTGAATCTGGCTTCCCCATTGATTTTGTTTGTCAGAGGGTCATATAAGGTGATCACATGACTCCAGGACACAGCAACCATCATAAATATGAGTCAGTTGTCAAGTGTCCGAATTTTGATCCCGGCAGATACAGCATGGGGATGCTGTAACGGTTGTATGTAAAATGATTGTAAGTAACTTTTTTCAGTGACATTGTAACTTCGAACGGCCACTAAATGAACAGTTGAAAGTTGAGGACTTTCAACTAACCCTAACCCTAACCCCGCCCAAAGTCCCTTGGGAGTTGGGCGGCATAGAAATACAAATAATAATAATAATAATAACTTGTATAACATTTCATAATATAATAAATATATTATTTTAAATAAACTTTCATAAAACAGGGACAACCTACCTGAATCCATGGACTGTATGTAAACCTCTAGCCCTGTTTTTGGAGACTCCTAATTTGCACTTCTGAAATTAAATGGCAAAATAATTCTTTTTAAAACTAAAGGATGTAAATATTTTTCTCCTCAAGACCCCAAAATATCAGGTCCATCCCCTCCAGTGACCTAATTCTTTTTCCCCTGCAGCCATTAGAGGCTATAAAACCATTGTTCCAATCAGACCTGACACATCCAGACTTTACTAGGTCAAATTGCAGGTGAATTTAGTACACCCCCATTTTAAGATACATGCAATATTAGACTCTAGGAAGAAGAGAATGCTTGTCTTTTAGGTCAGGTTAAGAAATCTGTTATCTTCTTTATGCTGCCAAACTATACTCTTGATTGTATATACCAGTGATTCTCAACCTGTGATCTGCGGAACCCTGGGGGGGGGCTGCGATGTCATCACAGGGAGGGGTCCACATAGACTTGAAGAAATGTTATGATTTAAATCTTGAGTTACGTCTTGGGGGTCTGTGGCCACAAAAGGTATTTAAAGGGTGAAGAAAAGTTTCTTATTACTGATATCACTGGTATATATCTGGTGGAGGTTGCTCTACAACATGTATAGCACCACAATTCCATATACTTCCCTAGGTAGAGAGGGACCTGGAGGAAGACTATCCCATCAAATAAGTCCCATACCTGCAGCTTGAGATATATGGACTAGATACAAATTTTCAGTAGAACTGGGATTCTACAGCGGAAAAGATTCCTGATGCTATTTGACAACAGAGGATCCTACAATTGGTCATTGATGCACACACACACCCAAAAAAAACCCCAGTATTCTTTGAAGAGGAATCGTTTGTTCATCCTTTCAGCAAAGAGACTAAGATTTGTGCGTTGCTTACCTAGTATTCCCATCCTCCATTCACCGGTTGGTTTTTTAATGAGATTGAACCCTTCAGGATTCATATTTATGTAATCATCAAAAAAGTAAGCGGTTCGACTCTTATATAATGGCTTTAAGTCCACATCTGACTTGCTGAGGTTATTAGTGAATCTTCTAATCTTTTGGCTCTTTGCAATATCAGCAATTACATGGCTTTATTCCATAGTTAGCAGGACTTTGTGAAACGTTCTTGCAAGTTGTTCAGACTGTAAGGGATTTTTTTTTTTTTTAAATCACTGCATGAGATTCTTATCGAACATTTTTCATTAACTTAGAGTGATGAAATGAAAGTTTAAATAAATCAGAAAAGCTGCAATATAGGTTATTGCTCTCGTGAAAAAAGAAAGAAATTAAGCTGACCACTGAAGAGAAAGCACTGTACAGCAGTTATTTCTTTAGCTATTTAACCGATTTTCTATGTTCAAGGATTAGCTACTGAAAACACACAAAAGTTAGCCTTATAGAAGACTTCTAGCACCACCTTTTCTAACTAACAAATGTTATTAAAAGGCACACTATACCACTCTGTAGATCTGATGAAACGAACTGCAGTTCAAAAATGCTACACATTTTAATACAAGTAGTCCTTGACTTACAACCCTGAACCAAAAATTTCTGTTGCTAAGCGGGATGGTTTTTAAGTGGGTTTTAATCATTTTTCTTACCAGAGTTGTTAAATGAATCACTGCAGTTATTAAGTTAGTAACACAGTTGTTAAGTGAATCTGGCTTCCCCTATTGACTTAGCTTGTCAGAAGGTCGCAAAAGGGAGTCACATGACCCTGGGACACTGCAACTGTCGTAAATACATGCCAGTTGATAAGTGTCCAAATTTTGATCACGTGACCACAAGGATGCTGCAACGGTCATTAAGTGTAAAAAACAGCCATAAATCACTTTTTCCAGTGCTATTAAAACTTCTAGTAGTCATTAAACGAACTGTTGTAAGTCGAAGGCTACTGTAAAAGGTATTAGCTGAAAAAAGTGCTACCTGATTTTTGGCTATTAAATACCTGTATAGACTAACAAGGTTTCCTCCTGTAACATAAAAATATAACATCTGAATTCCATGTAAGTTTTGATGTATCAAGGGTGAAAGAATTATCTATCCGCTCATTCTTTACCATTACTAGTTTCCAGCATCAAGAAGAACAAACATCAGGTACATGCATGGAAGATTTCACCTCTTCAAGAATATTTTTTTCCATTTTTAGAAGAAACTGACAAGCATCCATCATAGCTTGGCATGCAGTGATGATGGCTAAGAACAGCTTTGTTTGCTGTCACTGAACAGGACATCAGATCCATTCTAGAGTCTATGTCAGGTCTAGCTATTGTTCCATTGCCTTTATCATTTTGACCTTCAGCTGATTAAAATAGCCCTGTAAACCAGTGGTAATTATTATACAATAAGATGGCTAAATTGTTACGTATCTCTTTCAAGAGCTATATCTGGGAAAGAACAGAATGGTTGGGTATTCATGAAGCTCATATAAATCCTTTGTCTAAGTACCTTCAGATGCAATCTTGAGAGACTCTCCATGCAAAACCCATAAAAGCAGCTTATATAAACAATCCAGGTCCATGCTGTTCAAAAGCTTTTTACTGCAGTTCTTCCCATTAGATAAATAGTCATGGGCCAATATTATTTGAGGGTCAACCAATTTGGGGACAAAAGTCTTTGGGTTGCACAGCAGGATGAAGAAAGCCCAGGAGATTCATGTTCGAAAGCCATCTATGAAACAATACTTCTGTGGAGTGAAATGTTTGTATATCGAGGTTTATACAAATCAGGTGGTTTTCAGAATACCAGCACTTTTTTTGTAGTGGCCAGGCAGGAGAAGGTATGGTAATTTCAATGCAAAGACATACTTCTTTTTTAAAATCAATATATATGCAATGAATTGCTGGATTAGGCCGAGGTAATTACCATGGGTAGCAATTAAAAGTGTTGACTGCTTTAGGAGACAATCTTTATTTGAAATTGGATAGAAAAGAGTACACCCTTGCCAGTTTGCTAACTGATCTGTGTGTTTTTGTATCATATTACCCTTCTGGGCTGCTTAACTGGTTTGGGACTTGGAAGCAACTGTTTTATTATTCTACACAGTTCATGTGAGGCTGGAACAGACTCCTATGTGGTCATTGGCCAGTAGAACTTCTCAGGGTTCTGTCTTACCCTTCCAGCTATTTAATATTTCTATTGAACTGCTGAGAGAAATAGTGGAGGATTTAACCAAATCTTAATAAAATACATACCTCTTTCCATATAAATACAAATTCCATATAAACATAGGTGCATAATTACATAATTAAATCCATGCCTTTTAGAAGGAAGCTGCTTAAGTTCTGAACTGCTGCCTTTTAGTGACAATGGACTGAAATAGAGAGAAGAAGCTAACATGGAATCCAGATAAGTTAGTGATGTCACTCATGGAACAGATTCAGTTTCTCTTGGATGGATTTGGCCTCCTGTCAAGACGTGGTAAGCAGGTAAGTGTATTTCTCACGGATTTGGTATTCATTCAATATTTTTGGGATACTACTAACGACCTGTTATTAAAATAAGCATCCAAAATTATCCTGGTTAGCTACTTTTTAATCTTCTTTGCTATAATGATTTCAAATCTTCTTACTTTAATAATATTGGGCTCTTTGATTCTGTGGCATTTTACATGAAGTTAATAGGTAATTAGTTCTGAAAAAGCTATATAGACCAATATTTTTGGCTAAATCTGATTTCATGTTTTGTGAAATAATGTAAAAACATAAATGGATCTAAGATTTAACATTGACACGTTTTTTTAAAAATAATTATGGGTTTAACTACTCTTTTGAAATAAATGTGATAAATAGAGAGTAGTTCTTAGGATTTCCTGGAAAAATTTGTAGTTGGGGCAGAGAATATTCAGATTACATTATCTTCAAGTATTGAATTCCATTATGAAATTAGGAACCTTTAAATAGAACAGGGCTAGATCATTCTTAACATTTTCTGCTGTAGGACATGTGATAATCCCAGGTTTTGCAGCAATGTGTGTTTCCTATTAAGTACTGAAGCTCCTGGGAATGCTTTATGAAGCCAGCTGGAAATGCCTACAGAAAATGTTCCTAGCCACATACTCTATTTTTCTTTATTAATGCACAAATTAGAACGTATCATGTAATTAGAACATTTATTACATAAATTATCATATCATCAACAAAATTAAAGTTTTTTCCTTGAGGGTAATATTAGAACAAATAACTGAAAATGGATATCTGGCTTTTTCATTAAATGGGAATTACTTACCTGTATTCCTGCTTTCCCGTGACCAAAGGAGGAGATCCAAAACTATTGAGGTGGTAGCTCCTCCTCTATAGAGTCAATCAAGTCCAAAATCTAGATGCACCCATCCAGATCACACTAGAGGGGCAGAAGAATCCTTCAACCTCTTACAATGCCCACCAGTCAGCTGCCAATGTGTTTTCAAAACAAAATTAAAACAAAAAAAAAAATATAAGCTTCCCTGCCATACCATTGCATACCAACCTTACACTAGGAACGGGAGACCAAGAGTTTAGGACTTGGAAGTTGCCTAAGCCACTCATCCTCTCTAAGCCCAACATGCCTGACAGGATTTTGGCTATGGGAAAATAAACAGATCTTGCATTGCACTTTGATATAAGGGCATACCAAATAAAAATACCAGGGACTATATATGGAGATAAATGAAGCTACTAGTTTTTTATTTTGAATGCAGAGATCCCAGAAAGAGGTGTATGAAGTGCCCTTGGTTAGACAAGGAGAACAGGAATACAGCATAAATATCATCTACAGGTAGTCTTCGACTTATGACCATAATTGAGCCCAAAATTTATGTTGCTAAGTGAGACATTTGTTAAGTGAGCTTTGCCCCATTTTACGATCTTTTGTGCCACAGTTGTTAAGTGAATCACTGCAGTTGTTAAGTTAGTAACACGGTTGTTAAGTGAATCTGGCTTCCCCATTGACTTTGTCAGAAGGTCGCAAAAGGAGGTCACATGACCCTGGGACAACGCAATGAACCAGTTGCCAAGCACCTGGATTCTGATCATGTGACCTTGGGGATGCTGCAACAGTCGTAAGTGGGAAAAACTGTCATAAGTCCCTTTTTTCAGTGCCATTATAACTTTGAACAGTCACTAAACAAATTGTTGTAAGTTAAGGACTACCCATATTTCTCTCGTCTGTAGGCGCACATGAGACGCTTTTCAGAAAATCGAAGTGTAGTTTCAATCCAAAAGGGGACCTGAATTTAAAGAAACTGTTCGCCACAAAGCATCATTTGCTAAAGAGAAATATCTATTTGTAATGCCTGGAAAACAGTGAGGTGGTCAATTTCTGTAGTGGACAGTTTCAAATATTAGTTTATGGGATGGTTCCTTTCAGCTAATCAAAAATATGTTCTGGGATCCATTTATCTGGAGAATGGCATGCCAACAAGAAACAATAGCTCAGCCTTTCGAGACACAGATGTTTTGGGCACATTCCTTTCTACGTGAAACAATTGTTAGGATATGCTCATAGATCCTACTTTGTAAAATGATGTGGTCTTGCTAAAGTTAAAATATAGTGCACTATTACGTTCAACCAGGCTTTTAGTTTTTCTTGATAATGTTTATAGGCTGAAGGAAAGATAAAACTGAGGACCTTGGGAGAGTACCATACTATTTCAGCAAATATTGAACTATTAATAGGAAAAACATTTGAAACCTGATAGTTTGAAAAGAAAAAATGCTGATAAATTCAGCATATTGGTCTTGTAGCAGCATAAAACAACATAACTTCAGTTCGTCGCCCTTATTGAATTCAAAACCTGTATTGATAAATGGTAACATTATTAAAGAGTGTAATTATAGTAAGTGGGTTTTATGAAATAAGTACAAAAAGAAATTCAATCTAGATTAATATCTATCAAATATATGCACGTTTGTATGAAATATGTTACAAATTATTGGAATCTCTGCAGTTTCCTTGTGGTAATTTAATACAATATTCTATAATAATAAGTGGTACAGATATCTACCTTTCAGCACCTGGCCAACCTTGTTTGGGCTCAGAATCTAAGCATGATAAAATCTGGGAGGCTGCCAGAGAATATCAGGGCTGTAAAGTAGATTGGGTAACTGAAAAAAATCTCAGAAGAAAGCAAAGCCAAGCTACTTCCATATTGTTGCCCAAAATTATATGTCAATGTCCATAGAGTCATCATGAATCAAATCTGACTTGACTTACCTTATTAGCTGCATTATGGTTGTTAATAAAGTTATATATGGTATAATTTCATTATTGTTACATTGTGGATCATCCACAACTGAAATTAGGTTTTCAGCTTTGAGTAAAACGTTCCCTGACACTTGATGTAACACAGATTCCTTTCATCTCCTTGAAAATATATTGTCTGGATCCATGTATCAAGCCAAGCCACAGTTTGTTAAGTAAGCCCCAAGAGTTGAGCTTACACATTGCTGTAAGCCATTAAACATGACTTATTAAAACACAACTGACTGGATTCACATACCACATTTAACCAAAAACAAACAAAGTGCATTATGGCTTACTTGGAGGTTTGAACTACTAGACCACAGACTGACTGGGCAAGAAGTAACAACAGAGTAGAAAAATAAAGGAAGTCAGTGGCCATACTGGCAAATAAAGCCGTTTCTTACACACACACACACACACACACACACACACACACACACACACACACACACACACACCAAAACATGAGGGACGAGGAGAGATGTAGGGGGTTGATATAACAGGCAATAATTTTGAACCAATTATTCTATTTCTTAAAATATGACAGTAAAACATTATTAATAGAAGCATTTCAGGAAATGCATAATTCACTTCCTCAAAGAACATTCCAAGCTTTGAAACTTTTTTTTTCTCTCTCAACACTTGTAGCCCTTAAATCCTCTCTGGCAAATTTCCATGGTTGTTTATAAGAGGATGGAAAATGCTGTTCTGAAGAACAGTGAAGGCCTATACTTCAAAAACAGTGTTGATTCCTCCACATTAAAATAACTTTTACCACTAGAGACAGAGGGGCTATGTCAGTTAAAATTAGTAATGGGGAAGTGAGCATTACTTACTGTGCTGAACGGCCAAGCTTGACTTGGGAGACACATTTTGCCAAAACACAAAAAGATTATTCAAGTTAAATCTGAATAAAGCTGGCTTTGTTCCGTTACAGCAGACATACTATTTCAACTGGTCTAATTACTGCATATTCTAAATTATGCATACAAAAAAGAATAATTATTATTTTTAATTAAATACAGTTTCAGGAAACTGGAATTATTATTTTAAAAAGTGATTCTGGGAAAAGGGTGTTGTTAGATAGTGGGTAGAGATGACAGGAGACAGACTTCCAAAGCAGCTCTTTGTTTCAGCTCTTGTGTAAGCAACCAGCAAAGAGCAGTCTGACAGCTTGCCCTTTTATAGGGAGCTGTCAGACAGACCAGCCAATAGCGTTTGAGCTTTTTCCCGCTCAAACGCTGGACCTGGTTGGAACCATGCAACACAGTTTAAACAGTTAGAACATAACACCCCTCCCCTCCTGGATGGAGCTGTCCAGCATACGTAATCACGCAGGTAGGCGGGGCGTTTTGGAGCCCTACTAGACCTGCGCAATTCAGTTGGTGGTGAGGCAGCGGCCTGTGCGGACAGGTCTGCTGCCGCTCCGGGGCTCGAGCATGGAAGCTCCTGGAAGGTACTGGGTGTGGCCTC
>QLTV01012194.1:3117236-3128465 GCA_003457575.1 Thermophis baileyi
TCGAAAGGCGCCGGCGGGTGGAAGGTGGACATAGCGGCAGAAGGAGGCAGGAAGATGTCTGCCTGGCTGGTTGAAAGTGCTGAAGAAGCTAGTCACAGTTCTCCTGGCCCAAGCCCTCGTCGCCTTTGTTAGATAGTGGGTAGAGATGACAGGAGACAGAGTTCCCAAGCAGCTCTTTGTTTCAGCTCTTGTGTAAGCAACCAGCAAAGAGCAGTCTGACAGCTTGCCCTTTTATAGGGAGCTGTCAGACAGACCAGCCAATAGCGTTTGAGCTTTTTCCCGCTCAAACGCTGGACCTGGTTGGAACCATGCAACACAGTTTAAACAGTTAGAACATAACAGGTGTGAAAGAATTTCCTGATTAAAACCAGCGCAAGAGAGCTTCTATCTGCTCCTCAAGGCAGGAGATGGATGAATAAGATGCTCATTGCAATTCAAAGTAGATACGATAGCTGGGTTAGCATGATGCTAACTTGGTTGGTTTCTTTTACGTATGAACCAGGCCTCTGTGATTTATTACATAATGACTTAATTTGACATGTGAACCCAATCAATGTTTGTCAGATGGTTTGATCATATGTGCCCACATTTTTTAATTTACATTACATTATTTTTTTTAAAAAAAAAAGGAGGGAGAAACTAATTCCATCTGTGTTTACAAAAGCAAAAACAGGGTTGAAAACTATCTGGCCTGCTCTACAATTCATACCAACTATTTACTGAGCAATTAAAACAAATAGCAGTCTATACAACACAACACCAACTATTACAGTATATCTAGTTTGACTCTAAAAAAGA
The DNA here is from genome assembly GCA_003457575.1 of Thermophis baileyi. NCBI lineage: Eukaryota > Metazoa > Chordata > Lepidosauria > Squamata > Dipsadidae > Thermophis > Thermophis baileyi. The sequence goes on from QLTV01012194.1 coordinate 3,118,035, forward strand.
AAAAAAATATGCATTATATGATAAAGCTTCAAAGCCTAAATCAACAGTAGTAGATAGACTTTTAACAGAAGCAATGGAAGATTCAAAAAGGATCATCTGGCTGACATATTTGCAGTTGCTGGATAATGTAGAAAACAACGAATTTGCTTGTAAAACCTGAGATTTTATATAATACCCATAACGGGGAAGATTATACAGCTCAATCTATCAATCAATCTATCTAGAAATAAGCCATTCATACAGAGTGTATTAGGATTCTTCCCAATGAAAGAGCCCAGAAGGGTTCCAAGCCATGACTGCCTAGGTCACATTTTAAATGTATCAATCAAATGCCCAGGTCCTTATCTCAGCACATTCAAGTCACTATAAGAACCAGAACTAGAACCGTGTGTCCTATGCATGTATGACCGAATACTAGTATTATTTTTTTTATAATTTTTCTTTATACATTTTTCTTTAACATATATAAGTATTTAATAGACAGTGTATTGTCTGGGTCATTTTACATATAGATAATAATAGTAATAATGATATTTTTAACATGTATATAATAGTATTCTTCCAACTTCTAATTTCTACCTTTATTATCTAACCATTGATAAAACTAATCCCAAGTTAAAAAATACTCTGTTTCTTCATTATCCTTTATCTTTAGCATTAACCTATCCATTTCCGCACAATCTAATTTTTTTTATTTATATTTTCATCTGAAGGAGTTTCCCCATTTTTCCAGTGTTGTGCAAATACAATTCTCACTGCCATTATGATGTAGTATTAAATATATATTCCCTTTATTATATTTTTCTGGCAAAATTCCTAACAAAAATATTTCTGGCTTTAAATCTATATGTTGCTTTATCATTTTCTCTAACCATGTATGTATTTTTGTCCAAATTTTTTTAGCTTTTGAGCAAGTCCACCACATATGGTAGTACGAGCCCAGTATCTGGTTGCATTTCCAACATTTGGTGGACATGTTTTTAAACATCTTTGCTTGCCTTGCTGGTGGCAAATGCCACCTAGAAAACATTTTATACAGGTTTTCCTTGTACGTAGTTGCCATTGTCAATTTGTAGTTTCTATCCCAAAGTTTTTGCCATTTATCTAGTTCTATAGTATATCCAGTATTTTTGTTACTCCAAGTCAGTTCTGTGAAAGGAGTGGTCTTGATTATATAAATAGAACTGCTTGCTCACTATTGTGAACAAAATCAGGGTAGACCACAGCCTTCCCCCCCCCCCATCAAATTCTCATAAAACAATAAACTTGAACAGCATCAATATCAAAACATCTCTCAAAGTTCAAAAGGTTTGAGTTATACAGTCATAGGGTTAAAAGTTAATTGTAAATGAATTGATTATGAGCAATAAGTATTTTTTTTATTTCCTTGTATAAAAGGAAAGGTACAATTAAATTTCAGTAGAGTATGCTACCTTAGCTGGTAGCTGAAATGAGGACCATATAAACTCAACCGAGTTCTTGAACTTTTTGACATTTCTGCAGTAATAAAAGCAGTTAAAGGATTATCAAATCACTTACTTTATTCATTCCAATGGCAATATTCTAACCGAAACATTCATAACAATCATTGCAACTTAAATCACCAAGCCAGAGCACCAAAGTCAGGCCAAACTAGAAAATGTCTGAAGTCAATGATTGTATAAATGTTGTAGTTAAAAAGTAGCTACAAGAAGGCAAGGAGGAATAATAGGTGAGATCCCAGCAATAGAGAAAAAGTATTAAATCTCTTTCCCAATTATAATTTGCACCAACAGGGAAACATGGCTCAGAGAAGTGGGTCAGGAGTCTTGGAAATCCTGCTGTCACTCCAAATGGACACAACATTTTTCTCACACTACCGAACACTTACTTGAATTGTTTACATCAATTCTGGTTAGCAAAGGTGTTTTGAACTTAATTTTTAAGAGATGTTTCTCTTTGCATTGATATTTCAGAAACTATTTTTCAGGCTTTATTTTCTTTTTTTAAATCACCATGCTGGAAAGATCAATCCTGAAAGAAAATCACATTAAAATTCAAGAAATATGTCACTGTTTTACTTGATGTCAAAAATATTTAAATTTAACAAGAAATTTAGATACTGCAGTATAACAGAAATTACTAGCAACTTACAAATGGTTAAGCCAGGGAAAGAAAGCATGTGACTTTCTATATTTGAACAAAACTTCCTCAATACGAAGATAGCATTTAAAGGCTTTGATGTACAGGCAATGTGCTATATATATTTAAAGAGAATATGTAGGCAAAGATTGGAAAGGTTCTACTTGTTACGTCAAAAAAATATATATAATTTGTTTGAGTGTGCTACAATTCTGCACACAAAATATTGAGCCTAAAATATTAATTAGCAAAACACTGAAGTACTGAACAAAGCCCACATTTCAAGGTAGATCAAGGCAATTCAGAATGGATGTTGACTACTTGACAAGTTTCAATTCACTATGATATTCAAAATTCTCTGCAAAGTCCCACTGTCCTGAAACTAGTGGTGTTGAAGCACTATCCCCAAAGGAAAAAGGGAGAGGGGAGAGGGGAGAGGGGAGAGGGGAGAGGAGAGGGGAGGAGAGGAAAGGGGAGGAGAGGGGAAGAGAAGAGAAGAGAGGAGAAGAGAAGAGAAGAGAAGAGAAGAGAAGAGACGAGAAGAGAAGAGTAGGAGAGAGGAGGAGGAAAAGGAAAAGGAAAAGGAAAAGGAAAAGGAAAAGGAAAAGGAAAAGGAAAAGGAAAAGGAAAAGGAAAGGAGCACTTATTTAAAAGTTCATGATGGGGATAGGAGGGAGGAGGAGAACTGGACTAAATGATCAACCCATCTGTCCTGTCCATGAGAGGTGCCTTTAATAGATGGCAATGTCATCAGGAAAGGGTCTATCTTCAATGAGCAATGTCAATCATTCAACTGCAAGCACAAAGAATTTATTAGGAGTTTGGAAGACACTGCAAAAGAAGCCAGAACATGTAGCTGGTGAGGTTTGAAGGCAACTTTGTTCCCCAAAACAGTGAAGGATGTCTCTACAGAATCACATCTGGTCCAAAGGGTGGCTATTTGGGCTGAGGTCAAGCTGGGTCACTGTAGTCATTACACTTTGAGAAAACAGTATCAATTTTTCCTTTCCTCCTACTCTCTAGCAAGTTTGGTAGCAAGACTTGTATGGTCATCTGAGGGGTGGCAGCTTTTCATGCAGCCCTTTGTTAAATGTTTCTTGAGAGACTGTATGGCATTGGTTGCCCAACAGGGAAGGGTTTTAACTGGGGATGGCAACCTCATAATTCTTTACACTTAAGCATCTCTGGGAAAAGGCAGACACAGCAGCTGGTCTTAGAGTCATTTCTCAATTAGACTCAACAGAGAAGAAGAATCAAAATCACCTGAGAGAGATGTTTTGTTTCTCTAGTCTACACCATAGGGAGATTTATCCCCCAGAGAACACTATTCTGTTTTCCAAATCATGCTTTGCATCCGTGTTTGATCATACCAAGTCCCATTTTAGGGAGCATCCTCATTTTAGTCCTAATGAAATTGTTCTCTGCCCATGCATAATATTATACACTTTCTTTAACCATATCTTCCTTGAGTCATTTTTTTTCTAAAAAAAAATCAGTTGCAGTCTTTTCCTGTAAGGAAGATTCTCAAGTCTTCTTTTTCCAGCTTTATGATATCTTTTTTCAGATCTAGCAATCAAAATTGTATACATGCATATACTGTATTTTAAAAATTGGTGTAAGGATATTAGAATGTTGGCAATTTTATTTTCAGTTTCTTTGCTTCTGATTCCTAGTATGAAATCCCAAGTTTGATTGAACAGGCTATTTCTGCAGCCACAGACTTTTACAAAACTCCAGTAATATTAGTTACCCAATTCTACAAGCCTTAATAGTTCTTGTCACCTGACAGAAACAAACTTATTTTTTACACATTAAAATAAAATGTTGGTCTAATGTAGTCGCTTAGCACACAGAAATTAATCTTGGACTGTAGTGTTATATTTCACTGGAAAATACTGCAGTGTTTTAAAATATCCTCAATTTTTCAAATATAAATCCTGATTAACGTTTCAGGACTACACTAAGAAATGGAAGGTAACAATATTTTTAAAAACTGAAAATAATGGGAACTAAAAAAAGTAATTTTAGTTATATTTTCCTTTTCTTCCCAAATTTGCTTCTTGTAGGGTCAATTCTACCAGATAAAACTATATACCATGTTAACATCTAACATCTTGCATTTTCAAGGATTTTTGCCTATTCTAACTCAGTATTTCCCAGCCTGGGCAAGTTGCAGATGTGTAGATTTCAAAGCCTAATTTTTTTTAGCCAGTATAGCCCTTGCTGAGAATTCTGGGAGTTGTAGTCCACATACCGGAGATTTACCAAGATTGGAAAATTCTGGAAAGTAAGGTCCCAGGCACAAAATCAGGCAGATGATCATGGCAGCAGCCAGGGACTGACTTTTGAATGCCAAGATTATGTTTTACCAAGCAAAGGTTCTTCCTGTTCCCTATACACAAAAATAACTATTGTACTTTCTTGCTTCTGACATTTACACTAGAAAGGGACTGTAGTTTTCTCTTCGTGCAATCTTGCTAAGGTAATACCTACCCTCTCTTAAAACGATGTTCTTTTGAACTTTGTATAGTGAACTATAAAGCCAAATGTAAACTCATATCCTAAACAGATGAGTTTCATAACATACAGTATAAGAGTATTTTTTTTCTTGACTGTTCTATTTCCAACTATTTTTTAAACTATTTTATACTTTTAGATTATCTACAAGTAAAAAACAACTATATTTTTTTCAGACAACCCTGACCATAGCTTGGTGGCACACTAATGCCAGCTGGGTGTTATTTGCAATGCCCCTTGGGGCTGAACAGAGTGTAATGGCCTTTTTTAGCCAGAACAAACAAGAGGAGAAACCTATGGCTTATTCTAACGTTAACAAGTTTCCCCTCTGGCCTAAAAGGGTATCATGATGTAGAGAGAGGCTAAAGTATAATTGTACTTATAAATGCTGTGAAGAATACCAGAAACCACTTCTTTGTGTCTTCCTTTTCCTTAACTTGTTTCCTTTCTTGCACTTTTCACTTTCTCTGGATTTTTCTTTTTTCTTCCTGACTTTAGTTTGTGTTAAGTTCTTTATTTTAGTCCAGAATGCAGCAGTGCGGGTAGTTATGGACCCAATGCCCTTGGGACACTGCTATGCCTCAAGTTGCCCTGGCTCCCAACAAGCATCCAGATGTAATTCAAGATGCTGGTTATCACCTTGAAAGTCCTGCATGGCATAGGACCGAGCTACTTGCAGGACCGCCTACTTTCAACATCTGTCTGACTCACATATAGCAATAGCACTTTGACTTGTATACAGCTCCATAATGCTTTACAGTACTCTCTGAGTGGTTTGCAATGTCAGCCTATTGCCCCCAACAATCTGACTCCTCATTTTACCAACCTCGGAAGAATGGAAGGTCAACCTCGAGACCTGTCAGGATTGAACTCCTGTGTCATGCCCCCGTCAGAGTCTGAATTTGAGGGGGAAGATGAACAGCTGACAGAGAGTGGGAGAGTGGCTCCGTTGGCTGTGGAGGAAACTGGGGAAGGGCAAAGTCAAGGTGGGCAGAGCAGGGGAGAGGTAGAACAAGGGAGAGGGGGTTCAGATGAAGACCAAGGCCCACCCCTTCCTCATCCTAGGGCACGCAGGGAAGAACGGAGAAGAGAGTAATGTGGGTTGCATGGCTTACAAGGGAGGAAAGGGCCCCGATTCCCTTCACAAGGCACACCTGGGGATGGAGTTTAAAGGAGAGGCAAATGGGAGGCGCGGTTGTCGGGAACAAACGCTGAATTCGTCTCATGTTAACTGCTTTATCTGAGTTCCTGGCATCCTCCCAACTGGTTTGATTTACTGCCATGCTACTTCACTTCTGGAACTCCTTATCTTGCTTGCCCTGCCAGATTAATTACCTTATCTTGCCTTGTTGGATTTATAGTTGGAAGTTTTCTGCTTATAACGATTGGACTGGAGTATTTTCAGCCAAAGGCTGTTACAGGTTTGTGGGAGTTTTTCTCCAGACCAGAGAGTAAAAGTTGGAGCTAATAAAGGGACTCATACTTATTCTCTGGCTGTGTTACCTTTGTGCCACACCCCGGGTCATCACATCCTGGCAGTGGAATGCAGAGTCAGCCTGCAATACAGGGGTGAAATGCTACCGGTTTGGACCGGCTTGGGAGAACCGTTAGCGGACATGTGGCCTGGTTCGCCGAACTGGTAGCAATGGCTGGCTGGCCATGCCCCCAAACTGGTCCCCCGGTCGCCGCTCGCTCGCCCTGGAAGCGGATGTCCCGGGGCTCGGCAGAGGGCTGCGCTGGGAGGAAAGCGAGGGCAGGGCGGGGAGAAGCAGCGTCTCAGACTGGCTCCTTTGCTCAGGGCGACCCTAGCGCTCCCCTGCCCTCGCCACCAGCGGAGGGAGGCTCCAACCTTGGCGTTCTACAGGGGAGCCACCAGAGCCAGGCACAGCCTGTGCTTGACAGGCAAGGATGCGAGTCCACACCAGAGGAGGGCTGCGGGAGATGCTGGAGCGAGTGCGCTGCTCTCGGCCGCCTGCTGCCACTGCTGCTCCTGGATGCCGCCTACCACCCGCTCGCCTCCCTCCCCAGTCCGCGGTGCCTGCGCTCTGGCCCTATCCCGGCCAGCCTGATGTCATGCTGGAGCGGCAGCAGTCCAATGCGGTGCACATGTGCAGCAGCCACGGGACATCCGCTTGCCATCCCGGAGCGCCGTCACCGCTGCTCTCAGCCCTATAGCAGCAGCAGCAGAAGGTAAGGCCAACGCTGGCGGTGGGGGAGGAGGAAGACCCGCTGCGCTCATCCGAGGAGCCGCTTCAGAGGGACATGGCGAGGCTCGCTCGCCTTTTAGGTGAGTCCGACGCACGTCTGTCCTGCGGGAACATCCCGAAAACAAAGCTTGCTTCCCCTTCCTCGGACGCGGCGAAAGGGTCTGGGCTTGGCGACATAATTCGAGCCACCCGCGCGCGGGGGGCTCGGAGGAAGCAGCAGCAGCGGCAGCAGTGGCAATGGCACCTTGCCCTGAGGTGCCATGGCCAGGTCCTAGCGCTCGAGAAGCTCCGTTCCGCAGGCCGGACACACGTCAGACTCGCCAAAGCCGCTTTTGCCTTGGATGTTTTCTCTCCGGGACGCGGCGGGTGAGAGAAAAAGAGCAGGGCGGAGCCTGGGAGGCTGCCGAGCGAAGAGCTGGAGAGGCCCGGTGGGTTCCTCTGCAGGGCTGCGCCCACCTGCAAGGCTTGTGGGGAGGGGGTTAACCTTCCTGCGAGGCTGCTAGCCCCTAACCTGGGGAAACACCAGCTGATTGCTGTAACTTTTTTAGTTAAAAATGCTTAATTTTTAAAAAAAAATTGGCCACGCCAACCCAGTCACATGAACCCACCAAGCCACGCCCACTAAGCCATGCCCACAGAACCGGTGGCAAAAAAAATTACATTTCACACTGCTGCAATACTGCATTGTAACCACTATGCCACCAGGGCTCCGTTTCCCCATAAGGACGACACACTCCAGGTTCCCTCTTTTAAGTACTGCCATGTCATGGGACCTAGGAAGTGGGCCTTTTCAGTGTCCGTTCTGTCTACAAACATCTCCCACATACAACAAGCCCAACCCTGCTGGCCTTTGAAAAAGCAGTCAAGACTTGACTTTTTCCCCAGTCAATAACTGTTGGTTGTTTTCATCTATTCCATTCAGTTTACCATTTTACACATCCTAGTTATCTTTTAATAATATAAGTTTTCTTCTTATTGTTCATGTTTGGTGAGAATGATGTTGGTTGAGTTACATAAAGGTGGCCATATATATGCTTAAATCAATAAAGATCAACTATCAGGACAGTCCAAATTCTGCCAACATATTTTAGTGCCACTTCACTGATTGAAGGAAAGCACATTAAAGCAGCTGTCTGGATGACTCCTTCGTCTCTTTACTTCTGGTGGAAGGAAGAAAAACATTTTTCTAATGCCAAAAAAGGAACAGATGCAATTTGTTGTTAGTTACATCTTCAGCAAAAGCTATGATTGTAAAATAATGACTAGATAGTCCTTGAGAACCAACTGTGGCATATTTAACCACATCTTAAGAGTGGGCTGGTGCACAGCTGATAAACAGAAAAATCTGCAGATGATAGAAAAGTGGTAACTAAGGTTAATGAACAACAACTTTCAAGGGCTCAAAAACTAAGGTGTACACAATATTTATCATGCACTAATATTAAAAAAATTAAAATCATGATTATACTGCATTAGGTAGATGATTTATCAGCTTTCATGTCTTGTAATGTCAGTAATAATGCAAAAAACATGAAAGGCCAGATTAATCCTCTCAACAAAGCTTAGAAGAGAAGCAGAAAATAGTTTTCTTCCTTTAATGCCCTTTAAAAAGGCCTTGGAAAAAGTAGTTTAAAGACTTATGCACAGGGAAGTAGTGTGAATCATAAATCAAGGAAGAGATCTAGCTCTGATTTGCTATGATGAGAGAAAAGAGTTTCTGAAAAAAGCAGATTGATTCTCCTTCCTGGGTGAAACAGCAACAACAGAGAAAAAGTGAAAAGGCCCTAGAGTGGCCATTCCTATATTGCCCAAAAAAGATCGACCCATTTCCATTTGCAAATCTAAGACATACAGATGCGAATTCAGAATTAGCTGCTGTAAGTTCAACAGAAACACAAGTAACATCTTTCAGCACAGTTCAGCTCAGTTCACAGGGAGCGGGGATGTCAACCGCAACCACAGCAAAAGCCCTCCCCCTGTTAAAAGGGGCAGGACTTTGATCACTGTAGCTGCCATTTTGACTTTTTTGACTCCAGCCAAAGATATCCTTAGCACAGTGGGAATACTGTAAACAAGGGATATATGGGCTGGCTTAAAGGGGCAACACAAGTTCCTGCTTTTCTTCCCTTCTGATGGTTTCTGTTTTAAAAACGATCGCTGTTCAGGAAATACTCTCGAGTAGAAAAGTGTTCCTTGCAAAGTACTTACTTCTTTTATTAGGCTTACCTACCACTTCAATTGTTAGCTGATTTTGAGTGGTTTACAACCCTTCCGTGCGTAAGAAAGATTAAAACAACTAAGAAATAAACCAGATAAACAGCAATACAGAGTTGAATACTCCTATGTTGAGGAATCATTAATGTATGTATGTATGTATGTATGTACGTACATTTGTATGCAGGAAGTATCTCCCTCAATTCATCTCCCTCTCAAAGACCTGCTAAAATAACCAGACTGCTTTCTTAAATCCCTCTAATGTTGAGAGCAATTTCACAGGAATGCTAGAGAGACAGCTATCCCAGTTCATAATTTGGGCCAAACTCCCATAAGACAGCTGCAGAGTCCCAAGAGATAACTATGATTGATCTTAGGAGCCTCTTTCTGTCTTCAGCTTCAGCCTGTTCATTCCTTGACTAAGCTTGGTCTCCCTCCTCCTTTTTTTGTGTGCTGTTCAAACCCTGTTGGCAGCTGTCTCAGCTTCCTTAATATACTTCTTCAACCATCTCTTTTATTGGATGTTTTTATTTGAGATGTAACAGTTTAATTCTAAATGCTGTTATTTTATCCACATGTTATTGTTAACTGCCTTGACAGTATATTTTTACTGGAAACGAGGGATATAAGTATTCTATTTAATAGTTATCAACCTACTGAATATAATGGACTTCATGGTACTATTAAAGGATCGTCATACCTTCCTAAAATCAGGCCAGGGACTGTTTATCTGTACAGTGATGTTAATGGTTAAACAATCCACATGCATAATTCCTCACCTTCAAGAGCCTTTGCTTATTTATCAAGAAAAACGGACGTGTTATTGCCAAGGTAGCTGCAGCTCGGCCTACACTACGCCAGCTGAAACACTTTTTTCCTCCTCAGTTTTTTCCTGAACAGACTTGATTGTGTCACAATGCTAAACCATAACGCAGCGGTTCTCAACCTGTGGGTCGCGACCCCTTTGGGAGTCGAACGACCATTTCACAGGGGTCACCGCGCGCGTTAGCCTGCCATCTTGGTGCCACTGTCACTTGCAGGGGTGAAATGCTCCCGGTTCGGCCGTGCCTGCGGGTCGCCGGACAGCCGGTAGCTACAGAAGCGGGAGACTTCGCCCACCCACCCGGACGCCGCCATTTGGGTTCTTTTACCCTCTGCGCATGCGCAGAATGCTTTGCGCATGCGCAGAGGGTAAAAGAACCCAAATAGTGGCATCCGGGTGGGTGGGCGGCGCCTCGCGCTACCTTGGTGACCGGCTCTACGGTGACCGACAGGTACGAGCGAACCAGGAGCATTTCATCCCTGCTCATTCCCCAGGTGTGCCTTGTGAAGATGGGTGGGGCACTCTTCTCCCGCGTAGCCTGCTCAGTCT
>QLTV01012194.1:3145480-3156215 GCA_003457575.1 Thermophis baileyi
GAAGAAGAAGAAGAAGAAGAAGAAGAAGAAGAAGAAGAAGAAGAAGAAGAAGAAGAAGAAGAAGAAGAAGAATACAGAACAGGTTTGGATCAATGGGTAAACCAATTCAAAGAAAGCAAAATTGCCCTATCTGGGGTTGTCATCAATTTCTAGCCTTTTGGCAAAAAGATGGAAACTTTCACTTAGGAAATAGAAAACAAATGCACAAAAAGGAGACTCTGTAGTTTGGCAAAAATATTACACTTGATCAATCATACGGTGAACGTAAGTCAGCAGTATGATGTAAATGCAGCATAGGGCTGCATCAAGTGAATCACTGTATAATTCCCAAATTGCCAGAAATTCCACTGTTTTACACTGGTCACAGTTTATAATAAGAACTCTCCAGTTCTGAGCACCAGGTTTTAAGGAGGATTCAGCAAACTGAAACTGGTGTAAATGCAAAAAGCAGGGAACTGGAAATTAAGTCTTAAGTAGAGAATTTGAGGAAACAAACTGGGTATGTTTATCCCTAAGAAGAGAAGATTGAAGGGGAATAGGATGACATTCTTTAATTACAGGAAAGGATGTCACACAGACATCAGGCCTATCATCAGAGAGTTCAGGACATGGAATAATGGCCTAAAATTACAAGAAAGCAGATTTTAGCTGAACATTAGGAAGAACATCCTAACAGCAAAAACATGTCAACAATGGAATCGCTTTCCAAGGAAAATGAATGGGCTGCTCTTGATCAGATGTATACAAACAGAAGGCAAATAGACATTTGTTGGGAATGTTTTCAGTTGTGCTCTTAAACCAAGCAAGTGTTTGAATTCCATGGCCTAATTTGCTCTGTCCAGTTCTTTGATTCAGTACCCAGAAGGAGGAAAGAAAGATGTATTTTTAATGATCTTTTAAAGAAATATTTCTGCTTGCAGCACAACCAGGGATGGAGGCATTGAATGGAGCAAATTATTAGTAAGGGGATGAGACATTTCAAATTTCTTACCAGCTGATTTCCATACCAAATGGATACAGAATCTCATGTTTTTAATTTAAGACAGACGTTGCACATTCTAATAGAAAAGCTCATAATAAAGTTCATAATAAATATTAAATATAATTTAACATTAATGATGTACTATTGAGAGTTGGTTTGTAGTGGTTAAGGCAGGGGTGTCAAACTCACATTGTGATGGCGGCATCACATGACATATCAGGAACCCCCCCCCTTCGCTAAACCAGGCGTGGGCGTGGCCAGCGCGTGACGCATCCGGCCTGCGGGCCGGGAGTTTGACAGCCCTGGGTTAAGGCATCAGGCTAGAAACCAGGAGACTGTGAAATTTAGTCTTGCCATCGCTACAAAGCCAACTGGGTGTCCTTAGGCCAGTCAATTTCTCTCAGTCCTAGGAAGAAGGCAGTGGCAAACCACTTCTGAAAAACCTTCCTAAGAAAACTTTGTTCAGAAAGTCTCCAAGAATCATGATTGAACAGAAGAAAAAAGAAAGTGGGGTAAAGTAGATCAGATAGGCCTTTGGTTAGTCTGAAAGTTTTTTGTTTTTGTTTTGTCAAGGTACCCAAGATCACAGCTTGTCAATAAATGCCCAATTTCACATAGCTTGACTTGGCTGTGTTGGAAGAAATGTCCATCTGGGTTCAGTTCCAAATGGGGAGAAAGACACTGGAGGCTGCTTGGAAAGCTGGTTTAATGGAGCAGAACCATTAAGCACATGGTCCTGGTGCAACTGAACACATGGAGTGGAGAGTGAGTGTTATTTATACCCTCTCTTGGGCCTTGCCCTAGAGCTTCCTGTTCCTGTGCAAGAAATGTATCCTATTGGCTGCTGTAGGGGTCATGTGAAAATCCTAGGAGTTTGTCTGAGATAAGCTTGGTTGAACTGTGCTGGGTGATGTAATGAAGAAGCTTGTGTTCTAATTCCTATTACGGCTTAATGGCTTTGTCCTGGTTTGGATCTTGAGTGAGGGCTAATCCTATCACCCTGGAGCTGAAAGCCTTTTATTTTGTAGATAGGATGGCCCAGTCTTTCTGGGGCTATTACTAAGGTGGGGGCTGCTTTCCAAGAGCATGTTTCTCCTTTTCTCATCCAGGGAGGTATAATATTCTGCCTTTTTAATATTTCCTAGAATATTTCATTCTTCTAAGAGGGGTGGGTGCTAACTTTCTACAGCTGCTACGCTTGGACTTAGCTTCTCAGTCACACATTCCCAGTAAATGGTCAGTTAGATAAAAAATTGATTGCAAACCAGAATGAAACCATCATCAAAGGCTGATTGGTCTCTACCAGGGGTGAAATCCAGCAGGTTCTGACAGGTTCTGGAGAACCGGTAGCGGAAATTTTGAGTAGTTCGGAGAACCGGTAGCGGAAAGTTTGAGTAGTTCGGAGAACCGGCAAATACCACCTCTGGTTGGCTCCAGAGTGGGGTGGGAATGGAGATTTTGCAATATCCTTCCCCCAGGAGTGGGGAGGGAATGGGGATTTTGCAGTATCCTTCCCCTGCCACGCCCACCAAGCCACACCCACCAAGCCACACCACACCCACCAAGCCACGCCCACAGAACCAGCAGTAAAAAAATTGGATTTCACCACTGGTCTCTACCATTTTAAATCCACTGTTTCACCTCCCACCCTCAATCCCACATTCTATGCCTTGTGCTTTGTGTTGGTTGTTGATAAAGCTGATATATCTGTTTAAGAACTGTTATCTCTCAATTTACCTCTCAGTTTTTCTGAGCTGTGAAGCCCCTAGAAGTGGAACCGACCTCAACAATAACTTGCGGTTGAGTGAGACCTGTGTGCATTGTTTTATTATGGAAAATTAATGTCATTCATCTTTAAAATTGAAAACTCATGTGTGACTTGAACTTTTGCCTGGAATGGGCTCCCTTTCTTGAAACATAGACTGAGATATTCTACAGTGCAAAGAGGTTGAATCAGAGACAGGACAGCTGTTTTTTCCTACGCTTCCTTTCCTTTTTACCCTCCTTTTGGTCCCACAAGAGGGGCCTGAACTCATCAGTTCAGGGCTGGTTTTAGTTGGATTGGAAGAATATCAAGAAAATAGGAAGGCTTTGGATTTTACTGATTCAGACCTTCCCAAGGTGTGCCTAATTTGCTTTCTTTGATGTCAGAGCACTGACTTTTTTTTTTAAGGTAAGGACTGTGGACATTTCTCCACCAACAGGGAGTTTTATGAGGCAAGAAATTATTCTCTGTCCTTAAAAATCTTATGATGCCCCTTCCAGGGACCACTGGATTGCAGTACTGTAGATTATTTTCTGTTTTTCTAAATATGCCACAGATGAATATTATTGCTTGGAAATAAGAGTTTTGTATGTATAGCTACTCCTTGACTTACAGCCATTCAATTAGTGATCTTTCAAAGTTACAACGGCATTAAAAATGTGACTTATGATTGGCCCTTTTACAACCATTGCAGCATGCTGCTGTGAGTGCAGCATTACAACCATTTGATCAAAATTTGGGCACTTGACAACCAGCATGTATTAACAACAGTTGTAGCACTACAAGGTCATGTGACCATCATTTGCAACCTTCCCAGGTTCTGGCAAGCAAAGTCAATGGCAGAAGCTGGATTCAGCTAATGATTCTGTGATTCACTTAATAGCCATGGCAAAAAGAGGTCTTAAAATTGGGCATGATTCACTTAACCACCTTACTTATCAACAGAACTTCTGGTCCCAATTGAGGTTATAAATCAAGGAGTACCTGTAACATGTAAGCTTTGTACCCATGCATTTGATATGCAAGAGCTGTGGAAAAACCTTGGGTTTTTCACCTTTTTCAGTCTTACCTGGCTAAAGATTTTTGATTACGGGTAGTCCTCGACTTACGACCACAACCAAGCCCAACATTTCTGTTGTTAAGTGAGACATTTGTTAAGTGAGTTTTGCCCCATTTTACAACCTTTCTTGCCTCAGCTGTTAAGTGAATCACTGCAGTTGATAAGTTAGTAACCCAGTTGTTAAGTGAATCTGGCTTCTCCATTGACTTTGCTTGTCGCAAAAAGTGATCACATGACTTTGGGACACAGCAACAGTCATAAGTATAAACCAGCTGCCAAGCATCTGAACTTTGATCACATGACCATGGGGATGCTGCAAAGGTCGTAACTGTGAAAAACGGTCATAAGTTACTTTTTTCATTGCTGTTGCAACTTTGACCAGTCACTAAATGAATTGTTGTAAGTGTACAAGATTTTTTTTGAATGATTATTCTCGTAAGACTTGTCAACTGCACTCCCTGTCAAGCAATAAAAAAACATGACAGTGCAATTTACTGATGCTGATAATACTGATTAGTAAATTGTACTAAATTTAAATTAGTGCAATTTACTGATCAGTATTAAATGTACTATCAAAAAGAAAAGAAAACAAACATAAAAGCATGATAAATATTATCCTTCTGGAAATATCAGTGGAATAAGATCCCCCAAGTTCTGGGTTTAAACACATGGGGTACTGAATCTTTCTGAAGCTTCTTTAAGGCAGGGATCCCCAACTTCTGGGCTGCAACCCATTACCGGGCTGTGGCCTGTTCGGAACCGGGCTATGGAAGTGGCAGGTGAGTGTGGGTGTGTAGCTCCACTTGCGCGAGCAGCGGGGCAAGCTTGCATGGCCGTGCAGCTCCATCTGTACGAACGGCGGTCATCCGTGCCCACCACTTGCCCGGAACCATCCCCTTCCCACTCCCCACCAGTTCACAAAACCAGAAAGGTTGGGGACCACTGCTTTTAAAGTCAATGTCATTTAAAAAAAAGTTTATTAGATTTGTTTGCCGCCCATCTTGCTAGAGGTGACTCTGGCAGCTTACAAACATTAAAAGCCAATCAAATATTGAAGCAATCAATATTGTAATAATTTACAATGAAAAAGAGGGGGGGAAGGGTTCAGGATGCCCACGGAGGAGAGGTGGGGTTTTGTTTTAATTCCCTCAGCCCCCTCCATCTTGATGAATCCATATTGGGGCTGCAGGCCAACTGTCAGAGCCAGGTCTTCAAACCCTTACAGAAAGTCAAAAGGATAGGTGCAGATCTCACCTTGGGGGCCACCATGTCCCAAAGGGCAAGAGCCATGGCAGAGAAGGCTCTTCTCCTGGACACTGCCAGCTGAAATTCCTTAACCAATGGGGTCCCCAGCATGCCTCTTCTACTGGTATCTACTGGTGGGCTGAGCCAATCCCAGTGGGGTGAGATGGTTCCTCAGATAGGTTCTTTTTATAGATCATTCCCTGATGCTTGTGCAAAAATGTTCGATTTCTGTCTTAGAAGGAGAAAATAAAAATAAAAAGTCCTTTGCCTTTGGGCTATCACTCAGTCCCACTGGGAGCAGAAAGGAAGCAAACTGTTTATTTACAGAGAGATTCCAAGCACAAAGGAGGGAAGTAAGACAAGGATTACTGAAAATATGTGACACTGGCTGAACTGTGACAAACGCTTAGTTGTTACTCATATCAGAGTAGATCAGCGGTTCTCAACCTGTGGGTCGTGACCCCTTTGGGGGTCAAACGACCCTTTCACAGGGGTCGCCTAAGCGCGCGCTAGCCCGCCATCTTGGTGACTGGCAACGCGCATACGCGTGGAGGGGCGGGGGTCACGGTGGCGGGGCGGGGGTCGCGGCATTAGGAAGGTTGAGAACCACTGGAGTAGATGAAGAAGTGTGGTGCAAGATGAAACATTTCATCTTTAAGCCGTGGTATTTCTCTTTGGTTAATCAGTCTATATATATACACATACATACCTATATTTCAATGGGGAGAAAGCAGAAGCAAGTTGAGAGAAGCTGATCAAGAGAGGGCCTTCACTCACAAGGGCCATTCTATAGTCGCCCAGGGAATTTGTGAAAACAGCATCCTTTGATTTGCGGTATTCAGAAAGTAAATTGAGACTTCATGATCGTGCCCTGTGTACAACAAAAATGGTGATTGAAATAATATATGATACTAAGGCATGACTTAACTATAGTTTATTGAGTAAGTGCTCTCTCTCTATATCCCACCATTATTATTTTTATAAATAACTCAAAACAGCAAACATACCTAATACTCCTTCCTCCTCCTATTTTCCCCACAACACAAAACAACCCTGTTTGGGCTGAGAAGAGTGTGACTAGCCCAAAGTCACCCAACTAGCTTTCATGGCTAAGAAGGGACTAGAACTCATGGTCTCCCACTTTCTATCCTGGTGCCCACTAAACCAAACTGGTTGCCTATTAGCTGAGTTTTCAGAGCATAAAATTGCATCGATGACCATATGAAGCCCAAAACAGCAAAATTAAAAATTAAAACATCCTGGCTAGGTGCAGTGTGTGAACTCAGCCTAATATGGGGTTTTTTGGGTGGTCAAGAGAGAACCTTCAGAACTCTTACACTTTTTTTCTTCTTAAATAGAATATCAAAGTACCTAGTTTGTTGCTTACTCAATTTATACTTCTGAAGATTTATCTTCTCAATAGCAAGGTTGTCAAGCCAGTATAAGCTCTAACCTCCCAGTTGCATCAGAGCAATCTTCCCCAAGCCAGACAGAATTATGTCCTGGCTGATCTTCATCATGCCATTCCTTCTGATGATCATCAGTGTCGGCATTTAAGAATGTACTATATGTTCCATGTGAGTGATTTATTCTGAGTCTTTCAGTGAGCAGATAATGGAAACATCTTCCCACCAAAGTGATGGAACCACATATATATTTGTATTATCTGCTGTTTCTTGATTGTTTGATGCCAGATTGACTTTGGAACAAAGACAACGTTTTCCGAAAAATATAGAGGGAGTGCTTAGGTTAATAATAACTTGTATTTCAGTACAGTCATTCAATTCCTCATTTTGGCCTGAGCCTTGTAAGACGTTTGGCTGCTGTTAATCCTTGTGAACACAGCAAGTAGCAAATGGCCAATTTGTTGGCCATTGCTTAGTGATTATTGATGAACTGCAACTGTAGGAGACACATTTCTACATTGTGCATCACAACCTTTCTTTCTTTTTATTTACAAATTCCTAATGATAGTCTTCCATCTGCTCTTTCCTCAGTATTTATCCCCAAATGCTTTTGTGTCTCCTTTTTCTTGCAGTTATTCTTGCATTCCAAGTAACTCTCAAGAATTCTTGTCCAGGTTTTTCTTATATACAATTATGATGATGTTCGGCCATCGTGTTCAAAGAGGACCTTGACATCTAACAGGTTGTGGGCTGTCCACGATGTGGCCGCAGGTGGCTGGTAAGGCCTATACGGGCACGAAATGTTCTGCCACATGTTGGGCAGACGTGTGGGCACCATTGTTGCAGCATTTGCAGCTCTGGCTTTGCGGAGTGCTTGCTTCTCTTGTGCTATGGTTGTTCTTCTGTCTTCAAATGTCTGGCAGCCTTGGTGGATCAACATGTGCCATGTCGATCGATCTTGTGCCAGGGTTTCCCAGGAGGTGGTGGCAATATCCAGGGACTTGAGAGAGGCGTTCAGCGTGTCTTTGTATCACTTCCTGTGTCCCCTGTGCGATCGCGTTCGGACTTCTGTGTCGGGCACCTTGTCCTGCCACCAGATCCTCAGAATTCTACGGAGGCAGGTTGTGTGGAAGTGGTTCAATTGCCTAGCGTGCCTCCTGTATACAGTCCAAGTCTCACTGGTATACATCAATTAATATATACAATTAACACAATTAACAAAAGGGTTTACAATTACAGAAGTGGGTAAAAGATTTTTGGAATGCTTATAAACAAAGTCAAGCATGAATCTGATTCTGCATTAAAGGTTAGTTCCTCTATTTGAGATGTTTACTTGCAGATGTTTACTTGCAGACCTGGGGCAATGCTGGAAGAATTTGCCCTGCTGAGTCATATCCATCTCAGGCTCCGGAGTAGCACAGCATAGTTAGAGACTGAAAGAAATGTCAAAGTTCAGAATGATTAAAGGAAGTCTCAAAATAGCCAACTCTTCCTGTCAGGGTGTGTACCATTTCCTTAAAGAAGTTCATAAGGCAACCTCTTTAGTTGGTCATATAGACAGCGATTTTTTTTTATTTTTTATTTTTTTTTGCAGAAGATTAAACAGAGTTGCAACCATGCTTTGGAAGGGACACTAACAAATGATTCCTTACCACCTCTCTTAATTTTATTTTTCCAGGCTTGGTTCTGATGATAACAAATCCCATGATGCATTTGCTGAAGACAAGCTTTCTTAAAATGCAAAGGGAATCAAACCCCTCCCCCAATCTGTTGGCTTTTGTCTGTATTTGCTGTTCTGGGATAGAGTGAGGCCCTTTTCATTGAGTTTTGGAACCAGTGTGTATGAGGAGAATGAGTAGTAATAGAAAAGTCTACTTTACTTACAAATACATATAATGTAGAAGAAAAGAGCAGGGAACAATCTACTACAAGTATTAACAGAAAATAGAATGGGATCTACCTATTATAAAAGGAATCTCTCCTCTCAAGGATATTCTTGCCTATGTTTTTCTTATATAAAATGAACAGAAGGGTTTAAAGCAGGGGTGAAATGCTCCTGGTTCGGCCCAGTTCGGGCGTACCGGTAGCGCCGCCTGCCGGTGGTTCGGAGAACCGGTAGCGATGGCAGCGCGAGGCTCCGCCCACCCGCCTGGACACCACCATTTTGGTTTTTTTACCCTCTGTGCATGCGCAAAGCGTTCTGCGCATGCACAGAGGGTGAAAAAGTCCATGCGTGTGGGAGCAGAGCGAGCGCTTCCGAACCGGTAGGGAAGGTAAGTAGATTTCACCGCTGGTTTAAAGTGGATAAAAGATTTATGGTTTTGAACAAAGTAAGACTGAATTTGGAAGAGAATTATGTACTCATGATGAATATATTGTTGCTAAAATGTAGGCACTGTTACTGAAATATGAGACAGAAGAAGAACAAGTGAAAGAATGTATGATAAAATCAGCTAAACATTTTGGCTATGATACACAAATTGACCAATGGAAAAATGCGCGGTTGAAAGGATTGAAATGCACATTACGTTTTAGCTGTAAAAAGAATTTTTATAAAATGAGGTATTGGAATTTGTCAGCAGAGAAATTGTCAAGAGGAAATGTCTTGGAAATGTGAACAACCTGAAGTGACATTTTATCATGTTTGGTGGACATTTTAAAAACCCTGAAACATTTTGGATACAAACACATGCATCAATTAAGAAGATTTTAAAGGTTAAATTATAACTGAAAGCAGAGACTTTATTTTTGAGATTAATGGACAAGCAACTAAAAAATGCCATAGAACTTTGTTTTCATATGTGATAACTGCAATGAGACTATTATATGCTCAGAAGTGGAAAGGCTTAACAGTAACTACAACAAAGGAATGGTTGGTAAAGATGATGGAACTTGAGGAGATGGCTAAATTAATTGCTTTGATTAGAGACAAAAACAATAATTACACTTATGGTTGACTGGAAATCCCTTACAGACTTTTTGCATGCAATAGAAAAATGCACAAATGATTTTGTGTTGGGTTTTTTTGGGGGGGGGAAGAGTAATACGGTAGAAAAAATGAAGGTTTTTTTTTTTTGTAATCATAGAGTAAGAGGTAATTTTGTAATTGTACTGATATTTGCTACAAAGGAAATGTGAAATTCTTTCTTTTTCTTTCTTTCTTTTGCTTTTTATTAATTTACATTAATTTCAATGTTTAGTAAAACTTTAATTTAAAAAAAAAAGAATATCTCCTCTCAGTTCTATTCTAGCAGCCTTGTTTACTCCTTTAAGTAAGAGAACCAAAGACCTGTAGCTTCCACATCAAATTGCAGTGACACCAACATGATGCCATATATGCAGTCACATCATCAAGCAAACAGCACAATGGTGGACTTCCATGGGGTGACTGATGCAATTATGTAAATTGTGGCATTGATGTGCTTACATCACCATATGTATGACATTGTTGCTTTTCCAGCTCCTTATGAGGAGGAGCAGATCTCAAGATTAATTGTATTAAAAGCATCAATCTTCCACTGAATTATTTCTCCCCAACAACCCAGGAAGTGTTCCTAGATATTCCAGCAACATCTAATGAACTTTCTATTCATCTATATTCTACTGAAACTCTTGCAAGTCTGTTTGATTGTTTGTAATCTTCAATTGGGCGAAACAGCACATCAGAGGGCAACAATTTCTGAATCAAAGAACCTCAATAGGGTTAACTTACAGAATGTGTCCAAAATTTGGGACCCATGACTCGTACGGGATTAAATTTGGCAAAAAGGTATGGCTGCTTCAATGCTGCTGCGTTGCGGCACCACCATGTTGCCATGGTCAGCTTCTATCATGTGATTGTCATTTTTATTGCTCCCTGCCAATTCTCTAGAAGGAAAGTCAATGAGGAAGTGGCAGGAAGTCGGAAGTCGCTCCTGTTCCCATTGCTTTTTTGCCTGCCTAGGATGATTCTGTTTCTAGGTTCTACCATATCTCAAGACCTAAAATGGACACCTAACATCAAAAACGTCATCAAAAAAGCACAACAAAGAATGTTCTTTCTGCGCCAACTCAGGAAGCTCAAACTGCCCAAGGAGCTGCTGATACAGTTCTACAGAGGAATTATTGAGTCTGTCATCTGCACCTCTATAACTGTCTGGTTTGGTTCTGCAACCCAACAAGACAGACACAGACTTCAGAGGATAATCAGAACTGCAGAAAAGACAATTACTGCCAACCTGCCTTCCATTAAGGACCTGTATACTGCACGAGTCAAAAAGAGGTCTGTGAAAATATTC
>QLTV01012194.1:3162139-3199951 GCA_003457575.1 Thermophis baileyi
CCAGAAATCATATCAAAATTTAGAATATTTAAAATTTAGCTCTAAGTCCCTCTA
Organism: Thermophis baileyi; assembly: GCA_003457575.1. NCBI lineage: Eukaryota > Metazoa > Chordata > Lepidosauria > Squamata > Dipsadidae > Thermophis > Thermophis baileyi. The sequence continues at coordinate 3,162,194 of QLTV01012194.1, forward strand.
ACCAAAAAGTGTTTATAGATAGAAGAGAATATTTGTAGCTCAGGGTTGAACTGTGGGTTCCTTGGTGAGCTTGATGGTTTTCTTGCAGATGTTTCATTACCAAACTAGGTAACAAACATCATCAGTACTAGAAGGGAGTGGAGTTTGCTCTTACTTTCATATACTTACAGGCTTACCCTGTCAGTGTTGATCAGTTGCTTCACAAAAAGTGTTTTGGTTGGTGCCAGGTCTCTACAGCCTCAGGCAGAGAAGGGCTATTCTGCACCCCTCGCTCAAATGTTCTTTAAAATACAGAGTTTCCCAGCATTCCTTTAGGAACCTCCAACATGCAACCTGTGGTTACTCATCCTAAAATGAATCCTCTTTATCTGGAGCTTCAAAATTTGCTGTTTGCTAGGAAGATGTGTAGCTAAAAGTCACTCTACATTTAGTGTACATCTGACTTTGGGGATATTTCTTCATAACCAAACAAAAGTGTATTTTCTGTGCAGTTCACACCCCCTGCTCGCTGGATCTGGATGTCACAAAGCAAAGCCCACATTTTGTAATTAACCCCTACGCCCCGTTTTGGCTGGCAGAGTGCTGCAGAAGGCTGAGTGCTGTCATGCCCCCTGGCCATGCCCACCCTGGCCACGCCCACCCAGCCACACTCACCCAGCCAGTCATTATGGCAGAGAATCGGTTGTTAAATTATTTGAATCCCACCACTGGCTGCAAAGTATTGTGAAGCAGTATATAAGCCTAAGTGCTATTGCTATAACTTTTTCCTAAGATTTTGCTTTGCTTTACTAAGATTTGCCCCTGTAACTATGCATCCACCTTACTGCAAAATGTTCTCTGTCGACCCTTTGCTTTTATCCACAAGAGAAGCCCTTGTTGCTGTTTTGCCTCACTATTCATGGTAATGAAGCTTTTCCAGTTCAAAAGTGGGGTCGCAATGTTCAATAGTTGGGTAGGTACAGATCCTGGATAAGTTTGGAAAATCTACCACTCTCCCACATTCTGGGACTCTTAATTGGGGCAGCAAGCAGGAAATGCTGGGTGATCTGGACAGATTCAACAAAGGTAATAAAAAAGAAACAGCTATTGTGTAACAAGCAGGGAGCATCTTAAGGGGGGAAAAAACCATGAGCTAGATGGACCTATGAAGTAAGCTGAAGAAGAAATGTTACACAGAGGAGCAATGGTGAAAAAATTATCTTTATATAGAAGTAGCAATATAGAAGATTTAATGGTTCTTGATCATGAACTACCCTGCACTTGATCCCAGTGACAATCACAATACAACTATTAGAGAGAAAGTGGTCTCAAAGCAGTTATAAGGCTGTTATTGTAATATCTGGAGCACTTTCAGACAATCCTGCATCTTCAAATTAGTACAACATATATAGGTTTTTGCTCAATTGCTCAACGAAATTACTGTTTTCTGTTAGATGGAACAAAGATCTTGCTGTTCAGGTCAACTTTTCTAGCAAACAAAAGGTTACATGGGAACAATTGCTTTTTATGGAAAACAAGGCAGGAAGGCGAGCCTCTGGACACAGCTGTGCGTAAAAGATTTGGATACCTGCAGCCATTGCATCTATCAAGAGTCTCCTTACTCTCTTTGTCTGAGAAGGAGATAAAAATAAAGAATTGGAAGGGAGTAACTAGGCTCACTTCTATTGTAGCATTAGGAAAAACAGCTATAGACTGATAAAAGGGCACGTACTGTAACTGTGAAAAGCATATAAGCTGAATAACAAATAATGTCTCCAATACTCAGAAAACTATTCATGATAGGTATTTAGTTAGTTATGTATGTATGTATGTATGTATGTATGTATGTATGTATGTATGTATGTATGTAGCCAGCTCATGAGGGATTGGAAGCGTGGACATATAAATTATCTATGAATTCTGGCTAACCTTTTGCTGTTATTAACAACAATTAGCACTTGACCTGGAATTGTCACTGTAAGCAGTTGGTCAGTTGTTTTATTATAATACCCTGTGAATTGGATGTGTAAATTGGCCCTGTTTAGAAGGTCAGGAAAATGAAACATAAATCACTGTGTATAATAGCATGATCTTCTATTACCCCTTTTATTTACTCCCTTCAGTTGAAATTAATTATACAACTAGGATTGTTAAAACATTTGAGAAGTAGATAACTGAGCATCACTTTAAGTCTGTAAGCAGCTTTTGCGTGCCACACGATTTTTTTTAATCATCTTAAACAGCATTTTATATTACTATACGGTAGGTTCTATTATTTGGGCCTTACCAGGTAGCAACAATGTGAAGGATGTACTTCTGATAATTCTATTAACCAGCTGAACTCACAAATTAGGTTCTCTCCCAGATTGACAGCTATTTTTATCATCATTGCTTAATTGGTAGTTAAAAAAATTATTTTGCCTTTAAATGATTAGTTTGCTGTGTCTTTTTTAAAAAAAATAATAATTATTGTCAGCCTCCAAAAACCAAGAAAGACATCTTGTGATTCTTCCAAGCAGATTTTACTGTTCCTTACCTATAGACCCAAGGTGTCAAACTCACAATGACGCGTTGTTGTCACGTGACTTATCGCAACTTTTTCCCCCTTCGCTAAACCAGGGGTGGGCGTGGCCAGCGCGTGACACATCAGGCCCGCGGGCCATGAGTTTGACACCCCTGCTATAGACAGAATCTTGCCAAACTAAAGCAAACTACCACTCCCATAAGCATATTGGGAATTGTTAAGGAGGAGCAATCTTCACCCTCTTTTCCTCACACAAGTCTGAACTGAATTGTCTCGTTTCTTTGGAATGCACCCCCTCCTTCTGCGAATCCGGATTAAATTCCATCATAATGATAAATCTAAAATCAAGACGACAAAGAATACAAGGATCCCACTCTTTTCATTGTAGCAACGATAGCTTCTCAAGCAAGCTGGAGAATATACAGAGGGTTTCGCTGTGACTTCATCTACTCCTGACCCACAAATGATAACTACAAAAGAAAATATGTGGAGTCATTTATCACTTGAAAAGTCGTTTTCCATTATTTACAATCATTTAAAGCAGGGGTCTCCAACCTTGGCAACTTGGTTTAGAGTGACTGACTTGGCATATTATGTGATCAGAGCTTTCTGGAGCTGAGACAGAGACTTGATGCTCTCACTTAGAAAATGGTGAAATTAGAAACCTTGTTCACTGATTTCACATGACAAGAATTATTCAGTTTGAAAATTCAGATTAACTATGTCCACCAATGCTGAAATACTGTTGAAAATAAATACAAATGTATAGGGTAGTGACCTATTTACAGAGCCTGTTTCATGGAAATATGAAATATATCTAAACATCTCTTACAATGGCATATTGTAAAACTATTCTACCTAAATCTAATACCTACACATGGAAATCCTATGAGTTTATACATTGGAGTGTAATTTGGTCTATATTTAGTATTTTTAAATCTTTCACAGCAAGAACATGCTCTTTTTTTGTTCAACTCCATATTGCATATTTGTATGACTTTTCAATATTTTAATCTTTAGTTAAAAGGATATACAGATGTAATACAAATGCTATTGCAATATCAGATTTTGCTCCAGCAGAATTATTAAGTCTAAAAAAAAAGTGGTGTTATTTTTCTCACAAAAGGTTCAAATACATGGTTTTTAAAAGATTTGCATTCTACAAAACAAATGAGAGATGAGTTTGAACAATTTTTTAATAGACAGGCATTTTGCCCACTTAATGTTTGTTTGGGAAGTTTTAAGGAATAATTTGTTCTCATGTTGTATATAATTCATCGGAAAAGAAAAACAAACAAATCTAGGCAAGACAAACTGGGGGGAAAAGTTAAGAATTTTTGAATGGATTTGCCAGGCAGTTCAATAAATAATTTTATGTCTGCTAAATTGGTACAGCATTCCAGCTAAGCACTTAGAATAGAATATCCAATGAATTAAATAAAGCAAAGATATTGTCAGAACCTAGACAGACCTGGCAAATTATTGGACTCTTGACTGAAACAACAAAACAAAGTGATCTCTGTATTATTAATGGGGCTTAGAGAAATAGTATATAATAATATAGATTTTTTTCAAAGTCAATATTTATTTTTTAAAATTTTTATACTTGGCTTTACAATACTGAGTAAATGTCACTGAGGAAGGAATTAATAACTTTAAAAAATAATATAATTCTTCTCAAGATTACACATGACCAAGCTGTTTATTTTTATCTTTACCTCTTCAGAAAATAATAAATACTGTTAATACTATTTATTAAATAGTATTTATACTATTAAAAACAATTAAAAAAATTCCTGGTCCTTGTAACTTGGGTAATATAAAACGTACCTTGATTTATTTATATTGTTGAGGAATTATAATGTTGCTTTTTTGGATAACCATTTCCAATTGTAATTTTGAAGGTTGGTAAAGATTTTGATTCTATCACCTGCCATGTAAGTTCATAAAAGTATATCAGGCTTAGATAATATTAAATTACTAACTGATTTTTTAGTTAACCATTCAAAAAAAAACAAACCTGAAATCATAACGTTCATCATCCAAATAATGTTCATTACAGATTAAAAGAGTTTTAAGTTTCTTGGAGAGAGGGAGAGAAAATTAGTGAGACAGAAAGATAGTCATCAGGCATATCTTTGACCTCTACATATTTTGACCTACATTTATTTACAGAATCCAAATGATCAATTCCGAATTCATTCCAGACACAATTAGAAAGCTATTGTGACCCCTCTTATATCATTATTCTAAATAATTCTTTTTGTAATCATAACTCTATCACATTTCCAGCATTAAAAATGGCAAAGCATTTGGAAGATGCTGGAATGGAAGTACAATTCTGATATTTTTTCACATGGTAAATTTATACTGTGAGACAATCTCAGTTTAAAAAGTGCAAATAAGTAATTATTTTTAATACTATTTCTATTTAGACCATGTTATTGCCAATCAAGTTTTCAAACTATTTCAGCTACTGCAAGAAAACTTTGGATTGGCAGTATAAAAAAGCAGAATCACCACATACACAATTACAGCAACTTTTGATTTCACAATTTGATCTAGATGAATTAACTGCACCTACAACTCTTAAATTACGAGTTACTGTCATACTATTCATGTTGAAATGTGTCCTGAATGTTTTCCAATTTATAGTATTTTTTAAATTGGCAAATAATATTAATGTGAGTCTTTTCTTCCTTTCTTTCGGCATACTAAAGCAATAAAAATATAAAAAGTAAAAAGCTATGACCCAATTTGGTTTGGAAAAATTGATATCACTTGGCAAACTCAGGGATACACCTTCTAAAAAAGACACCCTAGATTTATTAACCAGCACATAATTTAATCTTGTGTTTCCTGTTGAAATGTTTCTGTTGCTCTAGTATTTTTGAAAATCATATTGCAGCAACAAGAAAAAGCAGGCATTTCTTTAACAAATAATAAGTAACATAGAAAATGAACATTGACTGCAATACAGTATCTGAAATAATAGTGACAAACTACAAAGTAACCTTCCACGTAAGTTTCTTTCGATAGCAACTTTACTTCCCTTTTCTGTTTTATTTATTTTTGGAGGAGTGGTGATGGTTCATTTTGGATTGTCTTCACTCTTGTGCACATCTTTTCCACTACTTGTTCAGTGAGAACCCCTTTCCATGTTTACATGAGCTTCACATAATGCAGCTGCCATCACTCCAGATCTTTCTGTAACAAGTGGGAATGCGACCTGCCCATTCTTGAGTCAGCATAACACTAGGTCAGCCTAACATTTCCTTATCTCCACAGCCAATTCTTCTCTGCGTCTATTACATCAGTTCTCAGTCACTGCCAGGAGGGTGGTGCCCTGATTTGGGAGAGTGCCACTCTTTTCATGCAAGGTGGTTAGTTTTCTCCTCTCCTTTTCATGATGTCGCTAGCTAGTGAAGAAGACACCCATCAATCAGGATCCAGGACAATGTCTGGACTCAGCCAAACTTCTTCAGGCTGGTTTGTCTATACTGCCTCCATTTGGGCATCTTCCAAATTAAAATTGTGCTAAATAAACATACAGAAAGATTACAGAGCAGAAAGACCCAGGGAGGAAGGTGGCAGTTTCCACCATGATTGCAAGTACTGTAGGTCCTGCAGAGCAGCAGAACTGAAACTGCCAAGATGTTGGCAAGCACTTTGACTTTAAGGGGAAGAAAATGAAAACTGACAAACAAGCAACAATGACTCATGATCAGAGGGGAAGGGATGGACAAAGGCCGCCAAACATTCCCCAAACATGTATCCGATTAACCCACAACAGGCTAGCTGATCTCACCTGCCAGATGGAAGATGTTGGAATAAAAGGGTAAAATGCTACTTTTATGTGTCCTTCTCGTGGGCTGGAGATGAGATAAACTGGCTACCTCATGGAGAAAGTGAACATTATTCTCAGAGTATGATTGTGCCATCTTCAAGGGCAAATGGGGGCAGAGCCTCATCTACTTTACTTCCTTATTCCAATGTTTGACACATTATAAAAATGTTTTTTAGCTACTGACATGCAATCAGTCAATACTTTCAATAGAAAAAGTGACGTCAGAGAAGAAATACAGTAATAAATGCTCTAAAGCTTCACATTTAAGAGAACCAATTTTATTCAGTTTTCCCTCCCTAGTCTTAATTCTATTCTGTTCCAGATTGGCCTAGTTCCATTAAAAGACAATTCTTCCACACTATTCAGTTATCAAATCAAATCTTTATAGCATTATATTATCTGGTGGAACTAGCGTTCTATAACACTTTTGCTGCATTTGAACGGAATTTAGCTCTGTATTAAAAATGCAGAAAGAGAAGTTCAAAAGAAAATAATGGTTGCATTTGCTTAAGAATGAATGATCTATTGGCAATTTTCAAATAACAGCTATGAGAGTGATCACATATTAACCACACAAACACCATTCTTACATTAAGCTCTTCTTTTAAAATCTCAATTAAGGAAACTCTTAATTATGGAGATATTTTATGAAAATAACAAAGGACCTAATTGTATGACAGATACACATTTTGAAATCTCCAGTAAAGCAATATATTTATGAAGCACTCAAGACTGCCCAACTTGCAATCTTAATCAAAGAGCAAGCGGACAATTTTGATTTGACTCTGAAGTCATGCATGGTTGTCTGTCTGCATGGTAGAAATCATAAAATGGGAGTGAAGATGACTACAGATACTCAAATTAGATTCCACCACAACATGGCGATGGCTTCAAATTGTCAAGATTGATGGGATAAAGAAGTAAACAACAGTTGGGATTGACAGGAGCTATAATTTAACAGGTTTGGAAGGTACCAAGTTAGGAAAGCTGTTCTCCACTTTTCAGAAGATAAGATACCAATGGCATCATGTTACAACTTAATTACAACTTTAAATCTTTGCATTATCTTTCCATTCTATTTCAGTCAGATCCTCATAACATGGAACTCTTGTTATAAAAATTGCAGTTATACTTAATTAGGATGGAGGAAAAGGAAGAATCTGATAGGATTGACAACATCCTGACCACCAGTAATGAATTCCAGATTGTGTTCCTATGCATTAAGGTAAGACGTAGCATAATTACCATCATGTTGAGCCAATTCTAATACTGCTGAATAGGAAGAAAAACTGATTCAGACTAAATGGACATAATTTGCTGTAATGTTTAAATAGTTGATTATATGCAGATATATGTAATATGATAGTGACTTCTTCATTGATATCATTTGCCGATATGGGTAGCATTTGGAAAAGTTACCACTTTTGAGCAAGCATGTTTTTTAAAGTATATTTAGATAATATGACTGAACAAAAATAATTCTAAACTGAAGTCCAGTAGTCAATTTTCCTAAGCTTATTTCATGAATATTAGGCATCACTGTTAAAAATTATACATTTAAAATATTACAGATTTTTTTTAAAAAAAACTCTACTTAAAGGCACTTGCTATTTGAATTAAAAAAAAACATTGCTTGCAATATGCAATACAGTTTTAGGAATGACAAAGGCTTTAAATACATCAAGAGGATTTTTTAAAACAAGCATGTGCTCTTTTGACTACTTGTTTTGAAGGAATCTTTATGGAGATTGTGAGATTTCTCCAGAGAAAGTGGCCAAGATCCTGCAGCCGTTTTGAAGTATTTCTCTGATGGAAGTATTTCTCTTATGGGCAATTCATGTTACAGTATATACTATATGCACAATGAATCATAAGACACAAGCCTCTTCTGGCCCTCACCCTGCAAATACAGGTAGTCCTTGACTTATGACCACAATTGAGCCCAGAATTTCTGTTGTTAAGTGAGACACTTGTTAAGTGAGTTTTGGCCCATTTTACGACCTCTCTTGCCACAGTTGTTAAGTGAATCACTGCAGGTGTTAAATTAGTAACGCGGTTGTTAAGTGAATCTGACTTTCCCACTGACTTTGCTTGTCAGAAGGTCGCAAAAGGTGATCACATGACCCTGGGACACTGCAGTTATCATAAATATGAGTCAGTTGCCAAGCATCTAAATTTTGATCTCTTGACCATGGAGATGCTGCAACTGTCATAAGTGGGAAAAACAGCCACTTTTTTCAGTGCCATGGTAACTTTAAATGGTCACTAAATGAACTGTCGTAAGTCAAGGACTACCTGTATAGAACACATATCCCAGCATAAATGCCCAAAGTTTACAATCTCTAATCAGTAATATATAATATTGTAAGCATGAAAGAAATTGCAATTACGGCTATGCATAGGTATATGTGTGCCCTTTCATCTTATTACTCTGGATAGGAATAGTGCATACAACTCTGACATCCTTTCAGCAGATGTTATATCTTGTGTAATTACAGAAATAGCACCCTCCACGTATAGGTGATAAACCACCCCTTGTAGTATGCCCTTGCAGTAAAAGTAGACCTTCACCAGATTATAAGGTTAGGCTATATCAGTTCTCCTCTTCAGTGTAAGACAAGACTTCAGTTCTATAATAGATCTCTACAGAAAGTCACTAGTTGTACTGACAACTTAAAATAGTTTATTAGCAACATCAGCACTTTGGTTTATAGAATAGATTTAAGACTCTGAAAAGAACATTTCTCCTCTTCATGTCCAGGAAAATCTCAGCAATGTAGAGAATGGACTGCTTGTAAGACTCTTTTAGCTTGGGATGTTTTACTTCAACCCTTGACTTGTTTATACTTTTAAGCAAAGAATGAAGATGAGAGACAAATCAAAGTGTGAGATGCAGTTGGCAGGGTCTGAACTTCGGTCTGCATTTCCCATCTTAGCATAAGGATTTGCCTTAACAATAATGTAGTTTTCCATTAAGTGGAAGTTTATCGTTTAATAGCATCAAGACCTGGGATTCCCAGCTTCATACAAAAACACTAGGAAATACTGCATAGCCTAGCCCCGTGATGGCGAACCTATGGCACGCGTGCCACAGGTGGCACGCGGAGCCATATCTGCAGGCATGGGAGCCATTGCCGTAGATCAGCTCCAGCGTGCATGCGCGCGCTGGCCAGCTGATTTTTGGCTGGCCACACCTCCCTCCCCTCCCAGGAGTCTCCAGTGGCCCGTTTTGAGGTAAGTAAAGGACTCGCGCGGAGGCTCTGGGAGGGTGTTTCCGGCCTCCAGGGAGTGGGGAAGGCTGTTTTTGCCCTCCCCAGGCTCCTAGAAAGCCTCTGGAGCCTGGGGAGAGCGAAAACCGGGCCTTCCGGTCCCACCGGAAGTTGGCAAACAGGCTGTTTCCGGTCTCCGGAGGGCCTCAGGGGAGTGCGTTTTCGCCCTCCTCAGGCTCCTAGAAAGCCTCTGGAGCCTGGGGAGGTTGAAAAACAGACCTACTGTACCATCGTGTGCCAAAAACGGGGGAGCGCAGGGGGTGGTGTCACGCGCACATGCGGGGGGGGCACATTGAATTATGGGTGTGGGCACGTGTGCACATGACCTCCTTGCACTGCCCCGGCTTTTGGCATGCGATGGCAAAAAGGTTAGCCATCACTGGCCTAGCCTATTGGTTGTAGTTCTAAGAGAATTGTATTTAAGAGTCTCTAGCAAACATTGTTTCTCAAGGTTCATGACAGTTAAGCCACTATAAAACTGAGAACTGCTTGTAATATAGACAGGACCTCTGAATGGAGGAAAAAACTCTTCAAGACTGTTGCTGAAAGATTAAGAAACAGTTTCTGTTGGTGGAGGTTGTTTCTGTTTTACAATGACATCATGTCTGAACTGAGCAATGTAATCCTAAAGAACCCCAAAGAAGGCTTCAATAATTGAGTGGTTCCGATTCCAACACAAATGTGTGCAAAATTGAGCCGTGCCAAACAAACATACATGATCAACAAAGTTGGAATGTATCAGCAACTCATATGTATTTTTTTTTAAAAGACAATTGATGGAACTGACAATCAAGTGATACCGATAAAGGGGTCAGATAAATTAGAAAATAAATCAGCAACATGCCTTCAGTACCAATTGAAGGGAAACAACAATGGAACAGCCTTCTGTCCTCCTGCTCTGGGGGTGATTATACTGAATATCACTCTAGGAAAAGAACATGGGTGTTGACAGGTCTCGGGACTTGGGAGACCTCCCCCTTTTAAGAAAAAGAGCACATGAGATTGCAACACGTATAATGCAGAAGCTGTTTTTAACTAAATAACTAGTTTTTTGAAGATTTCATTTTTTGTCATAGACCGGATGCTTAGTTTGGTTAATCTACCAGGAAAGATAAATCTAGACACTCAGCAAACATTAAATGTACTGTTTTCAGTCAGATTCCTTGTGAAGGTGCTTGTTAAATAGTGGGAGCAGAAACCTTGTCGTGGACTCCATGGGATACGAGAAAGAGGGTAGAATCAAGTCCACTTCATACTTAGTTTAGCTATACAAGCGCTTAATATCCATTTGTTCAGTAATCATTTGAAGTTACGACAGCTCTGAACAAAGCAATTTGTGATCGGTTCTCAAAGTTTCAACTGTTGCAGCTCCCTCAAGTGAACAAAAATTGGGCCGACCTCATTTTATAACCTCCTTATCTGCTGCCACCAGCTATTCTATCACCCAGCCCTGCCCGCAGTCATGCATGCTGCACCATGCCCCACTCCTATATTGGCAGAGAGCTTCTTTTGTGCCAGTTCAGCTGGGGCTTCTCCACATGCCACAGGGCCTCTTTTCATGTCCTGCACCCGGCCTCTATTTGTATAACAGCCAGGGCCTAAATCTATGCCCCACCCTGGACCTCCATTCCTGCCCACCCAGGGTCTCTATTTGTGCCCTGCCCAGAGCCTCTAGTTGGGTTCTTTTTTTTTTTTCATTTTCTTCTTTTACAACTTTTGGCCATGATGGAAAAGGAGATAAGGGTATATATATCTGAGCCTATTATTCTTTCCCATTACAATAAACTAAAGACTTACTATGATGCTTGACTGCAGTCACAAGCAATTAGTTGTGAACACCTTGCATACCTCTAATACTAATCCACCTAGCATTTTAATGATTTGATGATACCGTTTCCCCGAAAATACGACATGTCCTGAAAATAAGGCCAAGCCTGATTTTTGGGGTGGGCGTAAATATACGCCCTCCCCCGAAAATAAGCCCTAGTGAAGGGGTGGGCGTGGCCAGCACAGGAGGTAGCCCTTCCCTTCCCTGGTCACCTCAAGGCTGCTGGGCCCCTTAACCACGACCTGCTGATCAGCTGATCGAGCGAGGGCCGGGAATTCTCTCTCCAGGTGCCTGGAGATATTTCCAGCACAACCTTGCTAGCCCCAGCTCTGCCCACAACGCTAGGCAACCTTGCAGCTGAGGGCCCCTGTTCCGCAGCTCACTTTGTGGCTATGGAGCAAGCGGCAACTACGGTTTGTGCTCCGCGGGTGTTGCTTAGGCTCCTGCTACAATGAGGCAGAAAGCCATGCGGCCCGTCGGAATCCCCCCCTCTACCTGGCTGCTGCTGCTTGAGAAAAGGACAGGCGATTGTGGGAAGCATGTGCTTACGATAGAAGCAAAGCGCAGCCTATCCCTTTCAAGCGATCAAATGTCTGTGGGGGAGTAATGACAGGGGAGTAACAAGAATTGCAGGCAACGCTGTTTGAGTTTCCTCTCCGCCATTTCTCTTTCTCTCTCTCTCTCTCTCTCTCTGTCACACACACACACACACACACACACACACACACACACACGATGAAAACGGCGGAGGGCAGACAACCAGGTAAGGAGACTGACCCTCCACCGCCTCCAGCTCAGTGCCTGCTCAGGGTGGCGCCCCGAGGCCCGACCCCCGCACAGCCAATGTGAGAAATAGGCTCCCTCGCAGCGCCTCCTCTCTGGGCCTCGCCTGCCTTGGAAGCCAGGGATCCTGCAGGCATCCCAGCCACGTAAATGCTGCCCAAATCCCTGCAACTCGAGCAAGCCATGCAGCTGCTCCACCCGCCTGCCCACCCACTGCATCTGGGCCTGCCAGGCACCGTCCACCCCAAACCAAGCGGCGGGGAGGCTTCGGGACAGTGCCCTTCTAGCGCCCGCCACCTTGCCAAAGGCGAAGCGGAAGCAGCTGGGGGCTGCGCAGAGCTCCTCCTAACCCTAACCCAGCCACAGCGCTCGTCGGTGGCAGCCCATACATGAGGCGAGTTTGAGTTTGGCATTTTACCTTCCTGCCTTTTGCGAACTTTTGGCTGCATGCTGTACGCAAGAAATCTTTCTCTCCTCCAAACTCTGCCAGAAATGAGTCTTCGTGAGACTCATCGTGCCGGCGCAGCCTCTGGGAGTGGAAGGAGAGAAAGATTTCTGCTGCTTGCTTGCAGCCAAAAGTTTGCAAAAGGAAAGCAGCAGAAATCTTTCTCTCCTCTAAACTCAGCTAGAAATGAGTCTTCATGAGACTCATCCACTGGCGCAGCCTCTTGGAGCGAAAGAGTTCTGCTGCTTTCCTTTTGCGAACTTTTGGCTGCACGCAAGTCATTTCTCTCTCTCTCTCTCATTCTCTCTCTCACACACAGACATTTGATCGCTTGAAAGGGATAGGCTGCACTTTGTTTCTATCGTAAGCACGTGCTTCCCACAATCACCTGACCTTTTCTCAAGCAGCAGCAGCCGGGTAGAGGGGGGGGGCGATTCCGACGGGCCGCATGGCTTTCTGCCTCATTGTAGAAGGAGCCTAAGCAACACCCGCGGAGCACAAACTGTGGTCGCCGCTTGCTCCATAGCCACAAGGTGAGCTGCGGAACAGAGGGGCCCTCGGCTGCAAGGTTGCCTAGTGCTGTGGGCAGGGCTGGGGCTAGAAAGAGTGCACTGGAAATATCTCCAGGCACCCGGAGAAACAGAACCTCTGGCCCTCGCTGGATCAGCTGATCCACGGGCCGAGGTTAAGGGGCCAAGCAGCCATGAGGTGATCGCACTCGCCGCCTCCTGCACCTAAAAAAAAAGACTCCCGAAAATAAGGCCAAGCGCTTATTTCAGGGGTCAAAAGAAAATAAGATAGGGTCTTATTTTCGGGGAAACATGGTAGATGTTCAAGTGCAAATTGCATCTGTAATGACTACATTCAGGGAAGACTTTTTCCACATGTAGACATCTTTCTGGAATATTCTCTACAGTGCAGAGCTATGTTTACATTTTCTTTGTAACATACTGGAAATAAATCCTTTTGAACTGAATTATTTCTCTCCGACCAAGCATGAGTAGTTTTGTAAGACTAGAAATTCCTTATTTCATGACTTGCATGACTTTGTTTACTATCATAATAATTGATTTGCATGCTACATTTTCATGGAAAACCAAGTCCAAAATATTTCACAACCACACATTTGTCACTTCATGGGAATCCAGGATGCTGTACTTTCTTAAGAGTGAGAAAAGCAGAGGAAATAATTAATAGAATTTTTAACCCTCCCACTCAGTTAAACTCCTATAATTCTTTGTGGGAAACCAGGACAAAGAAAAAAAAACCTTATTATTAAAACAGTATAAATTTGATCTTTCCCTCTCTTTGTAATTACAATTATGACGTAGATGCACCCTTAGATAATTATGAAGGTATTAATGATAGAAAGATTCATGATAGAAACTACTTTGTGCAAAATCGTATCTGGTTGCAATTTGCAAAGACTTACTAATGTAGATTTAGGAATCACAGTTAACATACAAAAGGAGAGATGAAAGAAAGATTCATAGTGTCAGAACATAATCTCCAGATTCATGTTCTGATTATAACTAAGAATACTAAAGATGGAGTCAAGAGACTCAAAAGAAATTTAAATAAAACTGAATCCTAGCTAAAGTGCGATTTTAATTCAGACTTCTAAAGAACAAGTTCTATTGCCAGCAATAGCAGCATGGGTTTGATGAGCACAGAACAGTCATCAGCGAAGAAGTATCTTTTATCAATGATTGGTTACTTTGCTGTTTTGCTATAAAGAAGTCCCAAGGACAGGGCAATCTGACTTGCAGAAGCCACAATTACCTGCAACTAGGAAATAAACAAGATAAAGAACACTTTTTTCAGTTTTAAAGCATTTAGGTGATTTTTGAAAAGCAGAATAGAAAGAATCCCAGTTGCTACAGCAACCATAAATTATTCTACTTAAATATGTTACCTAAATTATTTATTTTTAAAGATGATTATCTTCGTTTGAGCTAGGGCATTTTTTTTAAGGCAGATGTCAGCAATTTGATCTCAATAAAGCAGAGTAAAAAGTAGAGACATATAATGAGCCGAGGTGGCGCAGTGGTTAGAGTGCAGTACTGCAGGCTACTTCAGCTGACTGTTCAGCAGTTCAGCGGTTCAAATCTCACCGGCTCAAGGTTGACTCAGCCTTCCATCCTTCTGAGGTGGGTAAAATGAGGACCCAGATTGTTGGGGGCAATATGCTGATTCTGTGAACCGCTTAGAGAGTGCTGTAAAGCACTGTAAAGCGGTATATAAGTCTAAGTGCTATAATAGAAGGCTAAAATTAAAAAAAATTGTAAACATGGAAGCGGGTGGGGTAGAAAAAGAAAGCTTATATAAATATAAACATTTACATGTAATACATATATTCCAAAATGATCCATATATAAAATGTCAAAATACGTCAAAATAAGATAAAAGACTTGAAGGCATATTAGTTATGTACAAGGCATTTGGCAGAAAGTTTGCACTGAGTACTGAGAATATTATTCAGCCTTCATCTGTTCCCTAACATCCAAAGGCAGAGTTTCAAATAAGGTGTCTTCAGCCACAAGTCCACTCTTTTTAAGAACTCTGCAGTCGCCAAGTTCATGGGGAAGAAACTCCAGGTGATTTCCTTTAATGTCCAAGTGGGATAGCAACACTAGATTTCCAATTTTAGGTGAAAGAATAGACAAGTTGTTTTTCCCAATCTTCAGTGTCTTGATTTTTTTGCAAAAGTACAACTCATCTGGCACACTCTCTACTTTGTTGCAAGAAATGGAAAAATACTGTAAACTTTGTAGAACCCCAATTTCAGGGGGGATGAATCGTATGTCATTGTTAGATAAGTCTAAATACCTAATTTTGTTGCATAGGAAAAGGTGGGATGGGAGAACCTCTATCTTGTTGTGACTAAAAGAAAGCCGTTCGAGACTAGTGAGCTTCTTTATGTGCTCAGGGATATAGGTTATACTGTTGTGCCATAACTTTAGGATTGTAAGTTTTCTAAGGTGTTGAAAGCTAACAATTTCCTCTATAGATTTCAGATTGTTTTCCTTAAGATCCAGCTCCTGGAGAGTGTTAAGGCTGAAAACAGCATGAGGAATGCGCTCCAGATCACAGTGCACCAGCTCTAATTCTGTCAAGTTGACCATTTTTTTCAGGTTGTTGAGCATTACTAGTTTAGTGCCATCATTATGAATGCACATTTTTTGAAGGTGACTTGAAACATCAACTATAGACTGTGGGACTTTGGACAGGTTGCTTTTGATGTGCAGAACTTTAAGGTTCTTCAGCTCTCGAAAAGACTCCAAAGTTATATTTTTAGAAATGTCGTGGCATAAAGAACCAATTAAGCTCAATTCTTCTAAATTTCTGAGCCCGTACATCCAAGGTGGAAGTTCTCTGAAGTCATCAAACTTGACATTCAAGACTTTCAGATTTTCTTTTAGAAATGCCAAGGCTGCACTGTGGATCTTTGCAGAACATTGGTATAGGGAGAGCTCTTGGAGATTGTCGAGTTGCACAATGGTAGCTGGTATCATGACATTACTAATAATTTCAAGTTTCAAGGATTGAAGCTCTGTAATTTCGAAGACTGTATCAGGAAGTCCAGACAGCATAAACAGTTGCAGTTCCAAACGGTTATGGGCATTCATTTGCAATCTTTGCCTGAGTTTATCGGCAGTCCACTCATTGTTTAAATTCAGCTGCTTCAGTTTGTTTTCACTGACCTCTGAAAGAAATACAGCAAATCTTTTCGAGTAAAGAGGATCATACTGGTCTATCATGTGGAGCATAAAAGCAAAGTCATTCCTGACATCTGGGATATCATCAATTCCAGTCTCTTGCCGGACGTATTCAAACGAATATTCTTTCAGAGAGCGGTAAAACAGCCAGTACAAAGTGTAAAGGCACGTCAGTCCATAAATACTTACAAAGCATAAGTAGCAGAATGAGAGTTTAGAAAAAAGATGTGCCATTGTATGATTGCAAGAAAAGTGCTTATATCCTGTCATGTCTTGAATGTCAACATTGCAATCTACTGTAAACTGAACTTTTGAAACAAGCGCACTGTTATATGCAATAATAATAAGAAACTTGATCACTTTCAGCACTGTTTGGCGAACATACATAGCATGTAGTAGGTCACTTTCCTCAACATGGAGACGGAATTTCTTCACCTTCTCAAATAATGCTTTAGCTTGTTCTCCTTCTTTTTTATCCAAAGCCCCTGGAGTTCCTTTATCCACAATGAATTTTTCAGGTATGGATTTTAAGGACTGCGTCTTGACCAAAGTGCCTTCTGTGCTAGGCTGGACCGTGTTTGACCGGCTGATGTTGTTCTTCCTGTTGTCTTTCTCCTCAGAGTCTTCTCCAGAAACCTCTGACAAAGCCCTTGTGGTCCAAGGAGAGTCAAAACATTTCCCCAGAATGGAAATGAAATGTTCAATTTTTGAGCTGGACCCTGGGAACTTGAACCAAAAGTTGCTACATAGCATGAAGATCAATGTGTGTATAAGGACAAGGTATGGAAAGTACTTTGCATACCAATGCAAGGCACGCTCGTAGCACATTTGATTTATAAAGCTGTACTGCTGGAGGTCTAAGTCAGTCTTTAAGCCCTTCATTTCAACAGTGGCAGGAGGCGTGGATGGCTTGGGTGGAAGGAACTGAGCTGCACTGGAATCCATATCTGACATATTAAGGTGAGATATGTTCGGAGAAGGCTGGACTCTTTTGGGAAGGCATATGATCTTATCCTGCATCACCTGAAATGCACACAAACAAAAATTGTATTTTGAAAATACATTTTGAGGCAAGTTTCTCTTTTAGCGAAGGAAGAAAAGGTCAGACACCTACAGACTTTGAAACATCTCTACCTATAAAAATTTCTAGATTTGGAATATGAATCATGTCACCTCCCTAATCACCAGAAGTTCTGCAGACCTCAGTCATGTGTAAAAATGATAACTAACTATAGTGCTATTATATTCTTCTGGCCACCAACATTTCAACCTGACCATCTGTTTCAAAGACTATTTATCCTTTTCACTTGGTGTTGATTGTTGAACTAAATAACCATACGAACAAAGAAAATCACAGTATTATAGATTTTATTGCATGTATATATTTGTTAGCCTGTTCCATTCACTGCAGGTAATAGATGTTTTTCCTCTCTTGCAATATATATTGCTTTCCGAAGTCTGCAAGTCTCCATTTCACCACAGACTGTGGGAAAGGAGACATACAAATATGGTGGTTTAAATATTGAAACATATAGAAATATAGATGCTCCTTTTAGTAAATTTGGCAGATAATCACAGCCTGAGGTTTCAGACTGGAAGCCTGGATGGTTTGAAAGACATAAGATTTCAAGCCATAGGCAAAAAGTTAATACTTTTCTCTAAACCAGGTTTTTCTGCCATGAATAATGTTTTGGAACATATTTCCAACTGTATTTCCTAAAACTAGAATCAGTTTGGGAGGGCTGACAAATAGCATAGATCAGGGCTTTTGAAATATTTTATATTCCACTATATTCATACAGAATAAAAATTCCAAACCATGAGCCTCTGTATTTGGGTGGCATGAGTCGCTCAAAGGCCCCCTTCATAAAATCTAGCATTTCAAAAGGCACCCATGTTTACTTCCAACGGAAAAATTGGCCACAGATGATTAAATCTTTACAATGAACAGCAGCTTTGCTCCTTTCTCTTCTGTAGCTGTATCACTTCCCATCTGGGCATTCCGGCAGCCTGGGAGAAAAAAACGGCATGCAAACTATATCTGGTAGTTGCTTAGCAACAAGGAAGCAAATCACAGGGCCTTCTCTTTACCATCAAAATGGCCAGATGGGTGTTCCAGATTGTTGTTATGGGCATCTCTTCAACCGCCAACAGGGGCATGTATTTGTATATTCATTAAACCCTACATTTATTCAAAGGAGAGCATGAAGCTAACCCTGGCAGCTTAAGGGCCAGGCCTCCTTAACTTCAACAACAGAATGGACTGCAAGACCAACCTATTAAAAGCAGCTGTAATTACACTTTGCTCTATTGCTCTATGCCCTCCCAAGCCTCATAATAGACGGGACAAATGAGGTAATCTTGCAGAGGGAAAGGACAAGGAGCTATTCTCCATCAACCTTTAGGAAATATACAAGTCAAAAGGTCCATGTAGTGGCTTAAACGTTACCTGTTCCAGTTTTAACAAAAGTTTTGTTTTAGGCCAGTTCTACCTCTGCAACCCAAAACACTATTACATTTATCAAAAGAAGGATGATTGTGAATTTAAGTTGACTTCCCACCTCAAAAATAAAGATGAAAAATCCATCTGCTTCCAATATTATATTCTCTATATAAGATGGCCCTCATATTTTAAGGGGAAAATATTAGGGTGGGGGAGGTTTTAGTTTTCTTTTTAGGTAAACAGAGAACTACAATGCCTAATTACAGAATGTTTGAAAACATACAAGTGTTTTCAAATTCTTTGTTGTTGACCACAATACTCTGCAGAAAATAATTCTTTATATTAAACAATTAGTCCCATGATTAGTAATAAGGATACTGCAAATGACGCATTGGTCTGAATTTCTGATATGATCTGAATAATCACAGATTTGTGCCAGCAAAGCAGCTCTGTTTGCAGAAGAGGAAATGAGCAGTAGTACAAATTCAAAAATTTGCTTTCTTACATGCTATTTTCCTGAGTTTTACTCATTATGCACACTGTAGCTCAGTGGTCCTCAACCTTTCTAGCTCCACAGACTGGTGGCAGGGAAGGAGAGGGAATGGTTTCACACATGCATGCTGCTTGCACTAATACAGCTTCAAACGCACACTTGCCCGCTGTTTGCGTGGCCCGGTTCCTAATGGGCTCTGGCCTGGTTCTGAGCCATGGCCCGGAGTTTGGAAACTCCTGCTCTAGCTTTTTTACTTCAAGAGATTGACAAGCCATAATGGGTGGATTCACCCAAATTACAAAGTCAAAACAAAGCAAACCACATTAAGTCTTGATCTGAAGTATCATCAAGTATCATATTACACTATGTGATATGGTGCAATGCTGTTGATGATGTATTTCCCCTGATATCTGTTAATATTGTACCTGCAATTTGTATCTTGCCATGATAGCCATGTTGAAAGGAGGCAAAACAGTGCATTCTCAGGTAAAGGAGCATGACAGAGTGCTGTCAGGCACAAGCAACCAGGGTCACTCGTGAACAATCTCAAACAGAAACTTTACTGTCAGTCCCCTATGTTACAAGAATCTTGCCAGACTAATTGCATTCCCTTGGTCAGATAAAGCTTCAGGGATTTTATGCTGCTTTCTGCAATACAAGGACTCCAAGCTTGCCCCTCTCTTACAGTCTAGCTACAGATTCCACAAGGACAGAAGAAGACATCTGGATCTCTAATTTAGGTACAGGTCATTGGCACCAGGACCTTACATTCAGAGTTTTTATTTAATAATATTTCTACTCTGGCTGTAATATTATGCCAAACCGGATTATCAGATTCCACCTACTCTCTATATGCTTGCGGTTTCCACTACCTCCCGCTCCCACAAATAATTTTGTTCGCATCTCGGAAACAATTTACATGGACTCTTGTGATCATGGTAATACATACACTGACTGGGAAAAGCCAGAAGTAGGAAGTTTAGTTAGCACTAGGCCTCTAGCCAAGAATACAGGCCTTTAGAGTCAAGAATTTCAGTCTTGCATATAACTGCTACTGACTGCCAATTCAAGAAAGACAGAATATAGTATGTGTGGAAGGAAAGAGAGAATAAGAACAACTTAATGCCATATATAGCATTTGAATACTATTTGTATCACAGAAATTAAAAAATTGTTATGTTCAAGATTTTTCAACTTTGTTTTTAATCCAACAAATTGAATTCCAGTAAGAGAGAAAGAGGAAACACTCTGGAATATATGGAGAACTATCTTTCAATATAAGGCAAAGTCCACAACAGACAGTGCAAAAAAAGGCAAATTTATTATCTAGATCAGCGGCCCCCAACCTTTTGGGCACCAAGGACCGGTTCTGTGGAGAGAGGTTTTTCCATGGACCGGAGAGGGCATTGTTTCGTGTGCTGCCTGCATCCCGTAGATGGGGCTTCATTTTTTTGTGAGGTTCGGTTTCTGGCATGCCACAGACCAGTGCCAGTCCACGGACCAGGGATTGGGGACCCCAGATCTAGATGACTTTGTCTTTTCAGAATATTAACTTCAAAAGACTATATTTTGCCTCTCATACTCAGATATTTTATTTTCTCCATTTTATATTGTTCGGTACACTCAAAAGTACCGAACAATATACTCAGAACTTTTAAGATTGTCTGCTACTATAAAAACAGGTTTAAAACAGGAGATAGAAGGGAATACAACCAAGAATCAGGTTGCTTTGGATATTAATTTTAAAATGACAGGCTACAAGAAAGATATTGGCAAAGACGTTAAACAGGACTTACTGTACAAATGAAAGTGGCTGATGTTTTAATAGTTTAAAAAGACACACAAATCATAGATCAGAAGAGTAATTTGGATGTGTGGATTTCAACTCAGAAAAGTGACTTGGACAACTTTTTATTGTGGACCTACAAAAGAGATGTGTTATATTTATAAAGGAGTTTGTGAGAAAAGATAAAGAGAGAATGAAAAGAAATCAGCTACTTAAAAGGAATCAAGACTTTCAAAAGGAGGATCATAAAGTTGAATATATCTATCTATCTATCTATCTATCTATCTATCTATCTATCTATCTATCTATGAGCATACTGCTTCCTTTCGCCTTTCGGCCCCAATCCAGGGGCCATGCAGGCAGTCGCTTTCACGACAAACCATTTTTCTATATATAAAATTTTACTGATGAGAGCTAAATAGCTTGAAATAGATCTATACTAGTCTCCCTTTATTTCTTTATCAGTAAAATTTTATATATAGAAAAATGGTTTGTCGTGAAAGCGACTGCCTGCATGGCCCCTGGATTGGGGCCGAAAGACGAAAGGAAGCAGTATGCGCCCTCCGATATTTGGGTATACCAGGTGACTCAACAGAAAAAAAAAACATACATACATACTCTGGGTTCTAATCCCAGAAGGGTGTGGCTAGCTGATGAGAGCTAAATAGCTTGAAATAGATCTATACTAGTCTCCCTTTATTTATNTCTCTCTCTCTCTCTCTCTCTCTCTCGCTCGCTCTCTCTCTCTATATATATATATAGTGTGTGTGTGTGTGTGTGTATTTTTGTTGTATTTTTTAGAGACAGTGATAAGCTATGGTGTTAAAATTGAAGGACAGTGTTAAGCTTGCGAAGGACTTTCTGAGAGGAAATACAGAAAAAATGATAAATTAATTTGTGGGACAGTATTTGAAGGGATTAAAGATCAAGATTTTCAATATGTTGTTGTTTCTGGTAGCTTTTAATGGAATTTTTCTTAAGTCTGAATGACAAGGCTTTAAGGATTTGTTTATAGAAATGAGAAATGAGATATGGAAAGGGACTGTTGTTGCATTTTTAGAGAAAATTATAAATTACTGGGTTAATTAAAGGAAAGGAACTCCGAAAGGAAAGGGAAGGGAAGGGAAGGGAAGGGAAGGGAAGGGAAGGGAAGGGAAGGGAAGGGAAGGGAAGGGAAGGGAAGGGAAGGAAAGGAAAGGAAAGGAAAGGAAAGGAAAGGAAAGGAAAGGAAAGGAAAGGAAAGGAAAGGAAAGGAAAGGAAAGGAAAGGAAAGGAAAGGAAAGGAAAGGAGTTGGTTTCCTTGTTTAAGATTGTGTGTGTGTATTAGTAATTGCCTTCTTTTTTTGCTCATTGATTAATCAATTGATTAATGAGTATTATCTGCTAATAGATAAAAGATGAGATGGGATAAGAGATTTTTGGCTGAAATGTTAGAGAAATTAAAATGCTAAACTCTTGTGCAATTATCTTCATATCTGTTTCAATCTAAAGTGACTTATAAGAATAACAGTGGAATGTGTTTTTTCTTTGTAAACTCCTACATAATTGTTTGTTTCGTAAATCTTTAATACAATCTTTTCCCTTCTTTCCTTCAAATTATTTTTTTCTCATTCTTTAAAAATAAATTTAAAAGAAAACGTTATGTTCCCCTCCCCTTCCCAAATTAGCACATACCAAGAGCATGAATCTTGTTAGTTTTGATCTAAACATTTAGATCAAAAGGAAGCTATCAGGGCCAAATTAAAATTGTATTTAATGGAATTAAATCAAAATAAAAGTAAATATTTACTACCTATGTATTCATTAAGTACCTTTTTTGTCAGCTGGATTTAATCATGTAGCAGTTAGAGTTGTTGGGGTTACATACAAAGCCTGAAGCTGCAAACAACTCTGTGACCTCAAGCCGTACACTTGAGAATCTTTTCCAATGTACTACAAATGTGTGGGTGCAGGTTATGAGAACACTTCATTTGGACACACACATAACTGTGCCAAAGATTCATCATATGTAGGAGATGAGCAGGCAAAGCTGGGGGACAGAGTTAAACATAACACCAGTTTAGAGGCCTTGCGTTCGCACAAGAGATCCAACTCCACCTTCCTATGAATTCCATTGGCCCTTATCTAGTGCGTTAGTGCTGACTGTTAGTTGACTAGATTCTTGTGTATAGGCTTCAATAAACTGGTTATGCTGCAATGTACACAATGGTCCTGGTTCTTTGTGCCTGACTTGGATAGGATCAAGTTTATATAGATCTATAATTTAAAACAGATGTTAACCTGGAACTATCAGCTGTCAAGTGTAGAGTAGGACAACCAGACCTTATATTAATATGATAGCTAAATAAAAAGGTATTTGTCAAAGCAAAGAATCAGGACCATTTGTAAAGTTGCAGCATAGATTTATACAAACTTATGCACAAGAATCTAGTCAACAAATGGTAAGCACTAAATTGATCAGAATTAAAGATTCTAAATTGATGACATGTTTAACTCCACCCACCAGCTCTGCTTGCTCTTCTCCTACATCATATTACTTAAATGACATGTGATTCTGGAGCCCAATATTCCAAAAGCTGAGTAACACTACTGCAAATTGGTCTGCTATGTTACTTGAGCAGATGAACAAATAATTCTAGTATCCATGATCTTAAATCTTTTTTTTTAACCAGCATTTAGAATCTGAGACACATCACAGTCCTGCTTCTATGGTATTATTCATTTTTAACTTGGAGTCCTGTTCATTTACCTGTAATGTGCAACCAAACACACCAACCATCAACATGGCAACAGAAAGATAGTCTGTAAATACATCCCACCATGGCTTCAAAACACGGAAGGCTGGCTGCTGTTCAGAGAATTGGCGGAATTCAGTGACAGGAATCATTGTTCTGAAAAAGAACAAAAGGGGGAATGTGTGAAATGGTTACTTTTTTAATATGAAAAATATGTTACTGTTTTATTCAGTGCAATCCTAACATACATACATACATACATACATACATACATACATACATGCATGCGGAGAGAGAGAGAGAGAGAGAGAGAGAGAGAGAGAGAGAGAGTCAGTCAGTCAGTCAGTCTGGGTCTGGCTCAGGCTCACCCGACTTCTCTTCTTCTTGAAGCCAGCTGTTTTGGTCCGTTTTCAGGCTAAACTTGGCATCTTCCAGAAGTGTGAATTTCAATTCCCCCAATTCTTAGCAGTGGTGATATTGGGGGATTCTGTGCATGGAACACTATACATAAAGAGAGATGCCAGGGTAGTAAACGATAGTCTAGAAGTGGTGATGGAATTTGAAGAACTATGGAAGTATTAATGTTTCCCAAGTTTCTTACTGATCACATGATCTCCTAGGGAATGATTGATTGCTCAAAGCCTCTTAAGGAAGGAATTCATCAGACACTGCTTCAAACCTGGATGTTCTTTCCATGACAAGCTAAACAAATCAGTAACCAGAACATCTGTATTCCAATCTGTCTGACTAGGCTTCTACCATCACCCTCTTCTACTCCTTACTTAACTTTTACAAATTCAAAATTCTGTTTTCACTCCACTGATCTGCCTGAAGTACCTCATTTCAGAATCAAGTGCCAGCCCAACTGGGAAGACTTCTATTAGTTATTTTGGTTGCAAGCCAAAAGTAGAAGTAATAAATGCTACATAGATAAGGATCAACAATAGGGCAGCAAATTTGTTTGCTAGTTGTTTTCTGCCAATTAAAAAATGAGTGAATAGCAATTTAACTCAGCAATAGGAAAGCCCCAGACTCTTCTTGCCCAACAGCTATACGGGAAGAAGACAAATCAAGAACATACAGGACAGTCAATTAAGTTAGAAAGGAAGGGAGTTTCTTGGAAATATGACTGATGACTTAGCAGGAGCAAAGGGAAGGGAGCCAAGAGAATAAAAGCTTGGGACCCATTCTCTCTTTTTAACCATTAAACCACAATTTGAATAAACTACAACTATCTGTGATCAGACAGAGAACTAAGTCTTAAATTATGTTTGCATTCAAAATGCCAAGCCAATCAGATAAACCACATTGTAGGTTAGACCCCATGTATGGACATTCAAGAGAAAGGAATTCATATACTCAGAAATAATTATTCATTTTTTAGTCTCCAATCCCACTCCCCAAAAGTAAATCTTAGACTCCACCCAAGAAATGCACAAATTATAGTGGTTTATGCTCATCAAGAAACAAACAAGCCTATCATTTCTTCTAGCTTTGCTTTCAGTCTTCCTATATTGCATCTAGAGCTGTTATTTTAAAATCTACCAGCCTAAAAATTTAGTACAGATAAAATTAGATTATATATAAACCGATGTTTTGCCCACTTGTAAATCTCATGTCTTCTGACAGAATAAGCTATATAGAAAAACAGCAGGATCATTTATAGTACAAATGTTGCTTCTGTCCCAATTAACTTGAATCTTCATACGGTAATTTTTTCCCAATGACATTACACTCAACTCTCCAACTGAGTAAACAGAAGCACAAACATGGTTAATGTTTGGTAATTAAAGGCCTGGAAGTAGGCTTAAGTCAGGACATAGTACTCAAATGGGGATGAGTAATGAGGAACTCACACACACACACACACATCTATCTTGATTCTAAAATAGTTTCATCTTTGAATTCTGGTTTTTCCCCGAATTGGTCTTCGTCACATAAACAAACAAAAGCTATGAGGTTGGTAGTACAGATAGCATTCCTTGAATAATGAAAGTCTATGTTGAATTTCAGAAGATTGAGAGGGCCTATGCACCAGGATATATTGTAAGTTAATTCATTTACCTACTGCACACTGGCAACTCAAGAATCACTCCTGGATGAGGATTTGAGATTGAAATAGGTTGAGTTAAAAAGCTGATCAGGAAGAACAGAGAATAAGAGAAAGCTGTTGTATATAAAAAACAATCTAGCAATGGCACTAAATTCAAGTTAAAGGCTATGCATCCTCAGTTTGCTTCAAGCTAACCTGCACTATTAATAATTACTATATATGTATTTTCTTTTTGTGACCACAGTATTGCTATAGAACTCTTTCAGATGAGTCCAAGCTATCAGGCTCAGCAGTAAATCTCAGGTCTCCAAACTCTTAATCCTTAATCCAGCTTTCAGATAGATTTGGCAGAAGACTCCCAGACACAACTTAGCTAGACTATACTGCAGACAAAAACACAACCACAATAGATGAGTATATATACTGCAGTGTAAAGAAGTCAGAGGTCTAGCTATCTATTCACCAAATTTAAACTCTATGATTCTTTTTCCACCTTTCTAAAGTGACAGGGTGCTTGATGGCTTGAGAAGATGGATGAGATATTAGAGCCAATCTCAAGCCCATAAACCACTGGTTTCTGCCTCTGCAGCCTCGGCTCTCATATATAGTCATTATACCATTTTGGCTAGAACTGGCCGAAAAATGGATTTAAATTTCTGTGGGGTTGCTCACAGTACCACTGCTATACATGTGAGATACACTGGGATCTTGGTTGATCAAAAATTGACTGAACTATAGTTTGCTACTCTTGCCTTCTCTGAAACTCCCATTCTCATTACATCTGATCTTGCCTGACTGTTGAAATTGGCACAATCCCCCTTTTCTCTTTCTCCTGAGATAACCAATTTTTCATCAGCTCAAAGTCCTGAAATACTACATCAAGATTTGGAAAGGACTTAGAAGTGAGTTATTTGGCAATCACACCCAATAATCCATGCAGCTATTGTACAACTACAGGTAATCCTTGACTTATAACAGTTCATTTACTGACTGTTCAAAGTTACAATGGCACTTATGCAGTGTCCCAGGTCACGTGATCACCTTTTGCGACCTTCTGACAAGCAAAGTCAATGGGGAAGCCAGATTCACTTAATAACTGTGTTACTAACTTAACAACTGCAGTGATTCACTCAAAGACTGCAAGAAAGGTTGTAAAATGGGGCAAAACTCACTTAACAAATATCTCACTGAGCAACATAAATTTTGGGCTCAACTGTAGTCATAAGTCGAGGACCACCTGTTGAAGACTAGGGAAGTACTGTGGAAATTTTGTGCGATGGATCCCATTATGCCATTTTTCCAGGAAAATGTAAATTTTGTACAACACACACACACAAATCATAGCATGGGGACATAATACGAACTGTTAGCCACTTCATGAGCGCTCTGTCAAATTTGTGTACCCAGAGCATAGTACACCATTTGTACGTAAAGACTTATAAATGCAAGCTTCCTTAAAGGATCTGCAAAGCCATTACTTCTGGCTTAATGCCTGAACTGATTTCAGAAAATCATTTGGGGATAGTTGCTAATTCGATGAAGTGGAAATTTTTGAATGCACACCAAAGTTATGATTCCACATAATATCGGGGGCATAATTAAACCCATAAATGGAGTACTTTGTTCTTTGGGATTTTGACTCTAGGTGAGGAGATTACATGACAAAATGTTCTTTTTTAACAAAGAAACAGAATGCGAAGGAAAAGCAGAGAGATTTTTATTACCTACTTTTTCTGTCTACTGTGTGTGAATCATGATAGGTCTGTGCAGAAGCAATCTGAAATAGTGTGGTCTGGTAATAGAAACATCATATTATTCATTTTTTTCAGACTGGTTGATTATTCTGTGCATTTGAAAGCTAAATGGAGTCAATTACTTTAAAGAGAAATGTAACAACGTTGTTAAAGACCCAAAGATGCTCTTTCAAGAGGCAACTGGACTTTCTGGTTTTTCTTTGAAGACGTTTTGCTTCTCATCCAAGAAGCTGAAGAAGCGAAATGTCTTCAAAGAAAAACCAGAAAGTCCAGTTGCCTCTTGAAAAAGCACCTTTGGGACAACCATGACCAGGATGACTGAGAATCTCCATAGACATTTAGCGATACACTTTGGGATGAACATGGTTAAAGCATTTATTCTTTTTAGTTTATACTACATATAAAAGATAGATAGGACATACTCCAGCAAGAATAAAATGCTGCTGGAATTTCTGGATTTCCCATTTGTATTAAAACTGTACCAGAAAGTATTTGCGGCGGTTTGCTGCCCAAACACACTTTTTATCGCCTATCCCAACTCTGCCTTCCCTAACCAAATAATCTCTAACCATTTTAGTATTACAATCAGTCTTACTTTTGAACAGATACATTAATAATCACATTGTTGGCTAACACAAAGGTCATTTCCACACTAGGGATTTAGAGCATCTCCTACAATTGTTCAACTATTGTGCCAAAACAACAGCAGTGAAGCCAGGCTTTATATCACTTCAATAATGTTTGGGTGGTGCTGTGAAAACACTATAAATCACTAGTATGGAAATGAGCTACATTTCTTAGAAACCTAATAGAATCAGTTACTAAAAGGCACATAGCTAGATTACAGCTTGAGGTAAATATCTATGTTGCTTCTTGTGATGTAAGTTTTATTTTCCACTCAGATCACCTTTGTTCCTCTCTAGGTTTATTTTTAAGACAAGGAAGAACCATTTACTGTAATAAGCAAGAAAAGTGATGTTCTGTAGAAAAATGTTCATTAAATACAAATGCAAATCTTTCTTCGTCTCAGCATCTGGTTTATTTTTCAGAAGTTGCATGTCAAATCAAATGCTTGCATTTCTTTCAGGATGCCCTACAAATGCTATACAATGCTAAGGAGTCAGATATAGTACCAATTGTAAATGCAGCAATGAACCAGCCAACATAATTATTGTTACATCACAGTACTCCCCTATTTTTTATTAATACAAAACAAGCTCACTTTACTTTAATGTGCATATTGATTTATAATCCACAGTGTCATCTGGAAAAGTCACTAGGAGCAGCACTCAGAATGGCTTCCTGTATTAGTCTAAGAAATCATTTATCTTAATTATGGAATCAAGAGTCTTGTTTTAAAATTTATGGATTTGATCTACTATACAATAAAACATGTGTGACAGCCAAGGATTACAATGTTTCAAGTTAATTTAAAGTGGTAGCACCAATAGCTAATGAGATGACATATAAATCAGGGATGAGCATTGTAACCTTGTAAATTGTATTATTTACTAACTCCAAATAACTACTACTTATTTATTTGGTAACTATTTTGGCTGGAAAAAGTAAAACCATTATTTCTTGTTCGCAATTACTGTTTACTTATTTCTTATTTTCAATTGCAATTTCCTCTTGTTGTTAACTATTAATCTAACACAATTTAATTTCTGGATCTGCTTAATTTAGCAAAATGGTCATTCTTCTTTTCTCTCTTTAGAAATTCTGGTTCATTCTACAGTAGAGCCAAATAATACTATCTACTATTATGATTGAAGGAGCTCTGTGGGATGATGAATATAAGAAACAGTGTTAGGTTTTGCAAGTACTTTCTGTTCAGAGTAGGATGATAAACGCTGGCAAGGCCATCTTGTTTTACAGATTTGTATGTTTTTTGCCAACTTGTCATATATTTGATGAGCAACCCATTTTTGTTGATCATAACTAGAACATTCCAGAGTTTAAAAACATCAACATTAAATGACATAGACTATAAATGCTTAAAATACAAAAATTTGTTGTTGGAGAAACTGGAAAGCTTTACAAAATTGTTTAAAGATCAGCTTAATACCTCAAATTATTCACTTTTAAGCCAACAGGCCAAATTCCCCCCCTCAGAACACCAAAAAGAAACATCTCTAATCTCAGTAGCATCTGAATTCTGCAAAGGCTCATGGCACATCACATTTGGCCCGCAGAGCAAAGCATTCCCCAAGGATTCTAGAATATTCCAGTGACATCACATGTTATTTTCACATCAAGTGTTTGAACAATTTTTCAACCAGACCATACCATCAGGGCAATTTGCTAATCTGGATATTTCCTTTTAAACATGAAGTATTACCTTATACAATACAAACATCAGAGAAACCTTGCACATAAAAAATTAGTATGAAAGCCAGAAACATTTAAGTACTTGACAATATTTGTTTCATTCTCTGCATTAGCCAATGGCATATTCAGGATGCCAGAAGTTACAAAGAATCATTTTAGATGATCAAGACTCATGGAGAAACATATTAAAAAGAAAACAGAACTAGACTAGAATTAAGGAATCCCAAATTCAAATTTGCATTTAAAATCAGACAGGGCATCATCACCTCTCAAAATAATCTACCTCTCAAAGCTATTATGAAGATTACTAGGAGGCAATGGGTGTAACATACCGTGCATATATTTATTGCCCCTCTGCAATTTCATATAGGTAATTCTAGGTAGCCCAGAGAGATTTAAAAAAAATTTTTTTTAATTAAAATATATTAATTATAAAATATATTAATATATATGTAAATGATATAAATACAAATGAAAATAAACATAGTAGAGAAATGAAAGAGAAAGACAGAGAAAGGAAAAGTAAAGGGGAAAGGGAAAAAATTATTGATTTCCAACTTTTTTCAGCTCAGTAGAATACAAATTAAAATTATAGCCTCTACTTTTTACTTTTACATATTTAGTAAATATTAGCCATTTCCATAGCAACAAACTAATCTAAACAGCAAATCCCAAAATCAAGATTTCATTTGTTTCCCTGTCTCGAGTACACATATTGCCCAGCTCCCAGATCACATTGTCACTGTCACAAGATAAAAACTAGGTCCAAAGTGTGACACTTACCCCAAGTCATTTGTTAGGACACAGGTAACTTTGGGTCAGTTGCATGCTAGCCATGAACTCCTCTGAGGAGGAGACACTACTCAATGTCCTGCATCCAGGGTCACTAAATAAAGCCAGGTCACTAAATAAAATTTCTATCAACCCAGAATAATATACAGATTTCTCCAACTGAAGTCCTTAAAATTATATCATAATGCTTGCTCATGATAACAAATACCCAAAGTTGCAAGCAATGAACTGAATTGGAAATTAAACTGACTATACAGTACACCTAGCTCTGTGATGGCGAACCTATGGCACGCGTGCCACAGGTGGCATGCAGAGCCATATCTCAGGGCACGCAAGGCGTTGCCCTATATCAGCTCCAGTGTGCATGCGTGTGCTGGCCAGCTGATTTTCGGCCTTGGGGAAGGCCGTTTTCACGAGTGCGAAAAATGGCCCAACAGGCAAACCGGAAGTTCAGAAAAACGGACTTCTGGTTTGCCCGTTGGGCCGTTTTTCGCACTCCGGAGGCTTCAGGGAAGCCTGAGGGTGAAAAATGGCCCAACTGGGGGGGGGACATGAATGGGGATGCGCGCATGCGCAGTGTGGTGCGCATCGGGGGGGGTTTGTGTGCTGGCACATGCGTGCGCTAGCGCACGCACACACTCCCATTTTTGGCACGCAAGAAGAAAAAGGTTCCCCATCACTGATCTAGCTGATTTGTCCAGACACTATCCTCTAAAGATGCAATTTAATTGGCATATTTCAAAATCAAAAGGTCTTCTGATCAAGACCTTTCCTTGTAAGAAACGTTAGTTTAAGATTACAGGGAGCTAAGGAGGGGTATGATTGATTTCCTGAAATATGGATTTTTATATAAAGGATACATTCTACCTTATGTCTGCCCTTTTACAACTTGCCTGTAGCATTTTTCAACAGCCCTTTACACACATGGATTAATAAAATATTTCTTCAGGCATCCAATGCATCTTAAGCATTTATTTTCTTAAAAAGAAATTTGGACTCCAGAGTGTGATCCTATTTGTGCTCAGATGTAAGTCCAACTGAGTTAGAATGAACTCATGCATAGAAAATGCATAAATTTGTAGCAAGAGTGAGCATCATGTTTGTTATTATTTCAGCTTTACAATAACAAATCTAGGAAGTAACTGAGCTGAAAGATGGTAATAGGCTCAAAAGTTGTTTGGTAAATTCCATAGTTAAGTAGGAATTGAACCTTGGTCTCCTCATTTAATATCTTAACTTCTACACCCAATTTGCTGCTCTCCAAATAAGTTTAAATTACAATGTCTGCAATTATTTACAAGCACTGAAAATTCTAGGACTGTAGTTGCAACAAAACTGCAGATGCCAGGCTGGGACAAGAAACAATGGATGGAAACTAATCAAGGAGAGAAGCAACCTGGAATTAAGGAGAAACTTTCTAACAGTGAGGACAGTTAACCAGTGGAACAGCTTGCCTTCAGAAGTTGTAGGGGCTTCATCACTGGAGGTTTTTAAGAAAAGATTGGACAGTCACTTGTCTGAAATGGTATAGGGTCTCCTGCTTGAGCAGGGGGTTGGAGTAGAAGACCTCCAAGGTCCCTTCCAGCTCTATTCTGATTGATTGGGGGGACACTTCTAAATAGAAAAACTCAATCATAGGCCTTCTAATTTAGCATTTCTTTTATTATTATTTTTATTTTTTATTTTTTTTATTAAAAACACAAAAATAAAACACACAATACAAACACAAAACAAGCAATTAGGGGTATTCTATCCCCCTATATACAGTAAGCTTTCATCAGATCGTATCAGTGTTTATGTTATCCATAAGTAGATATATTTACATTTCCATTTGTTTACTTGGTCATTCCTTCTTTCCTTATTTGTTTCTTTGTTTCTTTTTTCTTTTTTTTCATTAATATATACAATATTGTTACATTTTCTATTTTATTTTTGTTTATATATAATTCTTGCTGCTGTAATGATATGTATGATGAGATATTGTATTTCCTTTTTATACTTTTTATCGATTATTCCTAATAAAAAACTCCGGTTTTCTGTCAATGTCTTCCTTTATTATTTCTTTCAGCCAGGTTCCTACCTTATTCCAATATTTTTTTGCTTTTAAACAAGTCCACCAAAGATGGTAATAAGTGCCTCTTTCCTTTTTACATTTCCAACAGAGTGATGATGAATTTGGAAACATTTATGCTAATTAATAATAAATGCTAATTTAGCATTTCTAAGGCACCTTTCTCCAAATGTATTAAGAGCATGACATATTTTGGGGTAGGCTGTCCAAAAAAGCCATCCAATATAGCAACCGTGCATAGAACTGCTATTTTTTTTCCACAAACACACCGTTCTTTAATAAAAGCAATTGCTACAATTTTCTCATTCCTCTCTTGCCTCCAACTGACATGAGAGTTTGTCTTGTTTCATCTGTGGATCTGCATTGGAAATCATTTCTGATTCCTCATGTTTTAACTCTGCAGTACTCCACCTTCTAAGAGTTAAGATAGAGAAACTGAAAGAAAGGGGAGATCAAACATACATTCCTCATCTCTTGGTTGGATTTTGACATATCTTGTTCTTTAAAACCTGTTATTGTGGTTGTAAACAACAGTTTATGGCTCACCATGTTATTTGAATCCAGACAATTGTAGCTTGTTACTCAAACCATGGTAAATGTAATCCACAGTTTAGTGTGATGCACGAAGCCCATGTAATATACTATTTGAAATACAAAGCTCTAAAATATTATGAAGTATGAAGAAACAAACAATATTGTTATGAATTTAGTGCTAAGTACCTTAAAACCTACTTTTCTACAATTCAGTATGCAACAACTCATAAAGTTGTAGATAATTAAAACACATACTGGGAATATTTCAAACCGTGCCCAAAGTTATGTTTTATTCTTTTTAATATATGTATTGTTTACAATAGGTTTATAGGATGTTTTTGTTTTAATATTTTAAACATTAAAACAGAGTGAAAACAAATGCAGGGATAGACCAGATTTTTTTAAAAATACACAACAAATTAAGAAGACTGAAGTTTAGCATACTGCTATAATTTAAAGTAGTTTTCTAGCAAGTTGATAGAAAAAGTTAATGGAGATAAACATTGTTCTGGACACTCTTGTCCTGGACACTCTGCCAAGACCAACTGTGTCATAAGGGCCATAGCTGTCAGAAAAAGATGAATCCTCATGTGCTAAGCAGAATAACCTATTGTGAGTATCAGTGCTACTGGTTAGCAAAACACCCTTATTGATTGCACTCCTAAAATGCATTTCCCCGAATATGGTTTCTTAATACAGTAGTTTACATTTGATATGGTAGGATTTACTTCCCAGCCCATAAAGATAGGAGCATATTTTTTTTAATTGCTTTAAAAGAAACAGAAAATGAAAACAAAGCAGAAAGATAGCTATCACGCAAATATTAAAACTACACATAAAAGGTGCTTAAAAATGAAACAAAGCAAAGAATATATTTATAGCAATTGAGAGTTAATAATGATATACTTATCCAATGTAAATATTATCCAAGTACAGTACATAGGTGTTAATTTCCAATACATTTATATAGCTTTCTTTTTTTAGCCTACCGTACTTTGTATAAATGAGTTCCAAATTTCATTATACTTGTCCATACAAAATCTGTATCTATAGTCAATTCACTCATAGATTGCAATCGTAATCAGGTCTTCAATCCATTCAGTGATTGGAGTTATAGATAGGGTTGAATTGTTACAAGGTTATCAGGTATCTCTCATCATGAAAGAGTGCATCACTTCAAGAAGCTCTAACCCAGAGAAGGATCCCTCTGTCCTGAGAGAATGCCTTACTGAACTGGGGATGGAGGCCATGTTTGATAGTTACTCTTTGGTTTTCTCTGTTAAATGTCTTTTGTAACCTCTGCTTTCAACTTAAACATGCTTTCATTCCAAGCATCTCATATAATCTAATTCAAGAAAAAAGGAACAGAATGTGGCATACAATCAAGACTGCTCTAACTAGATAGAGGATGAAAACAATATCAATTTAAGCTATTCTTTTCAAAGAAGATTGTCAAAATTAATTACTTATGCTGAATGTAAACATAGTCTTAAATATTTGTGGAAAAATAGAATTGAAATAGTAAGGTACAAAGGTAGTTAATGCTAGATACTGTCTCTGGTAAAATATTGAACTGTGGAAAATATTCCAAGTAACATTGACTTATAATTTAATAAAATGTATGCATATATTTGCACATATTACACAGACACATACACCAAACCTAATTTACTTAAATATTACTGATGAGTTCAGTCCTATTTTATTAATTCTATTTACATATTTCAAAACATCGTGTTACTGGAGATACTTGGCTAAGGGATAGAAATAGAACCTCACTCTGCAAGTCTCTTATGTGTATTTTACTTAGAAGCAACTCACGCTGTTCTTTGTATTCCCAGATATATGTACAGATAGTCCTCAACTTACGACCACATTTGTGCCCAAAATTTCTGTTGCTAAGTGAGGGTTTTGTTAAGTGAGTTTTGTCCCATCTTACGATCTTTCTTGCTACAGTTAAGTGAATCACTGCACGTTAAATTGATAAACAGTTGTTAAATGAACCTGGCTTCTCCATTGACTTTGCTTGTCAGAAGATTGCAAAAGGTGATCACATGACCCTGGGACACTGCCACCGTCATAAACATGAGTCAGTTGCTAAGCGTCTGAATTTTGATCACAGGACCATGGGGATGCTGCAACGGTTGTAAGTGTGAAAAATGGTCATAAGTCACTTTTTCAGTGCTGTCGTAACTTCAAATGGTCACTAAACAAACTGTTGTAAGTCGAGCACTACCTCGACTTACAACAGAATTATACTTCTACTCCTCTGGCTTTTTTGTGGAAAGTATTCCAAGTAAAATGTTTTTTGATCAAGAAGCCAGTCAAAATGTAAGGCTTAATCCTCCCACCCCACAACACACAGAGAAGATCGTCATCCCCGCATCCTAATATTGGAACAGAACTGCTTCCCGTAACAATTTATCTTTATCACGTATTATTTTGTCTAAAATTAAGCTGCTGAAATTCTTGACTTAAAAAGGATTCACTTTTGTCATTATATGCAGACTTACCACACTAACAAACTCACAAAAGAAGTGGCAATCAATGCCCTTCCAGAATATTATATTACCAGAAGTCATAACCAAAAGCTAAAGATAAGCTACGGAAAGAAGACTTTTGATGTATCATCATGCACACTTCCAGTGAGAGAAAATTTGATTCCCTGTCTGTTCAGCAAAAACCCAAAATAGTTACTCATACTTGTGATTCAAGTGGAATACTTTGAACTACAGGTAGTCCTCGACTTGCGACTGGTTGCTTAGGTCCAATGGAACCCCAAAAGGTACTTACAACCTATATTTGAAGTTCTGATGGCCGTCCCCCCATGCAGTCACATGACTGCATTTTGGGTGCTTGGGAACCAGCCTGCATTTATAAACATTTGCAGCATCGCATGGTCGCATGACCACGATTTATGATTATTACTTTTTTTTTTTTGGCCAGGAACTAGTTTTACTTCTGGTTTCGAGCAAGAAACATCCATTGCAGACAATGGGTTCACTTAACAACCATGGTGTTTGCTTTACAACTGCCACAAAAATGTCATAAAATCGGGTCAGTCAGAGTGCCTTGTCTTACGACTGTCATGACATATGATGAAAATTCTGGACTCCACTGCAGTTTTAAGTCAATGATTATCTGCATGTAGGCTGATTCAAATGGTCCAAAGTATCTCCATGCACAGTTCCAACCTAGTTGGCAGAATATACTTCTGTAATGAATGGCAGAGGTTACGTACAACTTTCTTACTCTTCAACTACATAATGTGTATCCTGGGAAGTAAAAATGTGCCAGGACCTCACACAGATCCTTTATTCCTACCCCCTCTTGATTGAGCAATGCAAGATAGCGAAAACAATTTTGGCTTGCTTCAAAACCAGAATTGGAAATATTTTTGAAGTGGATCTTAATTTCTGTCCTGAACCAAACTACTGGGTAGATGCACATATATCACTGGGTTCTCAGTCTCTTAGAATAAGGGTCCCCAACCCCCAGGCCGTGGCCCGGTACCTGGCTTGTTAGGAACTGGTCTGCGAAAGCAGTGAAGCTTTATCTGCACACGTGCAGTATCTAGGTTGCATGTGAAATCATCTTCCTCCTCCTCCCCCCACCCCCGGTCTGTGAGGAAGATAATTTTTCTTTCAAAATCAGTCCCTGGCGCCAGAAATGTTGGGAGCCACTGTCTTAGGCATCCTCAATGGGGGAAAAATGTACAAATTTGCCTCTACATTTATGAGACTGGGGGTGAAACTAACAATCATCTTTATAGCTTTTGATATCACTGTTGGTAAAACCTCATTACCTTTCACAAATTATCCTGGCAATAAACATATAGATAGCCACAGTTACGGACTCTAATTGGAACTGGTAACTCTGTTGTGCGACTGTAAAGGGAAAGTCTTGTGACTTTCAACTACAATGTCACACTCAACTACAATGTCAGTTCTGCTGTGGTTATTAAGCGAATCACCCACGGACATTAAGTGCAATGTCATGTGACTGCAACTTGTGACTTCTTGCTTTATTCCCTGTAGTTTTTGCTTTTTTGGAAGCCAGTTGTGAAGGCCTCAAATGGCGATCACGTGAGTATAGGCTGTTGTGACCAATGTAAAATGGGTCTTTACAAACTTCTCTTGTAGGATGTAAGGCAGCGGTTCTCAACCTGTGGGTCGCGACCCCTTTGGGGGTCGAACGACCATTTCACAGGGGTCGCCGCACGCGTTAGCCCGCCACCTTGGTGCCACCGGCACTGCAGGGGTGAAACGCTCCCGGTTCGGCCGTGCCTGCAGGTCACCGGATAGCCGATAGCGACAGAAGCGGGAGACTTCGCCCACCTGCCCGGATGCCGCCATTTGGGTTCTTTTACCCT
>QLTV01012194.1:3199964-3234423 GCA_003457575.1 Thermophis baileyi
CGGGGGCGGGGAGGGGGTCCCGGCGGCAGGGGAGGTCGCAGCGGCAGGCAGGGGGTCACGGGGGGGTCGCGGCATTAGAAAGGTTGAGAACCACTGATGTAAGGGTTATGCAAAATTCAGCTAATGAGACATTCCCTACAAATTTGGAGCTCACTAAAATTCAGCAAATATTTATTCATGGAGCTATCAGTAAAAGCTACACTGGAATCACACTTTCACACCAGTTCCCCCCACCCACCCAGGCATAAATAGGAATAACCTGCAGAAATTCATAGATGTCAGGTTTTTATCCAAGCCACGGTAACAATACATTTTTCCTCTAAGAATTAAAAATGCCACCTTGAAATTTTCACAGAAAGGCAAATGATGAAACATGGAGAGAATAATAAGGACTAGAGTCTACAAAGTTTAAGGATCTACTTCTTTTTATAGGCGTGTTTAAACCCTGGATTTATTTCTTGCAACTTTGTTGAAAAGACACATAGCTACTCTTGGGAATGGGTAGGGGGGCTTTTCTGTTTTGACCATCTACAAATTATTTATAAAACAGACATCTCTGTTCCAAGACAACCTATTTCCTGCTTTGCCAGCTTCCTCCTTGACAATAAGATATTCTTTTTGTGTTTCTGTGGAAGATCAAAAGGGGTAACAGTGAAAACATGTTGTAAAACAGACACAAAACCTTTCCATAAAACCTTGCCAAATCCCACAGAGGTGAGCAAGACTAAGAATTCAAGAATGCACAGAATTTTGCACAGCTAGTCCACCAATCGCTTAGTGACCATTTGAAGTAACTAAGCAATTGGTTGTAAATTGAGGATTAACTGTACAAAAGATACTTATGACCCGATTCCAAAGTTCCAACGTAACACATGAGCACAATTTGGGTGCTTGGCAAACAGCCTGCATTTACAGCCATTTACAGCATCCCACATTTATTTAATGACCATTGCAAAAAAAAAAAAAAAAAGTTGTAAAATTGGGTTGGTTATATAACGATTCACTTTACAAGCATCACAACTTACGACCATAATTGGCAGGGTCCATTATTGTCATAAGTCAAGATACTACCTGTAAAACATCTTGGGACAAGTACAGAATCTTGAAAACTGTTAATAACAATTTCTCAGCCTCATGTATACTGAATTACCGTATTTTTTGGTCTATAAGATGCACTCCCCCCCCCCCAAAGTGGGTGGAAATGTCTGTGTGTCTTATAGAGTGAATGCTGCTGAAGCCCTGCCCACCTGCTGGCCCCCACCCGCTGGCCTTTTTCGGCCTCTGCACGTCCCATTTTTGGCCTCCGTGCACCCCGTTTTCGGCCCATTCCAGGCGGCGGGGATTGCCGTTGCTGCCGATGTTTGCTGCTGGCAGCGGCGGCGATCCCCATCTGGAACGGGCCAAAAACGGGCCACGCGGAGGCCAAAATGGGGTGCACGGAGGTCGAAAACAGGATGCGCGGAGGCCGAAAATGGGACACAGGGAGGCGGCGATGGGCGGCAGCGATCCCCGCAGTTTGGAACAGCTGATCGGCGGTATTCCAGCTGATCGTGCTAAATCAGGCTGCGATAACATGCTGAAGCTGTCCAGGCTGTTTGCTGCAAGGACGCTAGCCAGATGAATACGGATGGATGCTGGGAGGCAGAGGCAGATTTTTTTTTCTTGTTTTCCTCCCGAAAAGCTAGGTGCGTTCTTATGGTCCGGAGCACCTTATAGTGTAAAAAATATGGTAATTGCAGTAGAGACTTTTTGAATCTTTTCAGCAACGTCTTCCCAGATTTCTCTTCACCTGGGGTGAGTTGTAGTTTATGAGAAAAGCTGTCAACTGAAACCTGGGTGGCTATGCCTTCCCTTCCTTTCTCAGCTTCCCCACAATCTCTCCTACACCTGTAAGAAAGAACCCCATTTCAGAACAGCGTACTATGCAACTGATTCAGCTGCTGGCATTTCTGCCTAAAGTTGAAAAAGATCTATCTGAAACCAAGGACTTCAAGGGCAATTAACACTAACTGAAATGTGAGCCAGTTTGGTCTAGTGGTTAAGGCACCAGGCTGGAAACCAAGAGACTGAATTCTTCTCGTCCTGCCTTAGGCATGAAAGCCAGCTGGGTGATCTTGGGTCAATCATTCTCTCTCAGCCCAATCCTCCTCACGTGATAGTTGTGGGGAAATTAGAAGGAGGAAAGAGTGTTCACTGCCTTGAGTTATTTATTAAAATAATAATAAAGGCAGGATAAAAATAAATAAAAGTTAGTTTTCATATAAGAGAATTACTTTGCTCTACCTTGAGTAGAAAAATAATTGTACATGAGCTACAATAATCTGAACAGAAAAGCAGGAAGAAACGTCAGTGTGTTCCGACTGATTAAAAACAACAGAAGAAAAGGAAATGATTCACAAACCACAGGTGCTTAAAAGAGCTATGTTTCCAATCCTAAATAGGCCCACAAACTAGTTTTTAAAACCAAATATAGCTTCATCTTCCAGCTCTGGATGTGTCAATACAAATGAATGTGTCACTTTTGTTTATTGTAAAAGACTGATAGTAAATAAGATGAATGACCAATGTTAGTCTATAGAGAGAATACTGCAAGTTTCCCAGGAGCTGAAGCATGGGCAGCCTAATCAATGTCACCGAATGCCGAATAAGCCTCCTTACGTTGCATGAGACACTCTGATGCGTGTGTTATTATAGGAGAAGGAATGGCAGAACCTGGTGGCAGGGTGAAAAGAGGAATCAGCCTAGAATCCCTATGTAGCCACAAGCAAACTTAAGTTCGACCCCCTTGAATGTCGGTAACTCTTATCTAACTCTAATCAGGTGCCAATTGTTAAATAAGATTTCGGTCCAAAGGCTTTTAGCAATAAATCAGCTTCATTGGACCTTCACTTGTGAACCTGGTCTTTTGCATCTAACACTTACTTAATTGCAAACTGATGCTGCCACTAAGGAAGTATGAAATCAAACCAAGACTTTGATGCACAATGAAATAGCAATAAGAAAACTAAATGGAGTTCTGTGATATACACTGCCATGAGACCAAACATCTATCTTGGTGCCTACTAAGTCTCTGCTCCTCCTATGCTGAGAAAAAAAAATGAGAATTTAAAAAAAAAACAAAATAGTTTTTAATAGTTTTTCACAGGGCTCAGAAGCAACATAGGAAATCATTGTGATAGGTAGATACCACTGCTATATTTAGAAGCTTGCCCAGCTGGGTGGAAAAAAGAAAAGAAAGGAAGAGGGAAGAGGGGAGGGGAGGGGAGGAGAGGGGAGGGGAGGAAAAAGATTAAAAGGGAGCTGGGAGTTTGTTGGAAAGACAAATAGGATGGTTAGTGTGTGTCCTGTGCTAACAAATACAAAAGAAGTTTTTATGGTGGCAATATAGGAAGATGAGAGGAAAAGCCAGTATAGGAAGATGAGAGGAAAAGCCACCCAACATCAAAAGCCAGAGTTCCCATGCAGGCAAATCTAACACCAAGGCATCAGACCTGAGTGGAGTCTTGTACTAGTTCACAGAACAGTTACAGAATCAAAAGGAGCAGACAATCAGGAAGCCAAGTCCAAGGCTGGAAAATTATTTACCTACAGAAGTCTGACTCTCAAAAAAGCCCTCTTTTATAGCATGTGCCCATTTCCCTGTATCATGCCTCTTTCTTCATTAAGATTTCTTGGCTCACTGAACACCCTCTCCTCATTTAGTGTCCATTGAACAACTACACCCTCTCATTTAGTGTCCACAATCTGTTCTAACAATTTGATCATTAAGCAAAATGGTCACTATGTGAACACGTGTCTGGCATGTCTGAGAGAGAGAGAGAGAGAGAGAGAGAGAGAGAGAGAGAGAGAGAGAGAGAGAGAGAGAGAGAGAGAGAGAGAGAGAGAGAGAGAGAGAGAGAGAGAGAGAGAGAGAGAGAGAGAGAGAGAGAGAGAGGGGAGGGGGGGGAGGGAGAGAGAGAGAGAGAGATGCTGCAAAGATCACTGGTTGCTGCTGTCTCATTCATACAAAGTTATGTCATATGGCGTCCTTCACAGGGCAGAGAGACGACTGCTTAGACAAGCTACGGTATCTCTTCCTGAGCTGCTTTCCTCCCCCAGCTTTCCTAAAAAGTGTTAACTGCAAACTAACCAACTCAGGTCCCTGACCTTAATTAGCTGAGTAGAACCCTCTCCTTGCTGGTGCTGCTGCCTGAATCAATTTTATACTGAAGACTTTGGTTGTCAGGCCCACCCACAAAATTTGGCCGTAAATGAATGCATTGGTCAGAATGGGATTTTTTCTTTTCTTATTACCATCATATTTCTGAATAGTTGCTGCTAAATGAGGAGTGGCTGCACTCACCTGACCTTTCTACATGTGTGAGAATCTTTTTGGGTTCAGGGTCTACTTCAGGTGACTGGGTCAACTGCTGTGCTTCTGCAAGAGGGGGGGCTGGTTACTTGACTGTTCCAGAATTGAAGGCTCATACAAAAGGCTCATACTTCCTGAACCTCATCTGGGAGCCTACTGGCTCCTGAGCTGCAAGGTGAAAACTCAGCAGTCCCTGTTCCTCCAATTCTGAATCTTACAATTAGGCAGGTCCATACAGAATAAGGGA
This sequence comes from Thermophis baileyi, assembly GCA_003457575.1. NCBI lineage: Eukaryota > Metazoa > Chordata > Lepidosauria > Squamata > Dipsadidae > Thermophis > Thermophis baileyi. The sequence goes on from QLTV01012194.1 coordinate 3,204,563, forward strand.
AAAAACTGATAATTGTGATGGGCTGTGTTTATCCAGGGAGCCATTCTGTGGTCATACCAGCTCCCTGGAGGAACATCACAACTACCAGTTTTTTTCTCTCTAACAATTTGAAAAAAAAAATTCCAAATGTCCTCACCATCCCCCCAAAATGGATAAAGCACCCATACAAAGCTGCCCTACTGGTTTTTTCTATTGTGTTCCAGTGAGTTATAAATTGCAACCCGCCAATAAGCCTATCAAAAACATATAGGCAGTCCTAAATTGAAAATTCAAAATCTTGTTTTACAACATGAAGTAAGCTTGCCTTCCAAAAGGAATAAAACATTAGCGTGTATATGGGAGCTTTTACAGTACGTTCAGTTTCCTTAATGGAATTACAAACTATAAAGAAAAGCTGGCAGCCAACATCCATCTCATATCAACAGGAATAAAAACAAAACTCCATTACATAGCCCAAGAAACTATTTTTAAGTGAAAGGAAAACAATCAGACTTAGTTACCTCAAGGCTTTTCATTCACTCAGTCACATCCATCTATTCATTAGGGTTGTATTTCTCACAAATTAGGAAACCGCATAAATAAAGTGATGACTTATCTCTTAGATACCGTTATCTTAGTCTGTAAAAAACAGTTAAAAGACTGCAAATGAAATCTGTTCCAAAAGCACAATCCTTTGTATGCATATTCAAAATAGATAATTAATGAGTCTTATTACCAGATAACTGTAAGATTATAATTTTAAATGAAGAAGGCAGGACAGTTGCACAGTAAATTTTCCACCATTTCTGAAGTCCCGCTTTATCATAATTTCCACTACATCCTTGGGAGAAGAAAGAAGCATAATATAAGGCCTTTGCAATGTTACTGGACTTCAATAAACCCCAAACATTAGCTGAGGATGAGGAAAAATAGAATCCAAAGGTTTTACATTGGCAAGTTAATATTTCGCTATTTCTGTCTCACTACAGTCGCTGGAAATGTGAGAGCTATTTCACATTGCCCTAATAATTCCATTTTTCCCCTTTTCCCATTCCCAGGAATGACAATAACTATTCAATATGAGTTGGCAGCATGTCTATTTTCATCTTTAACAGCAATATATATATATAGGTGGAATATATCAAGAGGAATGCCTTACAGCATAACTCATTGCTCTCTTAGATCCTGTGTAACCCATCCGACATTCTCAGAAGTTGGAGTACCTCTCCCATCATCCCCAGCCGTCACGGCCACCCAGAGGTATACAGTAAGGAACCGAGATTAGGAAGGCGTCATGTTAAGCCGAGTACAAATCAGCCCGCCCGAAACTAAAGCTACGCATTGCAACTTTTCCACTCCTTCCCCTTCTAGCTACTGTGCGATTGCCGGCCCTGAAACTGCTACGTTTCGGCTTCGGCTTCGGCTTCTGCCTCCGTCGCTTCTGCCTGCAAAGACGCGTAGTCGGCAGCGGCGGGAAATGTCCCGCGCCGCCCCTCGCGTGCCCCCACCTCAGCAAAAGAGGTGGCCGCCACCCTCGTCCTCCCCCCCCCCGTTTCCTTCCCTCGCTGAAAACGAAGTGGGGGGGGGAAGTTAACTACGAGGGACCGGTCGTTGTTGAAAGTTTTCCTCCAGGGAGCCACGGAGTCCGCCCAAACGGAGCAACAACGCGCAAGCGGAGAGATGCATTTCTCCTGGGAGAACTAACGGGCCGCTCGTTGTGGCACCTCAGGCGGGGGAGACGAGAGGCACGGCTCGAGGCGATGAAGGGGGACGGCTTCCCGACTCCCAAGAACAGCCAAGGCTGAGGGGGGCGAGCTTGGGCAAAGGCCAAAGAGGAGCCAGGTTTCCGCCGGCCGGCCGCCCCCCCCCCCGCCCCGCCGCCTTGAGAGAGAGAGGAAACGCAAGCAGCCCAAAAGCCAAAGAAGAAAAATAAATGCCCTTTACTCGTTGAAGGGGAAAAAAAACCTCAGGATGGCATGCGTAAAAGAGCCCGAACCCCCGGCGTTGAGATGTTTTCCCAGCGCGAGACACTGATTAATAACTCCCCCCCCGGGCCCCCCCCCCCTGCGCGGCCACGCCCCCCGCCCCCCCNCCCGCCCCCCACCCCCAAGGTCCCGCATGGAGAAGCCATCCGGAGTTGCCGCGTCCCGGCTCCTGAGCCGCCAAAGGGGCCGCCAAGTGGCTGCGGACAAGGGGCGCTCCATCTCCCACCCACCAACCCTCCACGATCGGTGGACTCACCTCGCTGAAAAGAGCGCCGCGCGCGCGCGCGCTGGGAGGGGGGGGGAGACAATTCACGGGCAGCGGCGGTGCTCGAAGCCGAGGCGGGCTCCGGCGCCCTCCATAGCAGCCCAATGCGGCGTCCGGCTGATGCTCCGCGGCGAGCTCTGTGCGGAGAGCGGTGACTCGAGGCCGTGGTCCACGGTCCCTCCTCTCTTCCCTCCTCCTCCTCCCGCCTTCTCTGCCGGCCGCCACCTCCGGGCCACTCCCTGCTTCGACGCTGAGGCGCACGTGGCTTCTGGAGGCTGCTACTGCGCAGGGAGGGCGGCGGGAGGTTTCCGCCCTTTGCCCTGGCCCGACGTGGACCGGTGGAGGGCAGATGCGGCGCCCCGGATTTCGTTGCAACAAGGGAGGCTGTAGTTTTCGGGAATGCCCGCTCACCGCGCTTGTCTCCACTAGGAAGAACTTATGCCCAAATATGCATAGGTTGCAGCCGAGCTGTGCAAACCTATTGGGGGTCTCTTCAGAAATGAAGCTCACCGACCTCGTTGATACTTCTTCATCATCATCATCCATCATCATTCTAGCCATTGTCTATCCACTGCAGGATAAAGGCCTCTTCCTCATGTTTCCAAGCAATATGGTCCTGAGCTTTCCTTTTCCAATTGAGCCAGCAATGATCCATCTCGTTTTAGGTCTCTTTAGTGGATGCTTTTTATCAAGTGGGCTGCCACAAAAAAAAGGGAGTCAAGCTATTCTCCAAAGCACCTGGGGGCAGGACAAGAAGCAATGGATGGAAACTAATCTAGGAGAGAAGCAACCTAGAACTAAGGAGAAATTTCCTGACAGAACAATTAATCAGTGGAACAACATGCTTCCAGAAGTTGTGAATGCTCCAACACTGGAAGTTTTTAAGAAGAGATTGGATAACCATTTGTCTGAAGTGGTGTAGGGTTTCCTGCCTAAGCAGGGCGTTGGACTAGAAGACCTCCAAGGTCCCTTCCAATTCTGTTATTCTCTTCTATTCTATTGGAATGGAGAGACTTCCCCAGTTTTGAAGTAGGATCCATTCTATGGCTGCCTTAGTCCACCTGCCTTCAGTTCTTCTTGCTATGTGACCAGCCCGTTTCCATTTCAGTTCACTGATACTTATTGCTAAATAAGTACAAGATGCCTGCCTTTAAGGATTGCTTATTGCCCAGAATTCACCTCCCTTATATCTTTTGCAGTCATAAAAGTGGCTCCAGTTCAGAAGGTTTATCTGTACAGGGCTAATTGATCCTGTATGTATGTATGAGTGCATGTGTGTATGTATGGTATGTATGTATATAGAATAGATTTATATAGATGTTGCTCAACTATAACTCCTATCTTCCCTCATTGATCATGCTGGTTGAGTTTTAGCAACATCCAGAAGGCCACAGATTCTCCACTCTTCACTTGAAGCTGATTTTAGCCTTTGCCAATAAGTGATGAAAAGCTGTTATTATTTCTGATGGACTACAGTAAGATAACTAACCGGACATCATGCAGCAACTAGGGAAGGACCTGCTATGGCAGGGGTGTCAAACTCGTGCTTAGATGGGGCCCACAGGGCCACCCTGGAGAAGTGAAGGACCAGCCTGTGGTGTCTCTGCCAGCGAAAACGAAGCTCGGGAGCCCGTTTTCGCTGACAGAGCACTCAGGCCTCCACAGGCGCACCCCACCCCTGACACGAGTGACATCAAGCTGGCCATGCCCACCCTGGCCACACCCACCCCGGCCCCCTGAGGTCACTGATGTGGCCCTCAATGAAATTGAGTTTGACACCCCTGTGCTATGGGGAATACGTTTCCCTTTCCTCCTGTTGTCTCTGGAAGAAGGGGGTAATTGGGATCCAGTTGCTATAGCTCTGCAGGTATGATGGGAAACACTGCTGTCAGCCATGGGTGCTGAAATCATTCTATGAACTAAGCCCAAACTGAACAAATGCCAGACACTGTGGAAAGCATTCTCTGTATTTATATATATGTGAATGAAAAATGACTGATTTTATGTATTGTGCTAATATGGCTTGGTCTAGTTTAATTGTATTGCATACGCCCAACTGCTGTGATTTATAAATTACGGTATAGCATCATTTTTGAACTTAACCATTGTTTAAACCAACAAAGCATGGTTAAAATAAATCATGCTTTAATGTAGTGTAATATATATGGTACTGTGTGTTTAATAAAACAGTGCTTACTCTGGTGATTTATTTTTTTTTTCTTTGCAGAAATAAGTATGACAATCTTATTCTAAAACTTGCTCTTCATTTGGGATGGGGCTGCATCATTTTTAATTTTAGAGAAAACATTTCTCCAGTGTTATTTTTCTTGAAGCTACTGTTTATGGAGAGGGAAGCGTAGAATCCAGACTTAACATATTCCAAATTAGGAATCTGCTTTTTCATTAAAACGTTGAAATATGGGCTGTGACTAAAATATGTTTAAACATGTGCTATGAGTAAGATTGCATGTAGCTTGCTTCTGACATCTGTAATGAAAGAGAAAATGACTTTCTGCCATAAATGATGGACTAACATATTGTGATCACTTCCAGTTGAGTAATTTTAAGCTGGGATTTCTAAAGGGAAATTCCTCTGTAAAAATGGCAGCTTTTACATTAGTTGCAGTATCTTTCTCCACTTGTAAACATGTCTTGGTAGTGGCTTTTTTCTGTTGTACCATCATAATATTGTCTTCATCTTAACCTTATGACTAAGACAAGCTTAAGCCATTATTTACTGTGTGTCCTTATGACAGCACCATCCAAGGGCAGGCTGAAAGTATAGAAATCTGTTAAGCTTGTTACTATCTTTTGGGGAAATCAGATAACCGCAATGACTTCAAACAGAGGCAGGAGAGGCAAGATAGTGATTTACTATCGGAATAGGGTTACCAGGCATCTGAATAGGCAACGGAGGACATGGACAATTAGAAAGAAGAACAAATGATGGGGAACACAAGGGCACGCTATCTGTTTAACTTTCCTGGCGTCTGCAACAAAAATTACAATGAAAAACTGCAAAAAATATATTTGGGCCTACATGTATGTGAAAATTACGTTTTTTTCAGCATCGGAAAGACTGATCGTTCAATTGCAATATTTTTCCAACAAACCTTTATTTTCAAGAGCATATGCTGGTGACAATGTAGAGTTAACAACACTGCACTCTCCAAATTTTACCATCGAAATCAATCATGTGATCTACAGACTACAAAGATTGGATTGAAGGGGTTGGAATGAAACTGACTGATGGAATCAGGAAGTAAAATAAATAGTGCAAATCTAGGCTGCTGAATCTGTCGACAGAATGATGGGGAAAATGAGGCAATTTACAAGTTTGCGATAAATGAAAGTTTGAATAATTACTGTTGTGAAAACAGTCCAAATCCCACCCCACCCCCAAAGCTGGAAAATATTTGATTTTATGACTGCTGAATGGAGGACATGAGGGCAAAAAAGAGGACAGGCCCTCCTTTTGCCAGATGTCTGGTAAGCCTACAGTGAGGATAACCACTGTTTTATTGTGATATAATTTTCTGGCAAGTTGAAAACGAGGGAGAGGATTCTAATATTTTCATTTCAGTGTTCCTTGGGGTGGGAAAGAATTCTGTGCATTCATAGCCTGTCATTTCAGTTTATGTAATTAATCAAAATATTTTTTGTACTATGATAAATGGGGAGATTCCATGCTAAACAAGAGAACTAATGTAAATGTTCACAATCTTAAACAGGTTAGGCTTGAAAGTAATTTGTTTAGAGAATAAAGCCCATATTTCAAAATCACATGTAAATATTGCTTTAGGACAAATCTTCCTTTAAAATTCCATATTTTTCACCATGTTACAGTGATTTCTTGTATGTTTGAACCAGGTCTTCACAACTCCCATCAGCTCAAGGTTGCAACATTCCCTATAACATTCCCTTGTAAGAGCTCTAATCTCCAACTGGACCCATATTGGAACTAATTTTGTCCCTTAAATTCCTTCAACAACAACAAACCCTACACCTCATCTGAAGGACTGGGGGTATTCAAAAGGGATGCTGGCATGACCCATATGGGCCATATTTTTGCAGCCGTGTTGTAAAATGATGACCACAGTTATTGTATTATATAGATCCATGGCCAAAAGCATTATTTTGTTCTTTCATATTTTGTATATGCTTGATATTAAAGACTAGTTTAGAGTCACACAGCATGCTAAGCCAGAAATAAACAGATTTATCCTACTGCTTAAACTTACCCTTTGTGATTTGTAAACCATAGTTCACAGCTTAGGGTATAATGTAAACCCAGCCAACTCAGGATTATTCAACAAACTATTGCTAAAATAAACACTGTTTTGCACAAACTGGCCCAATGGTGAGTTCAACACATATCTTGCTAAATCATGGTTTCAAGAGGGCATGGGGAACAGCAGTTTCTCTTGACTAAATTGCCAGATAGTGTTCAGAAGGGCACCAGCAAAGCTTTTTATCTGTATAAATAATAAAGGAGCCATATCTGGCAGATGCCAGTGTATGAATGTGATAATCTTATATTAAGTTTGCAAGCATTGGACCCTTGAGACTCTGAACTTGGAGAGAGTAGTTTGACATCAGTTTTTCCCTTCCTCAATCATTGCCAAGTCCCTGATCAAAAATTCTGCCATTTAGTGAAGGTAGAAGCATGGTGGTACTGATGTTTGATCTGCTGAGGAGGGAGGTAGAATCTTGTAAACATTGGAAGGGACTTTGGAGATCATCTACTCCACCTCCCTTAAAAACAGTATAGGAATCTAATACCATAGCATAATGAGATGGTTATCCAACCTTTTTTTTTAAATATCCCCAGGGAAAGTGAGTCCATCCCCTGCCCTTTTCCATATGCTCACTATTTCAAGCACCTGTTAAGGGTAATCTAAATATTTTTCCTCACATTATGAATAATCTGTTGGCCTAGCCTTTTTTTCCAAATATTCTAGTGCAGAACACACTGATTTTATTCCATTTTTCAGTTAAAAACAACTCTGCAAGCACATAATTTTCTGAAGAACTCCAGTGCTATAGCCTGGTACATAAAAAGGAACATGAGAAAATAAGTTCAGCCAAAGGTCAGGGGACTTTTTGTTTTTTCTTGGTTAAAATTTCTGTGCAGATTGCTCTTTGCTCTTGCACACAATGTATTCAAAACTACATTTTACAAATACCACATCTGCATGCAAACCACAGGTCAGATTCTTTTTTTAAAATTTATTTTATGAATCTGCTTTGCTTCACCAGAAGCTCAGGAACTGGCATTAGCAGGTTGCTATAGACTAGAGGACAAGCGGAAGTTTAGTTTCTAACTTTGCTTCTCTCCCTCTCCCTGTCCCTCCCTCCCTCTCTCTCTCCCTCTCCCTCCTGATGAAGGAGAAAGAGGAGCCTTTGTCCTCTTAGTAATGTGGACAGAGGAATGGCACAAATAAGGGATCCTTCCTTGCCTAAGAAGCAGGGGTGAAATGCTACAAGTTCGGTCCCCTTCGCTTCCGGTTGGCAGCGGTAGTAAAAATGCTTTTAAAAAGTTAAAAAAAAAAAAAAGGTTCCCACGATCAGGCAGCACATCTGATTGTCACAGCTGATGAACCTTTTTTAAAATTTTTTAAAGCATTTTTTTAAAACTACCTATTCTGTGACTCTGTGAGGTTCCTGCTTATTACAGGGGCCATTTTGTGTGAAGTCCAGTTGCTTCTGCATTGTGTGTGAGTCAGTTGTGTAGGAGTCAGTTGTGTAGCTTTTGTGTTATTTTTGTGTAAAGTGTGATAGTTGTTTTTTGAGCTCTTTGTGGCTCTGTGAGGTTCCTGCTTGTTGTTGCAGGGGCCATTTTGTGTGCTTTTGCATTGTGTGTGAGTCAGTTGTGTGGCTTTTGTGTTGTGTGTGAAGTGTGAAAGTTGATTTTTTAGCTCACCCGGTCACATGACCATGACCACCAAGCCATGACCACACAGTCACATGACCACCAAGCCACGCCCACAGAACCGGTAGGGAAAATTTTTAGATTTCACCACTGCTAAGAAGTGTAACAAAATGGGGCTCCTTCCACTGCCTAGTCGTCAAATTGTTTCTGAGACTTTCTCCGTGTGTATATGTGTGCATGGTAAAAATCCCTGGATTTTCAGATGTTCCCTAGTTAGAAATCTCAGCATCCCTCACCACTGCTCTTTTGGACTGCAGATGCTTAGAAAAATATTTAAAAACTTAGGGCTTTATCTAGATTCTCCATGACCCCCCAAACATGCAAAGAGGTGCCCTAGAGGTTCCAGAACAAACCTTGAAACTGCAAACATTAGTATGTGGGTTTGAATGTATGTTTCCTTAGCCATAATTATATTTGTTTTTAAAATGTACAGTATGCTTCTTAGTTGTGCACAACTATTTGATTTAGAATACCATATACAATTGTATAACTGTAAATATATGGGGATGTACATCCTCAACCAAAATAAATTTAATCTTGTTGGAAGAAAAAATCCAGTCCAGTTCCAAGCCGGGAGAAAGACGCTGAAAATAAAATGGAGGCAGACCGCATGGAAAGAAGGTCTCTGTTTACAGAAACTTCAGTGACATCAGCATGTTTTTGGGGTGGCTGACCAATTGGCTGGATGAGTAGGTGGTTTTTTCTAGGGTTTTGGGGTTTGGTGATTGAGATGTTCCAGGGGTTGTGCAATGTAGTGAGCCTTGGGTTTTTTGCTTATCCTAACGGTGGTGGGTAAATCCTATTATGTCCTAAAGGTCAAGTCCTGTCCTTAGAATTTGGGTGGGGGAATGTAAATTTTTAGGAGTCTTTGTTTTTCTATTTTTTTCAATCCCATCAGCTTCAGCCTTCTGTTGGGAGCTTGTGGCTGAAGGCATTTTGTTTATGAATAGATTGGCCCAGTCTTTCTGAATGGATACAAAATCTCCATTCCAAAAGACCAGTCTCTTCTGCTTGAGGCTGTTTTCCTATGGCAGGAAGACTGGGGCTGCTTTCTGCCTTTAAGAACATGTTTCTCCATTCTCCTTTGGGGAAACATACTATTCTGCCTCTTTTAATATTCCCCAAAATATTTCATTCTTGGGGGCGGAGGCTTTCCACAATCTTAAATATTTGACACTCTTTTTCTTGTGCTCTGACCACTTAAAAAAAAAAAACTACTAATAAGAAACCTTATCTAGTAATTCAGAAACTTTGATACCAGTATAAATATCAAATGGATTTTTGTACATTGAACTACAATGTCAAAATAAATAATTGCTTCATCCCTACCAATTGGTCATTTGAAACTTGATGGCTTTAATATTAAAAAAGCCGGAATATTTGTAAACCACAGTGAGGATTTTTTTATTTGCTTAGATACTGTATATTAACATTCTTAATTATTTTAAGCACTCTAATGCTATCATGGCTTACAAAAATGATTTAATTTTATAGTCAGCTGATTTCAGATACCATGTAAATTAGAGAGAGAGGGGAGGGGTGAAGTTTGATTTATTGAGGCAGTTGAAAGATGATTTCCAGGGGAAATCCTGCTATTATGATTTAAAAAAATAATGTTTTCCCAAAGAAAAGGTCGCTTATTCTGACTGCAAAATGTTATTAGGGTTTTTTTCTTGACATACAGATAAGTCTTCAACTTACAACCAAAATCGGGACCTGAATTTCCGTTGCTGTGTAAGGTGGTTGTTAAGTGAATCATGCGGTTGTTAAGTGAATCTGGCCTCTCCCATTGACTGCTTGTTGGAAAACGGTTGGGAAGGTCCCAAATAGTGGTCACATGACCACAGGATGCTGCAACTCCCCAGCATGTCGCAAATACATACTGATTGCCAAGCACCCAAATTTTGATCATGTGACTGGGGGGATGCTGCAGTGAGAGGTCTAGTCATTGGTCACGAAATCAATTTTCGTAAGTCAAAGACTACCTGTATTTTGGCTCTGATAGGATTAGTTGGTGGTGTGGGCATACCTGCTATTGCCTTTCTTTCTTTCTGTGATAAGGGATTATTTCTAAACCTTCATAACTTCCTAACGTAAGGTGCCTGGGCACACCATGTTGTCATATTTCTCAGATTTTGTGCTCTCACCCCAAAGCTAATTAGGACAGGCATTTTTTAAAGAAAGCCCAATAAAGGAAAATGATTGCAGCCCAACGGAAAAGTTGGGATTTTAAAAACATTTTTTTTCATGCCTGTTAGACAATTGAGACACAATCACAATTCAGAAGAGCAATTGGTTGCTTTCTTATGAGTTTAAATATGGAGTGCCGCAGGAGGGTGTAATAATGATCATGAACATCTGCACATATAATACAAAGAGGTACCTCTTGCCATCTTTTTAGTGGTACAGTTTTCTATTCTGTTATTATTTTTATTTATAAGTGCCTATTTTACCTGGCAGAAAGTATAACACATACTTGAAAGCAAATATGTCGGGGAAGAATGATAGCACCATTCAGATTTATCCTGTGGTAAGATGGGCAGACAATAAATTTGATAAATAAATAAAAAAGAAAAAGCATAATCACTGAGTATTTGATGAAGGGCATTCAGTGTCTTCTGCCAATAGACACTTTTAAATATATTTATGTATACAAATTATGTACAGATATAATTTGAAGTAGGATTCCATATGATGGCTGCTTCAAATACATTTTCTCTTGTCTGAGGGAAAAAAGGAAGAAAAAATGAGCTTGCATTACACTGCAGCAATTTTAATAGAACTGAAAAATAAATATTTAGACAGAATTTCAACATTTCTGATTGAACATAAACAAATGATTTTTCTGATAGCATAGTTGCTTGCATAATGTTTGACCCAGGGGTGGGTTCTAACTTACCTCGCCGCCGGTTCGCTTCCTCCCGCACCGCGTGGGCGTGTGCATGAGCAGTGCCAACAAAAAAAAACAAAAAAAAAAAAAAGCTGAAAACAAGATGGCGGTGCATGCGCAGTGCTGGCAATTCGGCTTCTGCATATGCGCAGAAGAAAAAAAAATTCCCCAAAAAAATTCCAAAAAAAAGATGGCGGCATCCACGAACCGGCACCAACCAAACCGGCTCCGTGACATCACCAGCGGGTTGCTACTAGTTCGGGTGAACTGGTCCAAACCGGGAGAAACCCACCTCTGGTTTGACCTAATCTGATGCATTAAAAACCCAAATAAAATCAAACCCACAAACATCTAAGCCAAAGCAGACATGAGGCAACAAATAGGAATTGTTGATTATTTAAATTTAAAAGGCTTAACATATGTTTTCAATTTACATGAAAAGTGATGCATTTCCTGGAAAAGATGTTTTACAAAACAGATTATGTAAATGTTGTTAATGGATGGAGATTTTAAAATTATTGTATTAATGACCACATTGTTCTATTAATATTTTTTTAAAAAATCAACGTAAAGGAATGCATAGTAAATCCTGCCACATATTTATAGCAACAATCTGCTTTGTAACAACTTAAACATTCTCATAATAATTTTTCTCTCATATCCAATTTTTGGTAGGGAAGGAAGTTGGAAAAGGGAAGAAGAGAAATAATTAAGAATTACTCACAGTAGCTTTTAACAAAATACAGTAATACATGGGACATAGGCATTCTGCGTGTTGTCACTTATTTCTGCACTTTGCGTTAAATTATTTAAGCTCTGTTTTCAGATGAAATATCTATTTATATTTCATTTTTTAACAGAATGTATGATTTTGTGTTAAGATTTTTGTATATGGCAATCAAATAACCAAAGAGCTTCAGAGATCCAAGTTTTCAAAGTCAATAAGGAATTGCGGGGGTGGTGGGAAATTCTAAAGTTTCCATGCACTTTCTGTCTCAATAGAAGCATTCATATTCTTTCTAGCTAACATACATTCAGGGTTAATGACATTCAGACTTGTTTGGGAAAAGTGATTCAAAATTAGCATTGTTCTCAGCATGGGTGTCCAACCTTTTGGCCTGCCTGGTCCACATTAAGTGAAGAAGAATTGGCTTGGGCTGTATATAAAATATATAATATAGCTACTGTATATACATAACAAACTTCATTTTTTAAAGAAAATGATCTTGTGGGGATACATTACTAGCTATCCAGGATATCATGTGGCCCACAGGCCGTCGGTTGGACAAGACTGTAGATTTAATCAACATTAATAATACAGTATATGCTGAATTTGGCAGAATCAATAAGTGGAAATCTCATGTGACAACCCATTATCATCATCCATTTATTGGTGCTTTGGAATATTATGAGATTGTCTCTTGTTAGCCTGATGACATGCTAAGAGTTTAGGTCAATCCAGGGGTATACATTGAGATTGGAGTACTGTAAAGAAATGTTCCTCTCTTAATCCAAAACCTTTCAGCTTTTGCAATTATCTAAATTAAGGAGCAATTTAAAAAATTACAAGATGACAAGTGCAGTGGGTAGGAACGTGACACAGGATTTCCCCACCCAACCCAAGGAGTACACAACATTTATCTATTTAAAAAAACAACTGAAATTTTATTAAGTGATTTTGTGGGGATGAAAAAGGATGATCGCACATTGTCTGCACCCTTCCTTTATTAATTTTTCAATCAATGAAAAATTAATATCTATTCTAATTAATAGGTTATTAAGGCCAAAAATGGAAAAAGATTAATAAAAAATGTAATACAAATCACAAAGAAAAGAAACAATTAAGAGTTCTGTCAATTCGACTATTAAGTTTGGGGTAGAAGCTAAGATGCAATATTCAGGACAAAAACATTGAAAGGCACAAAAGAACTCCATTAATGATTTTCTACATGTATTAAAATCATAATTTCTTTTTCCTGGGAACATTAAGACAAAAACAGTGCAGCGATATTTAAGATGAACAAAAACAGAGGCTTAGAAATTAAAGTGCTACAAAATACAGTATAATTTTAATAATATTGTTATACCAATAGATGGAAATAGAGAGAAGCATACCGTAGATGTTCACAAAATCTTGAAATAAATAATTGGCTTATAAAATGAAGCACTGGTCTTTCCTTTCCCCTTTCCCCACTCAGCACATGACTCAGGGCAGCATACATTTTTCAGTAACAATAGGCTCCACAAAAATCACATTAAAAAGCCATTCAAAATATAAAACCACAACAGAAACATATAAAATGCTGGGGAAAATATCATCCAATGGGTCACACCAGAGGTGGGTTCCTCTCGGTTTGGACTGGTTCGCCCGAACTGGTAGCGACCCGCTGGTGATGTCACAATGACATCACGGAGCTGGTTCAGTCGGTGCCAGTCCGTGGACGCCGCCATATTTTTTTTTGATTTTTTTTTTTGAATTTTTTTTTGGGGGGGGGATTTTTTTCTGGTTTTTTTTTTCTTCTGCGCATGCACAGAAGCCGAGTTTCCAGCACTGCGCATGTGTCCCCATCTTTTCAGCTTTGTTTTGGGGGGGGAAATGTTTTATTTTTTTGCACTGTGCATGCGCGCACGCGCAAAGTGCGCGCGTGCCCATGCAGCACGGCCACGCAGCGCGGGAGGAAGCGAACCAGCAGCGAGGTAAGTTAGAACCCACCCCTGGGTCACACCATTACCAGACTTGGTATTTGAGGAAAGTGGGGGACAGAGGCCAGCCAAATATTGAGAGGAATGGGCGGCGAGGGGACCCAGAACATGCTAACCCTACTAGTCTTGCAAGTGATATGTACATCTTATGCAGAGTGTTATATGAGCATAGGAAGTATGCCCATAACCATCTATGCTACTGCATTTTGGACCAGATGAAGCTTCTGAGTGGTCACCAAGGACAGCTCTATGTAGAGTGACTTAAGGCATGAGTAACCCTAAGAAAGACCTTCTGATCCAGGAATAGGCACAATCAACACAATCATGGCCACCTGCTCTTCGATGAGGAACTGGTGAGTCTAGAAGGATCCCTAGGTTGCCCTCTGAAAGGGTTTGGGGCAGTGCTATCCAAACAGAAGCAAAGATGAAGGATCCAGTGGTTCCACAATGCAGATATAGCAATAGCAATAGCACTTAGACTTATATACCGCTTCATAGTGCTTTATAGCTCTCTCTAAGCGGTTCACAGAGTCAGCATATTGCCCCCAACAATCTGGGTCCTCAGTTTACCCACCTGGGAAGGATGGAAGGCTGAGTCAACCTTGAGCCGGTGAGATTTGAACAGCCGAACTGCAGCTAGCAGTCAGCTGAAGTAGCCTGCAGTACTGCACTCTAACCACTGCGCCACCTCGGCTCTTTTATGAGTGTATATAAGCTGGATAGTGCTTATAATGAACAAAAATGTTCTATATTTATAAATGTATACAACCCCTGCTCCTTTAACAAATTTTTAAAATAGAATTGAGAAATTAAACATGGACAAGATAACTGATGTTTATCCATTTATCCATTATTTATTCAAATTTTATTCTCAACAAATCTGTCAACATATGCAAGATCATATTCAAAGCCCTCCCACAGCCCAGCAGCATTACAGTTACTGAATCACCATGGTGTACAGTATAAAATAAGTGCTATCTACAAATATGGTTTAAGCTCATTTATCCTACAATCATGAAGGAGAATTTAACAAGTGGTTCATTTGCTCTTAGCAGAATTTCCTTCTAATACATAAATAGTGTGATGATGGAAAGCAACAGACTGGATATTAAAAATACTTATAGGTCACTTCTGCTACTGGAGGAATGGGGCACAAAAGAAATCCAGAAGGCACACTGTGGCATCCGTTAAGGCTAGAATTACCAGCCTTTCAATTTCTTGCCTTTTGTGAACCATATTTTGCAACAAATATTAAAATGCTAATTTGCTTGAAGTTTTATTACATGCACTTATCTCTAGATACTTTGCCTATAGCTTTTTAAAAAATGTCTTATTTTCAGAAGTATGATTAATTTCCATTTTATCCCTAAAGCTTGTAATTTTAAAATGTGATAAATTACAACTCCCATCATTCAGCATGTACCGATTAAGTTGAGAGTGTTGGTGATTTGTAGTCAAATGCATGAGGTGAGCACTAAGTCAGGAAATGCTATTTTCAAAAACTTTACCGCAATTTCTTTAGGAATGCAAAAGGAACTCTTTACATTTGTTCCTGCTATTTATTTCAAAACACGATTTCGCTCTTCTCTAATTCATTGTCTTCCCAATGTGTTGGATCTCAAAGTCTTTATCTTGTCAGCTAATGGTAGTTGGCAGGAGATGGAAATCCAGAACATTTGGAAGGCATCAAGATGGGGAAAGCTTCTTTAGAAGATAAATATGTGGATGGAGAGAATGTTCAAAGCTATTTTTGGTGAAACACAATGTAAAAAGACAGGCTTATTTCAAACAGGGAACATCAGATTCATGACAACCTCAGAAAATGTTCTCAAGATACAATTCATCATCTTTCAATATTAAGATAACTCTTCTTAAATCAAACAAACAAAACCTTTTTTTAATGGTACATGGAATGGTACATGATGGTCCTTTTTCTACAGCAGAGATAGTGTGGGTTAAAGTGAGTACAGTATTTTTCCTCATACTTATACTAGTGGTAGGGTTCAAAAGCTGCCTGAAATTGCTTCTTATGCAAGGAGACAATTCTTTTCTCCAGTTCTGGAGTTACAAGCCAGAAAAAAAGGGCTGAGTGTAACAAAGCTTGAAATGTCAGGAATACAGGAGAGATATTAAAACTCCTTCCAATTTGCAGATGTTGTCAGTGCCTGAGTGGGCTGGATGCTCGATCTACACAATAAAAGAAGGACCTTCATGACAAGTCCAATGTATTTTCCTATAGTAGACCCAGGGTAATTTAAAGTGGCATATACCAAAGTTACAGGATCTGAGTATCTGGAGGGGCCCTAGTTCTTGCTGGATATTATTTTTTGGGGGGTACTTTCTTGCTGAAAGATGCTTTGACCAAGGCACAAGAGTTGAGCTACTCTGTAAGGATTACCTCCTATCCCTATGTGCCAGGGAGTCACTAGTTATCAAAGGTGGCTGAGTTAGCTGTGCTTATGGAGTGTGCCATCCCCATGAGACAGACTTATCTTGAAACAGACTAGTTTGATGTATGCCTCGATTCAGTTGGAAATCAGATTAGGAAGGCTTTGCGGCTGAAATATCAATGTTGAAAGTCAACCAGGATGTTGTCTGAGGTTGTAAAGTCCTGTTTTATTTAGGTAGATTTTGATGGTTCATCTAGCATCTATTTCAGAATTCCGCCTGGCTGTATTATTATGACTATTTCCAATTCCATTCCTTTCCAAATTTGGTTTTCTGAGGACAACCCATGCAAGGGTTTGAACAGGGTATGACTGACGGCTTCTAAGTATTAGCTCTAGTAGATGTCTCCTGAAAGATACCTATGGATAACTGATAGTCTTCATAACAGCCCACCTCAAGAATTTCTTGATCATTTTGTTATTTTATCATACTCAGGAAGATAGTTCCACTCAACATGTCAGCCCTCCCAGGTGTACCAGATGCGAAACAGACCAGATGAGCTACTTCAATTTTATGGTAAGGCTACATTAACAGAATCTTGCAAGTCTGAAAGTACAAATCTCCCGCCATTTTCTTTACAGCCTGAAAACTGGGGAGGGTCCCTTCTGAGCCTCTTTCTCTGCCTGTTATACAGCTGTGGGCTGCATCTTCTCTTTCTGGTCATTCCATAGGGCATCAGATCACTCCCTTTGCTCTGTTTCTCAAGGTGATTCCCACATATTACTACAAACTGCAGTCATCTAATTATAAGCAGATGAATGAAGATGACTGAATCCCCATTGGCTTAGCCACTCTGATGATGCCAGGCAACTTGTTTGCTTGCTGTTCGTTCATTCATTCGATTTCTATAGCTGCCCATCTCAGCAAACAACTTAGCTTAATGGATGGCAAGTTGACAAGGTGACTAGAACTGATGGCCAGGATCTGTTAGCCCAAATGAGAGCTACCAGAATCAGTTCTATTTTCTGGCTTCAAATCGTCTCAGGAAGAGACTATTAGCCTCGGGAAGAGATGAATGGAAGGAAAGATGTATTGCAGGTCTTTGGGCCAGGTGGAATTGAAAGTGCTTGTTGCCTATGCTTCCTGGGACAAGAAATGGGAGATGAACTATTCTATCTTGTGACTGGTGGAAGGTAGCAGAAGGTCTACTGCTAGCTTCCAAAAGATTGATATGATTTGTTCCAAAGTGGTCTAGGATAGTTAGCATCTATACATGCGTATAATAATGTTGCTATTTGGGGTAGTTTTCTCTGGAATTGCTGGCATTTTGAATGGGAGAAATGTATATTGTGTTGGAATGTGACCTAGGGTTTTCCTTACAACTAATGGTTGAGATGTGAAACGTTGAGTTTTATATATGTTAATTAATGTGAATAGTTTATAGCTCTTTTTGGACTTTTTGCTGATAAGTTGGTTAAAAAGACATTACTTATTTGATGTGCCTATTACTAAGTTGGGCTATGGGATGAAGAGTTTTATAGTTGTTAATTTAAGAGAAGAAGAGGTGTTTATGAAACTGTTTATATGCTCATGATGAAGGTAGAAAGTTGCTTTGTTAAAAAGGGGGATGCTTCTTGCTTTTTCATTTTCTTACACTTTTTCTTTCTTTACTTTTTTAACTTTGTATCATCTTTTACTGCCCTTAACAAAATTACTGGAAAAAAGATTCCTGTATAATAAATTGTACCTTTAACTAAGAAAGCTGGGGAAATGTGAGTTGCATCAAACCCATGAAACGACAACACATGTGAGTGTTCCCTGAGAGTTACTCTGAAAGTTCTTTGGAATGTAATTCTTCAGATGGACATAACATGAACATGGAGAAATTTTCACTTCATAAACAACTCAAATTTATGGCATCATTAAAACAAGTGTGCTGCATTTAAAGAAGCAATCAAAAATTTATATTAAAAAAAAAAACACATTTCCAGTATCTCATTCAACTCAACCACAAAATTGGGCACATGATGAAGATAGTGGATTATAAAACTATATCATACATAAGTAAAAGATTCATTTTCTCTGAAAGCATGCGATCAAGTTACTGTATTTTTTACAACAGAAGCCAAAATCCCTCCCCCCCCCAAGTCCCCACACATAGAGCACCACAGCCACAATAAGGATGATGTGCCCAAACAAGACTGAAATGCATCAAAATAACCACAGACTGAATCCCGGGTTTCCTGCTGTGGACAGGAATTGCTTTTCCATTCACAGAAAAACACTTCAGTCTATTAGAGGTTTCTGTTAAACCAGAGTTTCCCAACCTTTGCAATTTCCAGGTATATGGACTTCAACTCTCAGAACTACATAGCCAGCATAGCCATTGCTGAGAATTCTGGGAGTTGAAGTCCACTCACCTTCAATTTGCCAAGGAGGAAAAACAGTGTGTTAAAGGGATCAGTTTTCATCATTTTCCCTCCTGTCTTCCTTTGCTACTCAATATGCTATCATAGAAATTCTCCTAGTTCTTTAAAGTAGAACTCTGTTAGAAAATATTAGTTAGGACTCAGCTTTACAGGTGTAAATAATCTTCCTCCTGTTTTAGTGAAAATAAAGAATGAGGTTATAAGGAAAGTTCCTCCTTATGTTAGTTTTTCAAAGGACATTTGTGAACAAGAGAGAAATATATAAGTTTTGTGCATTCATGTGCTTTTCATTAAATATTTTGCTTTTCATACACTATATTCTTAAATAGCTTAAAATGCTATTTCTACAATTACTTGTAACGTGAGGGACATCTTTAAAATCTTTAGTATGGTGGGCCAGAAAATTGGGGAGAGAAAAAAATAGCCAGGTTTTTAAAGGAAAGGAGACCCTCTATATTGCATATTACATATCTACTGTTGCTCAAAATTAAAGCGCTAGCCTTTTTTCTTTTAATGAAAGCAATATATTAGTATAGTAAAAAAAAAGTGACATGTTGAATTTTACCACTTGCATAGTTCTCTAAGATTTGATTTTACCTTTATATCAGGTCCAGTTGTTTTCCTTTAGGTATACATAATTAACTCCAGTGTTAAAGCAGCAAAAATTATTGGGAGTCTGGATTGCATGAACTTTGGTACCATAATCTGGACATAGTTCATAGCATCCCAATGAAATGGGATATGCCTATGTGGGGAAGCACTCCTATATTTCAAAAACAAAAGTGAACATTTAGTTCTGGAACAGATTTTAGATAGGGAAGCTTTCACGAATAGTCTCTCCTTCCCTCTATATATGTGCCAACAGTAAAAGATATGAAAAAAAATGTATTAGTTGGTCCTTACAACTATTTAAGAACTGCCATTTAAGGAAAAGAAAAAAAAACTTTTCTAGACCTGAATAATGTTATTCAATCTCGGCCACTTAAGTACTGATTACACCAACCACTTAATTTTCTGCACATTAATTTCAGGTTTGAATGAAATGCATGTAGTTACTTGCCAGGTCTATATTTCTGCTTAGGATTTTAATGTTGATTTATTATCAGGAAACTGAAGTCAGTGGGCAGACCTGTATTTCTCTTCTTTCGTCTATATGTTTCTTTGAACCATGATATTGTCCACATGCACACAACTTTTCTCAATCTCAAACTTTGTCCAAGCATATCTGTATATGCTCTGTTACTCGAAGGGGAAGTGTTTTCAACAAGCATTCTTCTACAATTAGACAACTCCGTTTCAGAGAATTACATTCCTCTAGCTCAGCGGGAAGTAACTCCAGATAGTTTCCTTTGAGCTCCAGATGAACAAGGTTGGAAAGCTCACCAACTCGAGGGGACAAGTACATTAGGCTGTTATGTCCCAGAAGAAGGTGCTGTAGCTTTTTGCACTGGAATAATTCATCAGGAAGTGCTTCAATCTAAAAGAAACAAGTAATAAAAAGTTGTTTTCAATTTGTAAATCAGTCCTGCAAACTTAGTATAAGGAATGCCCTCAAATTATAACAGTACTCACACATTCCTTCCTCTTTCAAAAATATGTATAAGTCATATTAATGAAATATACATTTTTAAATGAATTCCACAATAGCAATAGCACTTAGACTTATATACCACTTCACAGTGCTTTACAGCCCTCTCTAAGTGGTTTACAGAGTCAGTGCATTGCCCCCCTCCCCCAAATCTGGGTCCTCATTTTACCGACCATGGAAGGATGGAAGGCTGAGTCAACCTTGAGCCTGGTGAGATTTGAACTGCCAAACTGCAGGCATCCGGCAGTCAGCAGAAGTAGCCTGCAGTGCTGCATTCTAACCACTGCGCCACCAAGGCTCATTAAATAGTCAGCATTTCATGTAATTGTTAATTCACTAGCATCCCGGGATAATGTTTCAAGATCCAACAGACTGGATCCTGTTAATTCACTCTTTAAAGCCTATTTCCAAAGACATGCAATGAACTAAACTACTCAGTAGTCTGCTACAAATATCTAAAATATGGGCAAGTATCACTACTCATATTGCCTTCCTCAGGGAATACTAACTGAAGGCAGAAGGAGGTAATTTGATTTTACAAAATGGCTTCTGCAAAGGCAGGAAGGAAAAAATGAAGAAGAAAATGCATAGATACTGGCTATTAAGATTTGAGATTAAATTGGAACACTTGCTAAAAAAATAAGCTTTTAATGAAAGAGAATTTCTTGTAAGTATCAGAGAGTTGAGATTTCATCACATTAAAAAAAAATGTTTCTTTTCTGCACCTATAACTCATCTTTTCCAATGAATACTAGTAAGATTTGGAAATGCTATCCTTTATATTTTCAAAACAAGCACAGAATTTTGTATAATTTGTGATGCACCACCACTAATAGTTTGTCTATAATTGTAAACTTTGGATCAGCAGTTCAGACCATGAAACCCTCAAGTGATATAAAAAGACACAGCATTCTAGAACAGCATCCTTTGAAAAACACAAGGAGCACCATTAGTTCTTCAACTCTCAGTCCTACTAGGTCAGGGGTGTGAAACTGGCGGCCTGCGGGCCGGATGCGTCACGCGCAAGCCATGCCCACCCCAGCTCCGTGAAGAGAGAAAATGTCACGATATGTCACGTGACAGCAATGTGACGCTGCGAGTTTGACACCCGTGTACTAGGTAGTTTCTGTTTGTTGCCTTCAAGTCAATCTTGACTCCTGACAACTGCCTAGACAAGTTCCTACAGTTTTCTTGAAAATGCTTTGGTCATTGCCTTCTTTTTCATAGGACTGAGAGAGAGGGATTGGCCAAGGTCACCCAGCTGGCTTCACGCACAAGGTGAGACTAGACCTCATGGTCTCCCGGTATTTAGCCTGGGGCCTTAACCGCTATACCAACTGGTTACTAGGTAGACCAGACAATGAACTCCACACAAAGATTAGAACTATACTTTATTGAGCTATGCTATAATAAGAGAATGTTGCAAATCAGATTGGGCTCTCCCTCATTCTTATACTCCAGTGAATCAGAAGAATGTTTGCCTGAGCCACTTCCAAATATTATTGTGCTTTACACAATATTGTGTGAAGAATGTTTCAGCTGTCTTTGCCTAAGTAACAGTTCTTGCATATTTCTGTCAAGGTCATTCCTCTACATCAGGGGTGTCAAACTCAAGGCCCGCGGGCCAGATCTGGCGCATGGGGTGCTTAGATCTGGCCCGCAGGGCCACCCTGGAAACAGTGAAGGACTGGCCCACGGTGCCTCTGCCAGTGAAAACGGAGCTTGCAAGGGCTGTGGGCGGCACTCCCAACTCCATTTTCCCTGGCAGAGTGTTGCAGGAGGCCGTCACAGCCAAAAATGGAGCTCAGGAGCCCATTTTTGCTGACAAAGCTCTTGGGCCTCCACAGGCATCCCCGACATGAGTGACGTCGAGCTGGCCACACCCCCTGGCCACTCCCCCCACTCCCCCAAGGTCAAACACAACCCTGATGCGGCCCTCAATGAAATTGAGTTTGACACCCCTGCTCTACATTTATAAGCACACTTTTAAATCAAAAATCTCATCAACTACGAAGGATGTGACCATGTGACACGTCTTCATACAATCCTATTTACATCAAGGCAAATTGATGTATGGTCTTCCATATATTGCAGAATCTCAACTATTGGCAGTTCTATCCAACATGGCCCAACTATGAAGGATGCTGGGAACTATATTTTAGCAATGTCTGAATTGCCACACCACTTCTTGTTTACAAAGGAATCTTATTGTGTGCCCTATGCTCAAGTAAATATATAAATGAAGGAATGTCAATAAAGCTGAATGAAGATGAATCAGATCAGCTGCATTTTGCTGGCCTTTAACATAGATCAGAGTTCAGTCAAAGATGGGTAGAGTATAAATGAGAGGAAACAATAAGGAGGATCTGAAAAAAATACTTCGAAATGCACTTAAAGGCAGTATTAGCTTCTACTTACATGATTCTTTGTCACAGCAAAGTACTGCAAATTTGTTAAATATTGGATTTCATCAGGAATAGAGGTTAGCTTATTGTAACTCAGATCCAGATGATGTAGCTTTTTGCAAAGAAAAAGTTGTGGTGGGATTTTTTTAATGTTGTTGTGATTTAAGTAGAGCTGTTCCAAGTTTGCTAAGGTACCAATCTGCACAGGGATATAAGATATTTTGTTGTGCCACAACTTCAGGCAAGAAAGATTTTCAAGGTGCTGAAAGCTAATAATTTCTTCTACCGTTCGTAGATTATTTTCTTTCAAATCTATTTCACGCAAATAGTTTAAGCTGAAAATAGAATGAGGGATGCGCTCCAAATCACAGCTGATCAGTTCCAAGATTCTCAGGTTTAACAGTTTCTTCAAGTTGGTCAGCACTAACAGTTTTTTCCCCTCATTGTCAATAGATAATTTCTGCAGTGAAGGCAATTGGTCTGTAACCACCTGAGGTATGCGGGAAAGGCTGTTCTTTAAATGAATTGCTTTCAGATTTACAAGGTCTTGAAAACCCTCACTGTAGAAGCTATTCTGGGGTTCTGGCACATAACATCCAGTCAAATACAGTTCCTGTAAGTTCTTTAGATAGAATACCCAGCGTGGAATCTTTCCCATGTCAACAGATTTTAGACGCAGAATTTTTAAATTATCTTCGAGGAAGTGCAGTGCCGGATATTCTACAGTTAATGTTGAATGATAAATGTTTAGTTCTTTAAGACTGGATAGCTGACTTAGAGACGGTGGAAGTTTAACCTCAGGAATGAGCTCTAGTGTTAGAACTTCTATCTCTGTGAGTTCAAAGACGTCATCTGGAAGGCCACTAAGCATAAAAAGATGAAGTTCCATTTTGTCTTGAGGGTTTCGTACCAGCTTGCTCTTCAGCCTCTCTAAAGACCATTCGTTATTGAGACTAATTTGCTTCAGCTTATTTTCACTCACCTCAGAGAGAAATATTGAGAAACGCTTTGAATAGAGAGGGTCGTACTGGTCTGCTAGGTGAAGAATAAAGGCAAAGTCATTTTTTACATCAGGGATATCGCTGTAATTACTCTGCTCCCTCAGCTTCTCAAAAGAATATTGTTTAAGTGAACTTCTCAGCATCCATAACAAACTGTAAGTGCATGTCAGGCCATATAAAATCACCAGGACAACATAAAATGAAGCAAGCACTTTAAAAATTTCGGCCAGTGAATAAACACATTGGTATCGCTTGTAGCCAGTAAAGGTTCGAATATCAACTCTGCAATCGATTTCTAAGTTAATAAACGTTAAATAATATGGAACATAAATCATTATTAAAATGAACACAATGACCTTGATCACAATCTGTTTTAGATACACTCTATAAATGACATCTTTCTGCTCAACATGTACCCTGAATCGTTTCACTTTCTCAAATATCGATTTTGCTTGTTCCCCTTCTCTTCGGTCAAGAACATTTGAAGTGCTCTCTCTTCCAGCTGTTTCTAGTCCAGTCTGTGAGTAGGACATTGATTGCCTCTTGCTCTCCAGTTCCGCCATGTTGCTTGGGGAGGGAAGAAATGTTTTCGATTTGGAGCATGGCACAGTCCTCACAGATTGCTCAGCAACTGTTTCTGATAGGGCACGTGTGGTCCAAGGGGAATCGAAACATTTGTGAAGTATGGCTACAAAATGCTCTAGCCTTGAACTTGTGCTGGGGTAGTAAAGCCAGAAATTACTGCAAGCTGCAAAAATGAAAGTGTGGAGAAGCACTAAGTACGGGAAAAATTTGGCAAACCAATGAAGTTCTCTCTCGTAACACACTGCATCGATGTAAGAATACTGCTGCCTATGAAGGTAATTCTGGATTTGAAGAGGATGAATTTCTGGTGTTGCAGAGGTGAAGGATTCATTGATGTTGCTTTTAATCAGATGCCAAGGCACTGTGCAATGATTGTCAAATTCAAGCTTGCAAGGAAGACAACATAACAATCTAGTCTGAGTGAGCTGAAGAGCCCCAGCAAGGACAGCAACAAGCAGCATTATCATGGTAAGATAGTAGCAGAAAACATCCCACCATGGTTTCAAGATGTGAAATGATGCCTGGGCATCTGCTAAGCATCTGAGTTCAGTTAATGTAATCATGATTTGCTTATGACGCAGTAGCAACTGGAAAAAACAACAACAAAGGAGAATGTTTAGCTGAATTAACCGGATAGAAATTAAAATTCTATTACGCTAAACAAAATTGTAGCATTAACATTTTAAACGAATTAGAAGTCTTTAAATATTATTTTGTAATCTACACAGAGAAATGCAATTTATATTTAATTGCAATTTTGTCACAAATGAAACATTTCTATGAATTTGTCTTTTTTTTTTGTTTGTCCTAAAAGATAATTCCTATCTGTTATTGCAAGCATTAACTCCATTGTGGTACAAGACTTAGTATTCTGCATTCCCACCCATCCCCTTTCGATTCAATTGTGTCTGATTCTTGGAGACTGCCTGGACAAGTTTGCATTTTCTTGGAAATATTTTTTTAAGAAGTGGTTTGCCTATGCCTCCTTCCGAAGGCTGAAAGAGAGCAACTATCCCAAGGTCACCCAGCTGGTTTTGTGCCTAAGGTAGGACTAGAACTCACAGTCTCTGGGTTTTTAGCATGATGCTTTAACCCAGAGGTCCCCAAACTTGGCAACTTTAATTCTCCATAGCTGGCTGGGGAATTCTGGGAGTTGAAGTCCACAAGTCTTAAAGTTGCCAAGTTTGGGGACCTCTGCTTTAACCACTACATTAAATTGGCTCTTTTTCTGAGATATTAATATTTTTTTCCACTACATTCCTTTTGCATGGCAAAGAAAGTGGGTTTTTACTGTCCTATTTACAACTAATTGACTTATTCTTCAGCACTGGAAGGATAAACCTATGCCTCAATTACTCAATTACTATAGAGCCAATGTTAGTAGAAACATATGAACAAGATACATGTATCTGTTTGTTTTATAGTTTTTAGCTTCTTATTGTAATTATATACTTTTATTTTTTATCAATTAAACTAATATCAATTTACTGTACAATACCATAAAAATAAATTTATAATCTAATCTGTTTAATCAAATTTTCTTGGGTATTTTAAAAATTTGGCATACATATTCCCACAGATTTCTCTTTTTTAATTTCACTTTTTTATGGTACATAATATTTATATGGTTAACTGCTAAATCAGATTATATGAAGTATAATTTGTTTATACTATTTATATTAATCTAATCAATGAGCAAATAAAATAACATTGGGTTAACAATGCACTCTTCCTATATTGAATTATAGAGACGTCTAGAGCGACACTGGAGATCCAGTAAATCCGAATCTGACCGAACACTTCTAAGAGCCTTTATTAGGACTTATTTAGTGGCGATACGGGCAGCAAAACGCTTGCATTTTTCCGCTCTTATTGCATCTGCTGATGCACGCCCAGCCGCCCTGTTCAAGGTAACTCGTTCCCTCCTTAACATAGAGGGAAAGGAGGAACCTTTGCAGGGGAGAGCTGAGGAATTTGTACAGTATTTGGCGGATAAAGTCGCTCAGATTCAGATGGACCTGGACTCTGATTGGGCAATTCAAGATGAGATGACAGGGGCAGGTCTTAATCCAATTGTTTGGGAGGAGTTTGAGCCTGTGACTTCTGAGGAAGTGGACAAGGCTATTGGAGCGATGAGCTCCTCCACTTGTTTATTGGACCCGTGCCCCTCCTGGCTGGTCTCAGCCAGAAGGTTGCGGTGGTGAGGCCCCTCCTCAAGAAGCCATCCCTGGATCCAGCAGACTTACAAAACTTTCATCCAGTCTCCAACCTTCCCTTTGTGGGGGAGGTTGTTGAGAAAGTGGTGGCGCTCCACCCCCAACGGCTATTGGATGAAACGGATTATCTGGACCCTTTTCAATCGGGTTTCAGGCCCGGTTATAGCACGGAAACTGCTTTGGTCGTGCTGATGGATGATCTCTGGCGAGCCCGAGATGGAGGTTTTTCCTCCATCTTGGTGCTGCTTGACCTCTCAGCTGCTTTTGATACTGTCGACCACGGTATCCTTCTGTGTCGACTAAGGGAGCTGGGAGTGGGTGGCACCGTTTTGCGGTGGTTCTCCTCCTACCTCTCTGATCGTTCAGTCGGTGTTGGCAGGGGGGCAAAGGTCAACCGCTAGGCCCCTCGAGTGCGGGGTGCCTCAGGGTTTGGTCCTCTCTCCTCTCTTATTTAACATCTACATGAAACCACTGGGTGAGATCATCCGACGGCATGGGGTGAGGTTCCCCAGTACGCTGATGACACCCAGCTGTATATCTCCATCCCTTGTCAATTCAGTGAAGCAGTGGATGTAATTGACCGGTGCCTGGACGATGTAAGGGTCTGGATGGGAGTTAACAAACTCAAACTTAACCCAGACAAGACCGAGTGGATGTGGATATTGCCTCCGAAGGACCATGTTGATCGTCCTTCCTTGGTTCTGGGAGGAGAAAACTTAATCCCCTCAGAACGGGTTCGCAATTTGGGTGTCCTCCTAGACTCACAGCTAAGATTAGATCAACATCTGACAGCTGTGGCTAGGGGGACCTTTGCACAGGTTCGCCTTGTGCACCAACTGCGGCCCTATTTGGATCAGGAGGCTCTGCTCACGGTCACTCATGCCCTTATCACCTCACGCCTTGACTATTGCAATACGCTCTACATGGTGCTACCCTTAAAAAGTGTCCGGAGACTACAGTTAGTCCAGAATGCAGCTGCTCGAGCAGTTGTGGGTGTGCGAAGGTACACCCACACGAGTTCCATCCTTTGCGAGCTGCTGCACTGGCTGCCGATTGCGCTCCGGTTACAATTTAAGGTGTTGGTTGTTACCTTTAAAGCCCTACCTGGCTCAGGACCAGGTTATCTGCGTGACCGCCTTCTGCCACACTCCTCCCAATGACCAGTGAGGTCGCACAGGGCCGGCCTTCTTCAGGTCCTGTCAGCCAGACAGTGTCGGCTGGCGGGTCCGCGGGGGAGGGCCTTCTCTGTAGCCGCACCGACTCTATGGAACCAACTTCCCCCCGAGATCCGTACTACCCCCACCTTACTGGCTTTCCGTAAAGCCGTTAAGACCTGGCTTTTCCGGCAGGCCTGGGGCCAATAACCTATGGATTGGCCCATGAATGTAGGTGTAAATGTTTTATTGATATTTTTAAATTGTACTTATTATGTTTTTATCGGTGTTTTTATTCATGTGTTGTGAGCCGTCCAGAGTCCTTTGGGAGTTGAGCGGCATACAAATTTTATTAATAAATAAATAAATAAATAAATTATTTGCTTTAAATTACACATTAAATGAAGTGATAGGCCTCTCACTTTGAGCAGCCCTTCCCCCTCTTGTTTAAAGGGAACATCTCCTAAAAAAATGAAGTTGCCATGATACAAATCTGGATACCGGCACAGAAGCAGTTTCTTGAGACTGTTGTCCATTTCCTTGAGAACATTTCACTGCTAAGGCTGAGGATTTTCACTGAATTTGTTATTCATGCATGACACAAAAACTATCTTGTTGTATAGATATCTGTGATTATAATATACGACTCTATAAAGCACTAATAAAGGTAGTCCTCATTTAGTGACTGCCTTGGACTGTAGTGATGGGCTGTCTGCTAAAAGGCTATGGCATACACTTGAAAGAAAATGGGGAAGCCTGTATTTGTGGAGTCTGGCAAGAATAAAGAGTGTTTAGAAGAACAACTAGACACAAGGACAGTTTTTCCCTCATGCCATCACTTTGCTAAACAACTACTGTATTTTTCGGTCTCTGAGACGCACTCCCCCCACAAAAAAGTGGGTGGAAATGTCTGTGCATCTTATAGAGAAAATGTTGCCGAAGCCCCGCCCACCTGCTGGCCCCTACCCTTTGGCCGTTTTCAGCTTCCGCGCGCCCCGTTTTTGGCCTCCACGTGCCCCATTTTCAGCCTCCACGTGCCCCATTTCCAGCTTCCGCATGCCCCATTTTTGGCCTCCACGCGTCCTATTTCGGCCTCCGCTGCGATCAGCAGCGGCGGCAATCCCTGTCGCCTGCAATGGGCCAAAAACGGGATACACGGAGGCCAAAAACGGGATGCGCAGAGGCCGAAAATGGGGGGCAGGGAGGCTGAAAATGGGACACGCAGAGGCGGCGATAGGTGGCGACGATCCCCACAGCCTGGGACAGCTGATTGGCAGTATTCCGGGAGGCCGATCCAACCACCAATGAGCTGCTCGTGCTAAATCAGGCTGCGATAACATGCTGAAGCTGACCAGGCTGTTTGCTGTTTGCTGCAAGGACGCTAGCCAGATGAACACCGATGGATGCTGGGAGGCAGAGGCAGATTTTTTTTTCTTGTTTTCCTCCCCAAAAGCTAGGTGAGTCTTATGGTTCGGAGCGTCTTATAGTGCAAAAAGTACAGTAATTCCCACAACACTCCTCAAACTATCTAGAAAGGCAGTGTTACCATTATTATTCTCATCTTCCCTATTACCTATCTCATCTTCTTATAACTTTGTTGCTTACCACTATTGTTGTATGTACATTGAGAGCTTAGGCACCAGAAACAAATTCCTTGTGTGTCTAATTACACTTGGCCAATAAAGAATTCGACTCCATTCTGTTGCCTGGCATACACTGATGCAAATAAGTAATTTACTCTTTGGATTTAACGGCATATCCTGTCAGCTATGTCCTGGCTATGAAGTGCTATTCAAAAAGAGATACAAACAAAAACACATAGCTTCAGTATATCTTTATTACACTAACACTGAACATTTGACTTGCTTGTAGCTCTCTCTCATTTGCCATAGCTTGGGATGGTGACTTGGTGGCTCTCTAGGCTGCAGCCGGCTTGCCTAGAGCTTAAACCACAACGCTGCTAAGCCAATTTACGGTGCAAACCGCAGTTAAGTGAAGGCGGTCGCAATGCTAGCATATAGTGCTATGACAAGCGAGGGACGACAGGGGTCGCTTTTAAAAACGCCGACCTTACCTATGATAAACCAGAGTTCTTTTGACGTTTACGCAGAGCCTCGCTGCCTAAGTAGAAATCGCCGACGTAACAATAGGAGAAAATCTCGTGTTCTCTTAATCAAGGTTAACCCAGAAAAGAAACGGAAAGGATTGACCTGGGTGGCTTGGGCTTTCCAAATCTCCCAGCCCGTAGGACCGTTCTCTTAACAACCACGTAATAAAAGTTTCAGCAGGTAAAGCAAGGTCCATCTATTAAAACTTACAGGAGGCGTGCTGGGAGGGGGCA
>QLTV01012194.1:3239930-3258363 GCA_003457575.1 Thermophis baileyi
ATCCCATCCCATCCCATCCCATCCCATCCCATCCCATCCCATCCCATCCCAATTTATGCTTCAGCCTTCAGCCTAATAGGCTCCTAGAGCAATCTGTAAAAAAATGGACATAGACAGTCCTCTTTTCAGGTTTATAATTTAAAAAGGCATGGCACAGAAGAAAAAGGAAATTCAGACACCAGTACTTAGTATTAATACTTAGTTATGATGGAAAAGTAGTTTCTCAGTTCCTTTACAGCCCTGCTCCTTTATCTCCCAAGACAGCAATAATCAATGGCTTCTGTGAGGGGGATAAGGACAACTCAGCGCAGCCAACTCACTGGGGCTAACTCGCTGCAGGACAACTCACCACAGGACAAGAGTTACACTAATATCGAGGAAATGGTGGAATAGAATCATTAAAGAAAGGATGCAAAAGGAGGGACAAAATGAAATGTGAATGACAAAAATTAAAATATTCTTAAAATTATTTTAAATATTTAAATTGAATTGTTGAATTGTCCCGTAGTAAGTTGTCCCGCGACAAATTGGCCGTGGTGAGTTGGTTGCACCAAGTTGTCCCATTCCACTGTGAGGAGGGAAGTCCAGGCTTATGGGTCACAACCACAGTAAGGAGGGATGAACTCCAACATGTTTGCTTCTTTCTCACAGGGCTGTTAAGCTATTTCTCCTATGTTGCAGAATACTAAACTGATTGATTCTGTATTATTCCGTTACTAAATTTGTTTTAGTTGGTCTTTTATTATGTATTGTTTGATATTTGATTTTAATTATTATTAATTTCATTTTTTTATGTTTGGAGGACACCCTGAATACTAAATGTGGAAACACAGGATACATGTTGAAGAAATAACATGTATTTCAAAGTTACAAATGGAAATTTAGTTAAGCCTTTATGCTGCCACTTTGAGTAGTACCCATCTGGTTAAATAAAACAAACATATTAATTTCTGATACACCTTCCTGCGCCTGCAAAAACAAAGCATAGAAATATGTGCATTTCATGACCTGAAAAGTTATCATTAGCTGCTATTTTATAACGTAGTAAGGAGCTAAGCCACAAAAAAACAAACACTGGCTATATAATCAGGAAGCAAGATAAATCAGAAATACAGCCAACAAGATTAGATTTGTTCTTTGTTTACACAGTAATGGAAGTCTTAAATTTCCAGAACAGTGCTAAGACAGTTTAATAGAAAACAGGCCTTCATGTGTATTGAAAATCCTCTTTTGTGTTATTTTGCATTCCCAAAAATTTATCTTTAGTAATATTCACTCTATCTATCTATCTATCTATCTATCTATCTATCTATCTATCTATCTATCTATATATCTATTTATCTATCTATCTTTCCTCTATCTATCTATCTACTATCTATCTATCTATCCATCCATCCATCCAGCCATCCATCCATCCATCCATCCATCCATCATCTATCTATCTATCCATTCATCTATCCATCTATCTATCCATCCATCCATCTCTATCTCTCTATATCTCTCTCTCTCTACCTACCTACCTACCTAGCCACATACACATGGATTCCAAATTGCTTCCTAATTGTATTATTATAACAGGGTACTGTAAGCCTATGATAACAAGTTTTAAATAAAAACTGGGACAGCCAATCACAGTAACAAATAATGTTGCTGTTTCGTCTATGGTAGATAATGAAAGAACAATGGATTCTGACATGACCTTGCCTAAGCTTCACAGGATATAGTTTAGACAGCACAAAGGTGGTGGTTAACATGATAACTTGTCAGTCACAGAAACAGATTTTGCAGATGGCTATCCTAGCAGGGGCTAATTCAAGAGGAAACCTTGAATAAAGTGTATTTGTAATCTTAACTTCCAGAAAACAAAGCACACTAATTGAGATGACATTTAAGTTCTTCAAGAACTGCTCACTGCATACAAGATTAGAAGAGTATGTGATGACAAGCCTCTGAATGCAATTGCAGAATGTGTCAACTGCTGACTTTTACTGTTTGAAGATCAACAAAATGTAGTATCAAATCCTGGTAACTTTTATACATCAAAATATGTAAATACAAACAGTACATATTTTTAGTCTAATATTTGACTTGTCGGTTTTTACAAAATTTGTTGTAAACACGTTAAACAGAAATGAATAAAACCTTGTTACAATTTATTTAATATTTTATATGCCATTTAGTGGGGAATTCAATAGGCTAAGGAATGATCAATTAGCCTAAATGCTATTTAACACTTGTTCATTAACACATTTTTAGTAATAAAAACTATAATTTTTGGCTGAAATTCTTGCATTATTTACTGAAATACTTCAAATACTAATTATTTGTATAGAAATGTATTGCTGAATTAATGAATACTATACACTACTCAAAATTTTTATTAAATCAAGGAAACACATATTCATATATACAGATATAAGCTACCTAAGGAAGAACCACAGCCTAATTCAGTTGTGTTCAACCTGCAGCCAGTGGGCTGCATGTGACCCTGGATAGCTAGTAATGCGGCCCATCAAGATTATAATTAAAAATATTTAAAAAAATAAAGGAAGTTTGTTATTTATATACAATAACTATTTATATTTTATATGTGCCCCAAGACAATTTCACTCTTCACTCATTGCTGCCCAGCTAAGCCAAAAGGTTAGATCCTCACAATGTAAACAATGGCCTGATAAATGAAATCTGAATCCAGAGGAGGAATGGGAATGGAGAAAGCATCTCAGAAGGGACTTTCCCTAGTTTTCTTGAAAGTAAAGGCGGGGGAGGTGCTTTCAGACTTGCAAGATTCTGTTACTGTAATCTTACAATAAAGGAACTATTAATACTCATGGTTTTAGTTGTCTGTCTAGGCTACCTTGAAGGGCTGACATATTACTTTTAACTCCCTATACCGCGGGTGTCAAACTCGCTGCATCAAGTTGCCGTCACATGACGTATCGGGATGTTTTTTCCCTTCGTGGAGCTGGGGTGGGCGTGGTCTGCACGGGATGCATCCGGCCCGCGGGCCTCCAGTTTGGCACCCCTCCCCTATACTCTTTCAGGAATCTTTTTATAGTGTTGTTTTGTAGAGGTTGCAGCATTTTCCTTCATTATTTTATTTGAGTTAATGCATTGTTTCCCCTCAGATTCCTTCTTTGCTTGATTAGCCAAAGTACTTCCTCCCTTGTTTTTATCAAATTAAGCTTTCCACTTAAAAAAAAATAATCCTTGCCTCACAATTTTTTTTACATTTATTTAACCATGTGGTGTTTTCTTATACATATTCATTCCACATTCTTTCTATGATAAATAGGTCCACTGTATTATAAAAGTATTCTTTTATAATTGTTTAAATAACTTCCTGAGGAAACATTTGTATTGAACATTAATACAAATGCTTGAAAACAGTATTATTACAGTCTGTATTCCTAACACTCCCTCTCAAGTATTCATCATGGCAGAGGATCTGTTCCTGGAAGGGATGAGCAAAGAATGCCAGGAATATACTCACAGCAGACTAATCCAAGGTGTGAAGCCAATTACCTATCTAAAGCAAGCAGGCACCCTTATTGGGCAGCAGTGATACAGGAAGATGCTGTAGGCAGATGATTCCTTTAGTTACAATAACAAAAGCATGATTTGAAACTCGGTGGGAGAAGGCAATGATAACCCCCTCCTACATTCTACTATGAAAACCATGCAGACAAACAATGTAAAGTGATTTATGATATGGGTTGGATGGCACTCAAAATGCTACCGAGGAAGCGCTGTGGATGTTTTGGAGCACTAATAGTGTTTACGACGTGGCTAGATTAAAACCTTTGGGATGTCTAATTGCTGATATTATCACATAGAGGGAAAAATCTGATGCTACAAAGATAGAATTACATGGTATATATAGTATAGTATATACTGTAAGAAGCATGAACATGGGAAGGATCAATGCAGTGAAAGATGGATCAACTGCACATTGACATTTCAGGCATCAATAAATTGAAATTATCTAGACATGGACAGTCAGAAGCTAGTACTGTTCATTATTCAGAACACAGAAAACAAAGAAGGAACAGCATTGCTTTCAAGGCAGTGAAAGTACTGCAAATACAGTACTTGGATATCATGCAATCAAAGATGGAATAATATTAATTAGATTTGGAGACATCCCTTAGTATAACCATTATCAAAGTTTATGCTCCAACCACTAATGCAGAAGAAAAAGAGGTTCATGAATTTTATGGTTCAGGTTTAACCTGAAATCAGCAAAATATGCATGCAACATGGGCTACTTATGGTTGGGAGACTGGAATGGTAAAGTTGGGAATAGTAAGCAGGAAAACGTGCTTGGACTATATGGCCTAGGAAACAGAAATGAAGCAGCAGAATGATTTATCAGTTTCTGTCTATTCAATGAGTTTTTTAACACTACTAAGTCTTCAAATAATACAAACACCTATATACATTGACATAACCAGATGGAGTACAGAATCAAACATACTACTTCTAGAAGGAGATGGAAAATAATAATAATAATTTATTAGTAGTAGTATCAGTAATAATAGCAAAGATAAGCCCAGCAGCTGGCTTTGCCACAGTTTCTACAGCACATATACACTATTTTCAAGGATAACATCAGAAACTAGTTTGAAGTCCTGAACCTCTTAATCAGGAACCAGATGAACTGTGGAAATGAAATCACGGAGGTTGTCAAGGATGAATGTAAAAAGAGACTGCTAAAGACTAAGAAAGGGAAGAAAGCAAATTGGATTACAGAACAGATGGTGGATATTGCGAAGAGAGACAAAAGCCAAGGGGGAAAAAAAGTTCTCAGGAAGAAACTTAACAAAATTTCAGAATGTTAGAAGAGAAAAAAAAAATCAGTATTACAATAACATCTATAAAGGCATTGAAGATAGAAGTAGATATAGAGAAGCAAGGAAGTCTTGCAAAAGATCTCTGAACCTTGAAGGATGTCCCAATCTTGAAATAGTATACTAAAAGAGAAGCAGTAGCATATTCCAAAAAATCAAACAAAAATGGAAGAATACTTGTATTTTGTACAAGAAGTGATGTCAGCATTCAACAGAAGATATCCCCTATTTACAATATTTCTACAACTAGAAACTGAAATTAGATCAGCAATCTGGTCACTACACAAATTATCTGAATAAATATTAATATTTGGTAAACAAGACAAGAATAAATAAAATTCTAACCAAACTATGCCAGAAAATCAGGAGAATGACAGATCGGAAGATGTCAACCCATATACCAATAACAAAGAAAGGAGACTTAAACAGAATGTGCAGTCTATCATAGTATATTCTCAATTTCACATGCTGGCAAAATAATGCTCAAGATTATCCAATGCATATTAAGAGTCCTACATAGAAATGGAGATGCAGATGTTCAAGCTGGCTTTAGAAAAGGCCAAAGGACATGAGACATTATTGCTGATGCATGCTTTATAATTGAGGAAGCAAATGAATATTTTTTAAAATTCAGCATGTACTTCATTGATTATACAAAAGGCTTCAATTGTGTCAAGCTGTGGAAAGTCCTTAGGAAAATTGGAATCCCAGAACATCTGATTGTCCTCATGTAGAATTTACAGACAGAATAGGAAGCCAGTGTTCAGGTGGTACATTGTAAAACAGACTAGTCCCAGATCAGCAAAGGAAGGAGATAAGGCTATACAGTCTCCCCTTATCTATTCTGGATATACGTTAAGGGAAGTTGGACTGGAGGAATATAAGTTTGGTTTTAAAATTTCAGGAACAAACCTCAACAATCTGTACTATACTGATATTACTCTGCTATTTGAAAATATGAATGATCCAGAAGGTCTAGTAATAAAAGGCGCTTCATTACTAGAACACAGTGAAAAATGGGGTTAAGATTAAACATAAGGAATACCAAATTATTGATAACAACAAATAGAATTGATAGTGAAATATTAAAATGGTGGACAGCTTCTACCCTTTGAAGATGGGCTATCAAAAGTAAAAAAAGAAAAAAAAACAGAAGTCAAGAAACTTGCCACAGGGTAGCATTTGATAGATTAACAATGAGGGTCTTAGAAAACATTCAGATACTGTGGTACAGTATGTCTGAACCACAAAGGTTCAGGCAAAGTTTTTCTTTGTGACCTTCTATGAAAGCGAAAACTAGACTTTGAAGAAACAGAGGATAGAAAGAGTATTGATTCTTGAATACTCTTAAATTGAATTCTTGAATTGATTTTTCAAATTTGGTTTTTAAGAACTCTCGTCAAAATACCACTAAGGAAACAAACAGGTGGATCAAAGCACATATCAAACCAGAATTCTCACTTAAGTACAAATGAATAGGCTCAAATGATCATAATTTGGATACATTATGTGAAGACTTAACTCTCTGGAGAAGATGAAGGAAAGAGGGTAACAAAACAACAAGTAGCAAAGTGGATGGACTCAATTACAGTGGTGATTGGTGTCCCAGTAGAAGACCTGAAGGTCAGGATGGGAACAGATCATCCTGGAGAAGGTCTATGTCAGTGGTTCTCAACCTTCCTAATGCCGCGACCCCCTACCCGCCGCCGCGACCCCCTCCCTGCCCCGCACACGATGTGACAAAGGGGCCGTGGCACCAAGATGGCGGGCTAGCGCGCGCTTAGGCGACCCCTGTGAAAGAGTCGTTCGACCCCCAAAGGGGTCGTGACCCACAGGTTGAGAACCGCTGGTCTATGTGATCACTAAGAGTTTGACACCAATATGGCACAGAGACAATCAATAATCAACTCCTAAAACTGTTCCACAAACATATCTAACAAGAATCAGAGGGTTGTTATTATTAAATCAAGATATGCTTTCTATCTTGTCAGCTCCAGAAATTTCTAAGGCATGATAATATAAATCTGGAAATACCATTGATATCAGAGTAGGTTACACAAGCTTCAATTTTTAACTTTGAACTCTGCTTATATTTAGGCATATAATTTAAATTAATCTATTAAGCAAACAATAGTTAAAATAGCCAGGTAAGCTAATTAACATGTTCTTACCTGCCAATTGCCAGTCAGATATAATTCCTTCTGGAGCTTGACAGTTCCTGCAGAGACATTGTTGAAAGAGTTACTGCATATTTACAATACAAAATTATAGAACAAGGAAAGCTTATGAGAGTCATGTAGTCTGAACTCTCTAATTATGGTTAATAAGATTTAAATACCAATCTCAGCATGTCTGAAAAATATTTAATCCAAGGCACCATCTAGTGGCGTGGTTAATCACAGCATTTATTTCTGCTAAACCCCAAAATTCTATTTCAATTCTTAAAAACTTTAAATATACTGCAGTTTAAGTACCACTACATTTCTATTACACATACAGCTCACAAAATACAGCCAGCTGTATCCAAGATATAGGCAAATGAAAACACTCTACCAGTGTCAAGCACATCTTGACAAATTTGAAAAAGTCCGTTCTAAGTGGATATATGAAGCTACTGCTTCAAACTGCCAATCTTATTAACTACCGGTAGTTCTTATTGACAGTGGCTGAGCCATTTTTTGTATAGTACTCTGTGACTGAGCAGAATTGATAAACTTGTTAGCGGATCTATTGAAACTCTTTTAGAGAATTTACTTTAGATGCAGTTTCCTGTACTAGTCAATATTTATTACTGGATATTTATTTACTGTTCAATAAAATTTCATCTTGGATTCACTGTTTTACTAAGTTGGTAAAACATCTAAAAAAACGGCTTTAAAAAACTTTTTTTAATTGCCAAAATAGAATTTAAAATAAAAAATATTTCTAAACTTATGCCCAGTTTTGTATCACTCTCCAGTGAAGTGGGTTGTAATTCATAACAAAAGTTCAATTCTTTAAAATTACCATATTATTCTTAGTTGTTTGTCAATTTTGAAAAGTTTAAACTGCAACAAAATAGAGCTTAGTTCTTGTTCCTCTTTTACTAAAGAAATTATTTACAAATATTATTATTATTATTATTGTAGCAGCCCAACATTTTTTCAAGATACATAGTGTAGACTAGCATAAAATTTGGTGTCAGAATGAGCCTGGGAATAGAAAAGTGTTTTCATCTGGCTATTTTACAGTTTTAAAGAGATCTAGTAATGGGTGTGCTGAAAGAGAAGTCAAACTACTCTAATCTAATGAATGCTGTCGATGATCAGGGGTGGATTTAGTTAGGCTACAAGTACAGATTCTCAGAGAAATAGAAGGAACAGGTCCTCCTCGTTTTTCCAAAACCGAACAAAAATATAATATTTCCTGTTTCTTTCATATATTGCAATCCTTCATTTATAACTTTTTATAAATTTTTAAAGTCTATGAACTTGGAAAACCTCTGCGCAGGATTATTGAAAATATCAGATCATTACATTCCCATATACAGGTAGCAACAGAGCCAATGAGGGATCACAGGACAAAGCCAACTATTTACTAAAGTCTATTACCTAAACATCAGGGCCATGTGACTATATAAATCTTCAATCTACGTTTGAGTTATCACAGATGGCGATTAAAATTCTAGAACTGGCTAGCATACTCTATTTAAGGCCACTACATAATTGTACAGCAAACATTAGTGTGATTCAGATATAAGGATAATTATAACAACAAAGCCAGTTTGGTCTAGTGGTTAGGACATTTAACTAGAAACCAGAAAATTGTGAGTTCTGGTCCCCACTTAGGTATGAAAGAATAGAATAGAATAGAATAGAATAGAATAGAATAGAATAGAATAGAATAGAATAGAATAGAATAGAATAGAATAGAATAGAATAGAATAGAATAGAATTTTTTATTGGCCAAGTGTGATTGGACACACAAGGAATTTGCCTTGGTGCATATGCTCTCAGTGTACATAAAAGAAAGATACGTTCATCAAGAATCATAAGGTACAACACTTAAAGCAATCAAATCATATTAGGAACCAGTCAATGTAAATCATAAGGATAAAAGCAATAAGTTACAGTCATTAGTGGGCTTTGGGCCAACCACTCTTTCCTAGCCTAACTCACCTCACAGAGTGGTTGTTGTGGAGAAAATAGGAGGAGGAAGGAGTACAGAATAAGGCTTGAGTTATTCATAAAAATAATGAACTGCAGGAAAAAAACCCACCTAAAATAAAAGTAAATATCTGCAACCTCATTTGCTATTGTTAACTTATAAAATACTATTGCTAATCAACTAAAAAGTGCCCTAGACCACAGATCCCCACCTACTGGGCCACGGGCTGGTACCACTCGGTAGCCTGTTAGGAACCAGGCCACACAGCTGGAGGTGAGTAGCGGGCAAGCGAGCGAAAACAACATCTCCCTCCCCCTGTCTGTGGAAAAACTTCTTCCACAAAACCAGTGCCAAAAATGTTGGGGGCCACTGCCCAAGACATTTATCAACAGATCCTTAGCTACATTCATAAACTCCTGACGTAATTTTAATATTTACAGCTCCTAGCCACAACTGCCTAATTTCTGTACTACTTTGCAGAGGAATGCATATAGTCCTTGATTTACAACCATTCATGTAGCAAATGTTCCAAGTTACGACAGCACTGAAAAGTGACTTAATAGCGGTCCTCACACTGATGACCA
Source organism: Thermophis baileyi (assembly GCA_003457575.1). Classification (NCBI taxonomy): domain Eukaryota; kingdom Metazoa; phylum Chordata; class Lepidosauria; order Squamata; family Dipsadidae; genus Thermophis; species Thermophis baileyi. The sequence continues at coordinate 3,249,511 of QLTV01012194.1, forward strand.
TCACAGCATCCCTGAAAACACGATAGTGATTCTGGTGTTCGACAACTGTCACACATTTATGACAGATGCAATATCGTACAGAAATGTGATTGCCATTTGTGATTTTTCCAGCCTGCTTCCAATGGGCCAAGTCAATGGGGAAGCCAGCAGGAAAGTCTGCATGTCTTGGTCAAGTGATATCTTGTTTAACAACATCCTTAATGATTAATTTCTGGTCCCTGTTGTGCTCATAAGCAGGGAACTATCCACAATGGCAATTTAATCATAACATTAAAAGCTACAAATAGTTGCTTTTCTTTTGTTGTTAGAGATGCTCCAAAATATGTACTATATGTAACAGCAATCATTCAAATTACCCAGAGACAAAGCTGATAACGCTGTATATTTCAGCAGGCAAAAATATAATTATTTTCAAGTACAGCATTTTAGAATTCATGATTATGAACACATCTTAATATAATAACAGAGTTGGAAGGGACCTTGGAGGTCTTCTAGTCCAACCCCCTGCTTAGGCAGGAAACCCTACACCACTTCAGACAAATGGTTATCCAACATCTTCTTAAAAACTTCCAGTGTTGGAGCATTCACAACTTCTGGAGGCAAGCTGTTCCACTGATTAATTGTTCTAACTGTCAGGAAATTTCTCCTTAGTTCTAAGTTGCTTCTCTCCTTGATTAGTTTCCACCCATTGCTTCTTGTCCTACCCTCAGGTGCTTTGGAGAATAGCTTCACTCCCTCTTGTTTTAATGGTACACCCTCAAATATTTAAAAAATATTGCTTGACTGAAAGTTCATCTATATGCCAGGATGACTCCTGGGTGTCCTGGCAAAGCTCAAGATTTTAGTCTTTTGATAATTTTTAATTTTCCCCTCCACTCAAAATTGTATCAAGGTCTTCACAACTCTTCTGAGACCAACAGGAATCAAAGATAATATAGTTGCTTCAGCTACATAAAGTGAAAACAAATTTCTCTCTCAGCTTAGGGTGGTGAAAGTCCACATTTGTTAGGTAACTTAACAAGTCAAACACAGAAAAGTTAAATAATAATGGGGCTAAAATTCAACCAAGCTTAACTCCATTTTTAGTTGATGCAGCAGACGTTAAATGACCCTGGGGAGCTGCCTCTGACTTTAAGCATCATGAAGAATCCAACCTGAGAATAGCCCTTTGACCATCAAAGAAGCTTTCAGCTTCTCCAGAGCTTACTTTGATATCAAATACTGGCTATATTGAACGAGACTGTGGACGAGGAAAGGTATTTTTTCATTAAACACAGATAGTTCAAATTTACAACCAACGTAATTGGGACTGGAATTTCCATCGCTAGGCAATGCAGTTGCAGAGTGAGGTGTCACATGGCAATTCTGGCAACTGTCGTTAACCAAGGATCATGGGTCGTTAATTTATGACCACTCCAATCCAATCCATTCCAGGCTTGGTCCCTTGTAGCCCTGAGCCTCAGTAAGGTAAGGGACTGGCTCCAACCTTCTCCACCCTTACATCTTCTCCCCAGTTTTGCTCTTTGGGGCACCCTATCATACAAGGCGGCAAGCAGTCCCCAATTGTCCAATTCTGGGGCTGCTTGCTACACCTTGGAAGCCAGTTACCCCAAGCCAGTTGTAGTTGTCCTTGCTACCCTGCACTCTGAGACCATCACTGCCCTGCACGCTACTGCTCCATATGATGTTTGCCCTCTTCTTGCTCCTGCTGCCAATGAGGTGTACATGGCCTAGTTGCTGGGGCTGGGCTTTATGTTAAAAAAAAAAAAGCCAAAAGAAGCCCTGGCCTGTATGTAACACAAAAGGGATGTTTTGTGTGCCATGGCTCTGGGGCTTTTTTCTTTTCTTTTTCTACAGCGAGAAACTCATCTCCAGCCTGCCTCAACAGCCAGGCCAGGCACACCTCATCAGGAACAAGAGCAGGAACAGCAAAGGTCAGATTGAGTGGCGAACTGCAGGGTGCCAAAAGGGTATAGATGGGAGACCATAAATGGATGGGGGGAGCTGAAGTGCCCCTGTAGTCGTAAATGTGGGCTGCCAAGCTCCCCAATTTTGATGACTGCGGGCGCACTGCAATGGCTGGGCACAGGTTATAAGTTCAGTGCCGTCGTAACTTTGATCAGTCGAGGACTACCTATATTGGAGGACACTACACTGATCAATAGTGCAGCAGTCCTCCTGGAAGCCAGCCAGTTCCTCCAGCAGATTTTCTCTGTTCTATCTGCTCCCTAACCTTCTAATAAATATATTGCACTAAAGATGTTGCACTGGTTGTATTAACTGATTAACCAGTAATTTGCTGCAATAGCTCTCTCCCCTTTCAAATTAAGACTATATGTGCAAACTTCGAATCCTCAAGATCTGATCATACTTTCAACTAAATATTAACAGTGAAGCCGTGATAGCTGCCCATTAGTCTGAATTATTAATTCAGGAGGAATTAAGTCTCTGTCTGCACCCTTCCTTTATCATAATTGGACAATTAGGTCATTAACCTCTGTGGAGGCTTGTAGAAGATAAAGTTGATGGAAACTTGCAAGAACTGTTGCCAGGGTGACAAGGGGTAAAATGACATATTTTAAATCCACAACAGAAAGATAATATCTGGGAGCAGTTCAGACAGATACCTCCCTAATTCAATGAACTATAAGTATGAGGAGGAGGTACAACATAATTAGACTTGCAAGATTCTATTATTATAGCCAATCTCAAGAAAAGTAGTTTTAGCTTTTTATGCAATTATATCTAGTGGGGCTGACAAGACCAAACCCATAAGTCCTTTATACAGTACCTACATTTTCTGATTCGTCATTATATAATTATTTCTCTCACGCCTCAGATGAAATGCAGTGATAAACAGGAAATGGGGCATTTTGTGAGTGGTTTGCTGCAATGTGCTGAAAGAGAAATGAGTTCTTACTGCTTATACAAGATATGACCCAGGTATCCTTAATGGAGGTACTTAATGTAATATTTATCTTTGTATTAAAGTCACCAACTATTTTTGGGTATGGATAGGCTCCTCAAGAGGTGAAATAACTTTTATCTGGACAAATATTGAATTATATGGAATGAGAAAACATTTAAATCTTCAGTTCCAAATTGTAGTAAGGAATGAAGAAACAGAAGTGAAGGAAACATAATAGTGCTTATTGAACAAAATAAACCATACAATGCTGTAAAACTGTGATTGCATTTATTCATATGCAGGTTTCACCTAGAAACTGCAACAAATAATCAAAAGTAATAAAGAACTGGAGTAATAAAAAGAACAGAGATTTCTCCACATATATGTTACCAGTTTGCTAGTTTATTCATGGGAATAAAGAAATAAAATGAGAAAAAACATTCTAGAGATGGGATAAACATTTACAGTATATACATTTACATATCTAAAGCTGGGATATACAAAATATTTGGAACAGAACTGATCTGAATACAGAACAGCCATTCTGAATGAAAAGTAGCCGTTCTGAGCTTTTGGAAGTATTTTGACCTCAAAACGAGTGTTATGTACTGAGGACATAATAGCAAAATCTTCTAAAAGGAATATTTCCAACACACACAAAGAGACAAGCTTTAAAATTCCTGAAGACGTTACCTCTAAATGTGGCTACGAGGAAGTTCCATTTCTTACCTGTCACGAGCTAGTATTTATGGTTATCCACTGTAGACTAGAAGATCCCCTATCTAGGACTATATTAATAATATGAGAAATAATTTTGCCCATCTGCTGCCAAACTGTCTACACTGAAAGTTTCTTATCTAGTAATCTGGGACATTAAAAATATACGAGTTAACCAGTGTACAAGGCATTTGGGCAATCCTGATCAAAGAAGGCTGTACTAAACATAGGAAATGTACCAGCCTCACAGGCAGTGGGCGCACAGCTCTAGGACTAGCTCATCTGGTCATTAGTAAAGCAAATCTTGCAAACACATATATTACAATTCCGGAAAATAACTGAAATGTGTTAAAAGTGGAGTATAAATTTATTAAAGTAAGAACACGGAATAAATTTGCTTCTATTATTTCTGACAAGGCAAAATACATTTTTCGCCTTTATGTACAAGCAGACAAATAAGATATTTCTATTATTACTATAATCTGCATATTTTATAGTAATGCTAGATTATGTTCTTTACTGGGCAAAGTTAGGGATTACAGCTAGTCCTTGCTTAGAAATCACAATTGGGACTGGCAATTCCATAACTAAATTCTGAGGTCACTAAGTGGAAAATCATATGACCACAACGGGCTAACAATGTCACTTCCCATTTGGTCAGTAAACAAATCATCACTGTAACTAAGCGAGACATGATGTGACCACACCACAACTTGAAATTTTACCTACACCTTCTTCATTAACCTTGTTTGTCAGAAGCTGTTTGGGAAAGACACAAATGGCGATCATGTGACTACAGGATGCTGCAAAGGACATAAATGCAAGGATAGGTTGTAAAGTTTTACACTCTTGTAACTTCAAACGGTCATTAAATGAAGCAGTCTGTAAGTGAAGACTACCTTGAGTTGTATTAGATTATGTTCTTTATTGGGCAAAATTACAGATTAGTTTCTTTAATCGTCAGACTTGAAGGGTATTATAGATGAGAAAGTATTAATGTCCACCTGCAATCAGCATCCAGGTAAATAGTACCAGATTGGATTTAAATTGATGCTTTAGTAACATGGCAGTGGTTGAAACATCGCTATAGTTTAATACGGTATATAGAAGTGAAGTAGCATAGTGTCTGGATATACTATGTTTCATAACTTAGCTATAATGTTAAAATTCATCAAGGAAATTGTAAGCATTGCTAGGAATAATAAAAAAAATTAGTTACCTCTTCCAACTTTCTATATTTTAACTGCATTTCTGTTCTTACTTAGCTTGACTTAGAGATTTGTGTAGTCTCTTATAAATACAGTTTGACAATCTGTATGGAATTAAACACATTTCAAACTTCAGCTACATATGCTAATTTTTTTCTTAAAGCTTGTCTTATAAAAAGACAACAGCACATATTTGTTTCAGTTCAATATTTCATATTTTTCAAACATATTAGGCAAATAGTTGCATGAGCACTTTTTCTTTGCCATGCTATTATACTTAGTTTTGCTAACAGACCATTAAACAAAATAACATTTGCTAAGAAATGAATGTTTGATGAGAATGAAAATAAATATATTGCTATACCATTATTAGCATGGAGAAATGTTATGCCGACCATAGGGTTCTCCCATATTAATATTTCCTCCACTTCCTGTTCAGTTGGACAATAGGTTCTTGATTATGTTAATTATGTGCCATTAAGTCAGTGTCAACTCTTGGCGACCACATAGCTATTTTCCCATGATGACCTATCCCTAACCTTCAGGTTTCCCAGTGGTGTACCCATCACCACTGTAACTGAGTCCATCCACCTTGCTAGCTGGTCTTCCTCTTCTCTTTCCTTCCACCATTCCCAGCATCAGAGCCTTCTCCAGAGAGCTAGGTCCTTGCATAATGTGTCTGACGTATAATCATTTGAGTCTGAACATTTGTGCCTTAATGAGAACTCTGGCTTGATTTGTGCAATTTACCTGTTGGTTTTCTTGGCTCTCCATGGATTCTTGGGAGTCTTCGCCAACACCCAAATTCAAAAGTGGCAATAGTCTTTCTATCTGGCTTCTTCAAACTTCTAATTTTATTTTCATAAAGTATCACATGGAATACCATTGCCTACGCTATTCTGATACTTGTAGGGATAGATTACATCAAGGCATATAAATATCCTTCCCAAGTCCTTCATGATTACAAAAACAAGTGCTAATTTGTGGCATGTCTCTTAACCGCTTGTTCCATTATTGTTGAGGGTTGATGTTTTAAGAAACTATCTACCATTTCAATATCTTTCAGTTCTAAATCTGGTTGCACCTGCTCTCATTAGTTTGGTCTTCTTTATATTTAATCTTAATCCTGTTTTTTCCCCTGTATTCAACTTTTGGTACCACAGCTTGCAGATCCTTTGCGTTTTCAGAGTATTGGAGTAGTGTAATTAGGATAGAACAGGTTTTTGATGTGCCTTCCTCTAATTTTAAAACTACACTCAAGTTCTTTCAATCTAGCAATAGCACTTAGACTTATATACCGCTTTACAGTGCTTTACAGCACTCTCTAAGCGGTTCACAGAGTCAGCATATTGCCCCCAACAATCTGGGTCCTCATTTTACCCACCTCAGAAGGATGGAAGGCTGAGTCAACCTTGAGCCGGTGAGATTTGAACCGCTGAACTGCTGAACAGTCAGCTGAAGTAGCCTGCAGTACTGCACTCTAACCACTGCGCCACCTCGGCTCAATCTAGTCTTTCAATCTAAAAAAGAAGAATTAGGCGTGACATGATAGCAGTATTCCAGTATTTGAGGGGCTGCCACAAAGAAGAGGGGTGTGTGTGTGTCAAATTATTCTCCAAAGCACCGGAGGGCGGGACAAGAAACAATGGTTGGAAACTAATGAAAGAGAGACGCAATCTGGAATTAAGGAGAAACTTCCTAACAGTGAGGACAATTAACCAGTGGAAGGAACTGCTTGCCTTCAGAAATCGCGGGCGCTCCATCACTGGAGGTTTTTAAGAAGAGACTGGACAGTCACTTGTCTGAAATGGTATAGTTCTCCTGCTTGAGCACGGGGCTGGACTAGAAGACCTCCAAGGTCCCTTCCAGCTCTATTCTATTCTAGTTTACCCTAATTTATATTCTGCATATAGGTTGAATAAATAAGAGCAGACATCCTTGTTCCATTACTCTGCCTATCTGTTTCACTGTGTTGTACTGTGGTTTCCTGATCAGTATGTAACTTTGCATAAGGACAATGAGATGTTCCAGGAATTCTCATTTTTCTAAGCATATTCCAAAAGCTTGATGTGAACAAGCCTTTTTATAATCAATGAAACACATATTAACTTGGTTTTAAGAGCTGAGGTGGCGCAGTGGTTAGAGTGCAGCACTGCAAGCTACTTCAGCTGACTGCTAGCTGCAGTTCGGCGGTTCAAATCCCACCAGGCTCAAGGTTGACTCAGCCTTCCATCCTTCCGAGGTGGGTAAAATGAGGACCCAGATTGTTGGGGGCAATATGCTGACCCTGTAAACTGCTTACAGAGGGCTGTAAAGCACTATGAAGCGGTATATAAGTGCTATTGCTATAGTGCTATTGCTATTGGTTCCTTTGGTTTTCTATTATCCAGCCTGTATCAGGAATAATGATTACCGTTTCTGGGTCTTTTCTAAAGCCAGTTTGAAGATCTGGCATCTCTTTTTGATGACCCTAAACATTATTTTGTTAATATGTGAAATTAATAGTATTGTAAGGTAGTCAGCGCACTCTAGCAAGTTTCCTTGTTATTGGTATTGCATCGTAGAATGGCCACTGTGACATTCTCTAAATTTGCTGGCATATCTTGGTTAGAATCTTAACGCTTTGTGTAAAATTGTGCTTAGTGCTATGTATGGAATTGTTGATCTTCTTTGTCCTGACAACTGGAGATTATTTTAAAAAAAAAAAGGTCTTAACTAAATCTAGCAACTTTTATTGTGTTACTAGACAACCTTTAACCTGTTGGGTCATGATTGCAGAGATATTTCCTTGCTTGCAAAAATTGCAAGACGTCTAATGTACTTCTTCACTAGAACAGCTGGGATACATTTAGAGATGTATCTGCCTGGAAAACAGCCCACAAATATCAGCTCAGGAAATGTTTTATGATATTTTGTATTAATGTCATAAACTATTTTAAGATAATTTTATGTCATAAAATGTTTTATAAAATTTGCTGAATTTCAGTTCCACAGGAGTCATGGGTCCCAGATTTTGGACACAATCTGAAAGACAGCCCATGTAAAATATCTTGGTTCAAAAACTATTGCCCTAAGATGCACTGTTTCACCCAGTTAAAGGTTATAGGAGCAAGAGTTTTAGAAGTATATAGATTTTACTTTGACTCTCCTCCCAGTTATTATATATTGTTATCACTACTAAACTACAAAGAGTCATTCTCAGTTCCCACTCTCTGCCAATGTATATCCATAAGTATATTTCAAAATAATATTATGCATGTTAGGGATTTATTTAGTAATCTTATAAACTGCCACTGTTATATTAATTCAATTCTCATTCAGATATTTTGTTAAGAATCCCTCTGGTTAAAAGTTGAATATTAGGGAGCACTACACTAAATATTTCATAAAACTACTTACAGAAAAGCTTAGCTAAAAGACTGATCACAATTAAAGGAAGTTGTTGCTCATGATAAAAAGAGGCACAAAGCCATATGTAGCAACTCTATACTGTTAATTTTGCTTTGCTACACAGGCATTATAACAGTTTTATGCTAAAATTTATTCCAGAGAAATTTTCACTTTTTAATATTACCTTAGTTAGTTTAAGCATTTCAGGATGAGAGTATTTTCAAGCATATTCTTAGCCTTCCTGAATGCTTATGAAAGCAAAAAGGCAGGATATACAGTATGTTCAATCAAAAATATGTTTTTTTTTTCTACTTGATTCATTGTCATTCTATCAGTCTAGTCATTAGTTAAGAGCAGCGGTTCTCAACCTGTGGGTCGCGACCCCTTTGGGGGTCGAACGACCATTTCACAGGGGTCGCCGCGCGCGTTAGCCCGCCATCTTGGTGCCACCGTGACTGCAGGGGTGAAAAGGTCCCGGTTCGGCCGTGCTGCGGGTTGCCGGACAGCTGGTAGCCCGGACGCCGCCATTTGAGTTCTTTTACCCTCTGCGCATGCGCAGAATGCTTTGCGCATGCGCAGAGGGTAAAAGAACCCAAATGGCGGCGTCCGGGTGGGTGGGCGAAGTCTCCA
>QLTV01012194.1:3258480-3293669 GCA_003457575.1 Thermophis baileyi
GTCGCGGCGGCGGCGGGGGGGTTGCAGGGGGGTCGTGCCATTAGAAAGGTTGAGAACCACTGGTTAAGAGGTTCCCAAATCTGTTCATTTAATTTAGATTTTAATCAGCTTTCTTTAGTCATTTTCAGCTTGACTATGTATTACAAATTCCCTTTTTTGTGTATACAACAGTTTCACTCTAAGACCGTGATGGCGAACCTATGGCACGCGTAGCGGAAGTGGCACACAGAGCCATCTCTCCGGGCATGCGGAGCCGTCGCCCATTGCTCTTCCGGGTTCCGGCACCCCAGCCAGCTGGTCTTCACGCGCGCGGGAGCACCGGAAACCGGAAGAGCAGCCGCCCAGTGTGCATGCGCGTGCCAGGAAGATTATCTTCCGGTTTCAGGCGCGCCGGCCACCTGGTCTTCCGGTTTCTGGCACGGATGCGTGCACGAAGACCAGCTGGCCAGTGCGCATGCGCGCACCGGAACCCACAAAAGTAAGAGCAAGGGGAGCAGAGCCAGAATGGGCAGGCCGGGGCTTCCCTCCCTCCCTGCCCGAGCGGGCTTCTTGCGCAGCCCCAGCCCTTCCACCTGTGGCACTGCTGCGCATCCGCGGTCCGGAGCAGCTGGCCGCCTCTGCCGCTGTGAGGGGGCGGCGGCTGTCCTCGCCCTGCTGCTTCTGGCTTGGATGCTGGAGCAGGAAAAGCAGGAGCCGCCACTGTCAGGGAGGTGAGCTACCCCAGGAGGGCCAGAGGAGAGCGCAGCATGGAGACGCCGCCAAGAGGTAAGAGGCGCGCGCCAGCTGGGAAGCGACCGGGAAGGTAGGGATGCGCTGGCTTGTTCTCGGTGGCGGGCGGGGGGGGTGCTTCATCCCAGCCAGAGTTGGGGTGAAGCTCTCCTGCATGCTGGCCCCACAACCCAAGTCCCGGGAACACCGACGCCCCTTACCTCTGAGGCCGGGAAGGGGCTCCGGCTTTCCAGCAATGGGAAGCGGCCCACCTTTCTCTCCCTGTCTGGGGCTGCAGAACCAGGTCATCGGTGGGGATGTCCCGCCACCCAACGGGGGGCAGGGGGGCGGTGGTCAGGGAGGCGCGAGTACCCCTGAAAGGCTAGGCCGCGCCGGCGCATGCGCACCAGGCAGCTGGTTTTCGCGCACGCATGCGCGCCAGGAACCGGAAGAACCAGAAGATCATCTGCTTTTCCGGTTTACAACGGCATTGAAAAAAGTTACTTATGATTGTTTTTCACACTTATGACCGTTGCAGCATCCCCATGATCGCGTGATTAAAATTCAGATGCTTGGCAACTGACTCATATTTATGATGGTTATAGTGACCCGGGGTCACGTAATCACCGTTTGCAACCTTCTGACAAGGAAAGTCAATGGGGAAGCCAGATTTACTTAGGAACCAGTTGTTACTAACTTAACAACTGCAGTGATCTACTTAACAAATGTGACAAGGTCATAAAATGGGGCAAAATTCACTTAACAAATATCTCACTTAGCAACAGAAATTTTAAGCTCAATTGTAGTCGTAACTCAAGAATTACTTGTAATCATGTCCTAGTGCTTTTACTTAAATACAAAATGATCAAGCCAGCTTTATTCCCTTTTATTATCTTCTTCAGATAGATCTGAAAGGCACTTCAGAAGATATGGTTAGATTAGGCATATTGATGGAGTTCAACTAAATGAGAAAGCATGTCAAGCATAATAAAATGCTTGACATGGGTGGAAGATAGATGTATTTGCAATTGTCACCTAGGAAAGACATTTTGCTCAGATGGCACTATGGCTTTTAGTGTCTATAAATTCCACTCTAATCACCAGTTAGCTTTCTTCTGGGAACACTTCTTTCCAAATAAGCAGTAAATGCCACATTATGCCAAGCTAACAGGCTACTCTTTTTTTTAACAATGTTCTTTCTGACCCAGCAGCTGACTTGTGAATTTTTCCTATCAAATATGCCTGATTTAGAGGTTCTGAACCACTATATACAAAATGGTAAAAATACGTAAACGTGTTTTATGTTGGAATTGAATTATTCAAAGCATCAGGGCTGACAATTATTATTTATTATTATTATTATTTAGCCTATGATGAGAACATGACAGAAGAGAAACAAACATATATACAAAGTCCACATAATTATAAGTAAAATTTCTATTGGGGTATGGCAGTGGTCTCATAACTAGATGCCCAGTTCAGCTATCAAAATGATCACTTCTGGTGTTGTTTCATGCAGATCTTCTAGGGAACAAGAGAACGCACGTTGTGGGCAATCTTGCACAATAAGTTTAATAGTGGAGCAACAGTCACCCGTATGCGTAGCATTCCTCAATCTACACGTACTCCCTGGGCGGTGCTAAATGGGTGACAATGACCAGATGCAGCCATACTGCCCTTTTGGGCTCACGGCCATGACAAACACAAGTGCATAAAATCAAATAGGGCTGACAATAAAGAGCATAAATAATATTTCTCTTATTCTAAAGCCTATTAGAATAAAAATACATGGATGTAGGAATTTAACGAAGGTGATAACGAAGGAAAACATTACTGGAGAATTAATTCCTGATAGCAATAGCAATAGCAATAGCACTTAGACTTATATACCGCTTCATAGTGCTTTACAGCCCTCTCTAAGCGGTTTACAGAGTTAGCATATTGCCCCCAACAATCTGGGTCCTCATTTTACCCACCTCAGAAGGATGGAAGGCTGAGTCAACCTTGAGCCGGTGAGATTTGAACCGCCGAACTGCAGCTAGCAGTCAGCTTGAAGTAGCCTGCAGTGCTGCACTCTAACCACTGCGCCACCTCGGCTCATGCAGGATATCAATTACAGAAAAATGGAATGGCCACATTTTTTTATTTCCTTTAATTACATACACTTTAGGATGGAGTAGTCTTTGATTATAATGGACAGTGAATCAAAAATGCTTTGGGATGCTGCTTCATTCTCCAGAGAGTAAAATAATTTTCAAAGCATTTTTGAGAATTTTGATAAAACTGTTGGCTGTTTTATACTGAAAGAATTGATTGGCGTTAGATATTTCAGTCATAAATTGCCAGGAATAGATTTTAGGTGGAATAATCTTTACTGCAATGAAGTCTAAATTGTTCACTTTGTATCAGTTCTCTAATTACCAAGAAGCATTTAAAAATCAGATAGAATGTCAATACATTTGAATATCAAGTTCACCTAATTAAGACTTGGACTAGGATTTTTAATCTTATTTGGAGGATTTTTAATTTAGCAATTTATTTAGCCATATCTTGGATTTACTAGGGAAGTCAAAAATTATCAACACTTCTAATTTAAAGTATGGATATAATTTATTTCTAACACTTCTAATTTAAAGTATGGATATAAACATAATCGAGAATCAATTTTATTAGATTACCAAAATTTAAGATTACTATATCTGGGCTGCTTAAAACCAGACAGCCACTTTCTTCTATTCCCTATATATATATCTTATTATCATTTGCTTACAAGGAAACAACTAAGTCTGGTCACCAATTTGTTATTATTCTTTCAATAGATAAATATTAACATAAGTGGCTTTGTTCCTGGAACCAGAAAAGAGATAATTTTTATAATAGGATTCATGCTGTAAATCTCCTGATAGCTTATTTCTTAAAAATATAGAAAAGAGGTAATCAAACGTGTTAACAAAAATCTTAATTACACAGCTAACTATGTGGCTTTTGGACAATCACTCTCTCTCCGGCCAACTTATTTAGCCAACTTACTTCACAGGGTTGTTGGGAAAAAGAAGGGAATCCTATGTATGTCACCTTGAGCTTATGAATAATAGGATATAAACCTAATAAATTATATTAATATAATGTATATATTAATATTAATTATATTAAAATCTAACAATCAAATATTGCTGTTATCTTCATACATAATTTTTATTACTGTACACCTACCAGTCACTGTGAGTCAGGCAGCCATATAAATTTAATAAATATTTTACTGTTTACAGTTTTTGTCAATTATGGCTCAGAAAATCATAAAATAACTATATCTGCTGTAATAAACGGAGACAAACTGTTGTGTGAACCCAGAAGAGAACATGTCCAGCTCAAAGAATTTATTAGATATTACAGAAATTTTGATCATAGTATATCAGCAGGGAATGTCTCATTCAAAATAAATTAATCCAGTCAATTAAAAAATAAGATTTAGCTTGCCATCTTTCAACAATCAGGAGTCTACGGGCACCTTTTCCAACTGACAAGTTTGAACAGTTCACAAAAGCTTGCGCCTTTTTAATGTATATTTTTTTAGTCTGAAAAGGTGCTAGCGGGCTCCTTTTGATTTTGAGTCGCTATATACAGGGCTCTTCCACAGTGCCTGTGATCAGTAAGGACTTTGTCTAAAATACAAAAACACACCAAATTGTGACCGAAGCATGTTTATATATATTTGGTACGTTTTAAAACAAACGTTCTTAGGCCAAGAAAGCTGCTTCTGCTATTGTAAGAAATGGCTGTCTTCACAGCATGGCCTCATGCTTCTCTCGGTAACAAATAACTCTGAGAAGTGCTTCCCTGTGATCTCTGTTAGCGGTAACTGGTCTCAGCCACTTCAGAACCAGAAAAGCAGAACCGACTTTTTTGTAGCAGCAAAGGAGAAAAAGTCTTTTCATGAAAGCTAATCCCCCACCTTTAAAAAAAAAGCCACCCTCTTTTCAATCTACAGTCCACACTTATCAGAGCTGAAGCAATCTATGCCAGGTCTCTTAATGCTGTATTTGTATCCCACCCTTTATTATTTTTAAAATAATCCAAGACAGCGACTATAGCTAATTATTCCTTCCTCCTCCTGGTGTCCCCACAACAACCCTGGGAAATGAGTTGGGTTGAGAGCCTTAAAGTCACCCAGCCGGCTTTCATATGCCTAAAAGGGGGACTAGAACACACGGGCTCCAGTTTTCTAAGCCTGGTGCTTTAACCACTAGGCCATACTAAACTAGCCTTTAACATTTCACCAGAAGTTGCGACAGGCAAGCCATTAAAAGAAAAACAATCTCCATTCGCTGGAAAGACTATGGAGATTCTCAGTCATCCAAGTCATGGTTGTCCCAAAGGTGCTTTTTCAAGAGGCAACTGGACTTTCTGGTTTTTCTTTGAAGACGTTTCACTTCTCATCCACGAAGCTTTGAAGAAGCCAAACGTCTTCAAAGAAAAACAAGTCCAGTTGCCTCTTGAAAAAGCACCTTTGGGATTCGCTGGAAAGGGGAAGGCACTTAACCCATGCCCAGATTCCTAAGTTTTAGACGCCAGTAAGGAGCAGGTTTGACAGCTTAATTAAGCGCGCGGGGGGGGGGGGAAACACTCATTAGGGGTTAAGAAAGACTTGCAAGGAGGAGAGGTAGCTCATTTCTCCACCATCTCCTCCTACAAGGGTGGAAGATGCCTGCAGAAAGAACAAATGTCAGGAACTTGCGCCAAGCTCCCCACCTAAGAGAAAGGGCGGAAACTCAACCTTTAATCGTCACGCCGCAAACGTCAGGTAAACCTTCTCAGGTCCGGCGCCTTCTCTTTCACTGCCCGACTTCCACTGTCGCTTACCGTCGATTCTAACCGCCGCCTTGCGACACCCGGACAAGCCTGGCACCGGGCGCGCACGCACGCTTGGGCCGCCCGGCTCCTCCACGGCGTTCTTCCACGGCCGCGGAAGGGCGAAAGGAAAGCGAGCCGCCGAAGAGGGGGGGGAAATAAATAAAAGGGGGCGGGGCTTAAGAGCCGGCTTCGACCAGAGGCTCGGCGGCTCAGACTCCGCCAGATTCCTTTGTCGCGTCACCGGCTGCCGTCCGCCAATGGGATTCTCGCTGGCGGAACCGCTGACTGGGCGCGAAGGGAAGCGCAAGGCAGAACCCGCGGAGGCGGCGGGGGGGAGGAGGAAAAGGGGAGCGAATAATAAAAGGGGCGGGACAGAAGGGAGAAAACAAAAGGAGTGTTGGCTTTTTCTTCGCCTCAGAACGGAGGCGGCGGACGCCGGCCCCGTTTCGACTTCCCAAAGGCGGGCGGAGGTCGAACGCGCTTGAAGTGTCCTGACATGACCTTATCAGTTCCTTTTTTTTTTTTTTTGCTTTAGAAAGATGTAATAAGCTTCACTGAGCACACTGGGGGCTTCATCCCAAGCAGGCGTGTCCTGTATTTAGGTAGCTGTCCTTCCTTTGATGTCAGTCCCTAAATTTTAAGTTGTCTTAAATAAAAGCATTAGATTTGCTTTCCCCTTATTCCCCTCTTGAATGCTTGCAAGAGGCCTACTCCAAAGTGTCTATGGCAGTGTGGCTTCAAAAGCATAATTAAGCTTCTTCAGTGGGATGGCGAGGGCTTTTGTTACTGCTTATTATTATTCAGAGCTTATGGGTCTTTATGAATAAAGGAGCTGGAAGTAACTGTTAATAAAATAATGATGCCTAAGATACAGGAGACAGAGTTTGGTAATACAGGTAGTCCTCATTTAGCGACTGCCTTGGACTGTAGTGATGGGGCTGTCTGCTAAAACAAATCAAGGCTATGGCATACACTTGAAAGAAAATGGGGAAACCTGTATTTGTGGAGTCTGTCTGGCAAGAACAAAGAGTGTTTAGAAGAACAACTAAACACAAGGACAGTTGTTCCCCCATGCCATCACTCTGCTAAACAATTAATTCCCACAACACTGTCAAACTATCTAGAAAGGCAGTATTATCATCACTATTCTCATCTTCCCTATTACCTATCTCCTTATGACGATAACTTTGTTGCTTGTATCTTACGTATATTGTTTACTTACAGTAGTATCCTAGTATTTATGTTGATAGCTTATATAGTATCCATGACTGTCATTGTGTTGTATCTAATGTTTTATGATGGATATATTTTTACAATGATTATGATAATGATCTATCACTATTGTTGTATATATATTGAGAGTTTATGCACCGGAGACAAATTCCTTGTGTGTCTAATCATACCTGGCCAATAAATAATTATTCTATTCTATTCTATTCTATTCTATTCTATTCTATTCTATTCTATTCTATTCTATTCTATTCTATTCTATTCTATTCTATTCTTCACAGAGAATATGCACATGTAACACTTGTATTCATTCTAGGTGGTTAGAGAACTGATAACAGTATCAAACAGACATCCTGCATACCTCAGCTAGAAGTTAGAAATAGGGATGGCCCCAGCAAATAGAATGTGTATTAGATAACTCCTGGAGCATTCATTAGCCAAGGCTTAGGAATAGGGATGGCTAGAGGCCAATAGGGCAATTGTTAGATCATTACTAAAATGTTTATTAGATGAATTGTTTTATATAGCCCGCCTTATTCCCGCCTTCTGCTTTAGTGAAATTGTATAAAGCTTTCTTAATCCTTTATTTTGGGTCCTGGCATTTTGCTGGCTGGGACCCCTTTTGCTGAAGTGCTTCAATAAAAGGAAACAAAACTATGCACTTCGTGTCTGGTGTTCTTCATCGGCTTTGGCACTAAACTCAGATCCGAATTGGGAACAACAGTAGTAGCTGCAACTAATCATATTTACAACGTTCAGAGGTCTGTAATGGAAAGCTGAAGTAAGATCTTAAGCACAGTGATGATTTCACTTAGTGATTGCTTTGCTTAATGACAAAAGTGCTGGTCTCAGTTGTCACTGGATGAGGACTACCTATGTAATAATGATCCTCCAGTCCCTGCATTAAATTACAAATAAGTTTCCAAGACCAAGATACAACCCTAACACCCTTACAGATTCTCCACCATAGGGAATCTGCCCTGAGATGCATACTGAGATACACAGGGATCCCATCCCTAACAGAAATTAAGGGATCAAAGACAATGCTTTTCTATGATGGCCTCCATACCTTGCCCTCAAGGATTCCTCTGTACTGGCTTTCTACAAAGCAGTGAAGATGGCTTGTTTATTTTACAGTATTTATTAGAAGTATACCCTACTACCATTTTATACAGCTCAAGCTGGGGGTGTCCTTAAAGACCCCATTTTTATCCTAAGATTTTGGTGGTGACTTGGTTGCAATTTTTATTGTTATGTTGGATGAGTGGCTCAAGGTTAACTCATCCTTCCATCCTTCCGAGGTGGGTAAAATGAAGATCCAGATTGTTGGGGGCAATATGCTGACTCTGTGAACCTCTTGGAGAGGGCTGTAAAAGCACTGTGAAGCAGTATATAAGTCTAAGTGCTATTGCTATTTATGTGATATGTGTTTTTAATCTTAGTTGTGTCTTTGGAGGTGGGATATATGTAATAAATTTAATTAGTAAATGAATATCTCAAAAGTGGAATTTATTTATTTATTAAATGTACTTGCTGCCTATCTTGCCACGGAGCTATTCTAGGCAGCTTACAATAATAAAAAAGAAGAAAAATGAAAAGGTATGTAATCAGAACAGAAGTAAAATAATAAAACAGTAACATAAGCAATGACAAAGGAACACGAGAATAAATACATCAATATGATAATAAAAAAGATGGATGGGTGGAGAAGAGAGATTGGGGGGGGAGGTGGCGTCTGCCATCAATCTAGCAGAATTTAGGCTTTTGGCTGTGTCATAAAATTGGATAAAGTTAACTCTATAGAATTTACTTCTGAATAAATATGCACAAGTTCAACTTGTAAAAAAAATAGCATTTTTAACTGCCTTTTCTTCGAAGCAGTGCAACAAATGAGAGGGGGTGGCTGAACTGCTATCCTATTGGTAACCTAGCAGGGTGCCATCTTTTCCTTCCTGTTACTGTTCCTCCCATCACAAAAGAAAACAGGTGGTGAGGGGGCCACTGCTGTTTCTTTTTCAGGCATTCCAAAGACTGACATTCAACTTACAAATCATACTTTCTCTAGGATGAGCTGTCTGTACCTTTTAATAGGAATATTTCCCAGACTCTATGCTGTAAAAGAAGCAGGTATATTTAATTTACTCTCGTCTATTAATTACAGATGAATAGGCTAATCGGCTTTAGTGTGCAAGTTTGCAATTTAAAAATAGTTTTCTCTCTCTCCTAAAGTCTTACTAATTTATAAAGAAGTTTCTTAACTTACATTGTCTCCTTTAAAAAAATGAAACTGACAAGATGATGTAACAAAATCAATTAAAGGCTCTCTTTGTACAATGCAATTAGTTATGGTTAACTTCACCATTGTTTATTCAATTGACCCAACTTTCTGGGCTTACATAAAATGCTGAACATAAACAATACCCACATAGTCTGCTTTTCTCAAATACTAGATTCAAATGTGTTTGGCTGGTTTCAATATATCGTGCGAACACAATGAAATAATTAGTTGCACTGAATTGTGTTCTGGGAAATCTCATTGCCAAGAGTCAGACTCGACCAACCGGATAACATTATCATCATCAAGGTATTGCAAGATTCTTTGTTGCTTCTACTTATCTATCCAAAATAAAACAATCTGGTGCCTCTCTAAAACAACCCTTGGATGATATGCATCTATTTGGTGCATATATAATACAAGCTAAAGCAACCTTACATATGCATACAACCTGTGATGATTCAGATAATATTTGCCACTGTCAAAGTTAGCATGCAGGTAGCCTGCATGCCAACTTTGTTCCTATATCTATTAAAGACCTAACAACAACTCAATACTGGAAAAAATATATATTTTTCAATGTTGCACACGACAATTAGCATTTTGAATATCTCTACAGAATGGAACAAGCTAGCTATACAATACAAATCATATATCAACAATGGCAGTATCCAAGAAACAGGAGATCCTTCAATATTCCATACATTCTGACAGTGTTTGCACAATTCATGTTAAATTAATAATTAAATCCAATTTTCTGAGTTTGCATCAAGGGATGGAGGCTTTTCAGATGTGAAAGGCAGGATGATAATCATATAAAGATCAAACTAAAGTATTTTTTTTAAATTATAAATGTATGAAATTTTTTAAGATGAACAATTTTAGTTTCAGGTTTCTAAAGGATTCCCAGGATTGGAGTGTGGCATGGAGCAATTTTTATTAAGCATGAAATAAAGAGAAAGGTCAACACAGTAAAATATGCAATATAACAACTACACATTGATATATTAGTTATCAGTGAATTGAGGTAGACTGGAATTGAACATATTCAGTCAGGTGATCATACTGCTTGCTACTGTGCATACTTGGCTGCAATACAATAATATCAACTGGACTTTATGGACAACTCTTTAATATAACAATTATCCAAGTTTATGCTGCAACCACTGATGCAGAATAAGATAGGGTTGGTGACTTTGATAACAAGTTCAATTTGAAATTGAACATGCAAACAAGACTGGAACCTGGAATGCTGCAGAATTTAAATAATCTGGAATATGTACTTGAACTGTATAGTCTAGGACAGGCTGAGGAATTCTGGGAGTTGAAGTCCAGAAGTCTTAAAGTTGCCAAGTTTGGAGACTCATAGCCTAAGAAACCAAAATGCAGCAGGACAACAGAAAGAATCAGCAGAAAATTCATGGTACATAATAAATTAAAAAGAAACCAGGCTATCATGAATTTATAATTTATAGATTCCTATATTGTCGAGCTTTCATTGGGGCTTCAACAGTTACAATCAAAAGTTAGCAATTCTGATGTAGTTCATGTTGACTTGATTCATTTGTTTTGAGAAAATGGCATTACTAATTATTTATACTAAAGGTTCAGATACTGACTTCAAACATTAGCATATCTTGGGTTCTGATTATTTTAGTAAACATTATTAAGAAAATGTTTCATGGCCTCAGGCTAATGTTTTAAGTATTCTTATATAAAAATATGCTCCATTGTAGCTTCTGAACAAATATAAAAAAAGTTTGGTCTACAAATGTTGTTTGATGAGAAAAGATCACAGTAAACATTTCTGGGACAAAGGAGTAATGACTGTTCTTTATTTTACCAAATACAGTAAAAACTAAGTCTTTAGTGAATAAGTCACATTAGGTATAAGTTAAATTAACCAAATAAACAGATGTAAGATCAGGGCACAAAAATGTATCTGTCACTAGCTTTAAAACTGAAGTAAGGCCTTTCTTTCCTTATTGCATCAGCAGTCTCGATTAAGAGTAGTGCTAGAATAAAAAGAAAACTATTTTCAAAAATAACATTCATATTAATAAAAGTCTCCTATCAATGTAGAAAATCTTGATTACTAAACTAATTGATAGTATTGATGTTTTAAAAAGTATATTAATCTATCACATTTTCTTTCTTACTTACAAAATAGATTGTGTTTGTTTACAAGCCATCACAATATGGTATTGTCTGGGTGGTGAAAAATTGCAGAAGAAATATATTTTAATCAAAAACAACAAAACAAAGTTTTAGTATCATGAATATACACCATAAAGACTTTTGTTAAATTTGTTTTTCCTCTAAAGCAGTGGTTCCCAACCTTTTTTTGGCCCCACCTAAGCATCTCTAAAATCCTGATGCCCCCCTGTGACATATAATTCTTACTATTCAAAAAGTGAACTCCTATTCATGCGGAGGAAGCCTAAAAGGTTTAAACTTGGTTAAACTTGGTTAAACTTGGTTAAACTTGGTTTAAACAAGGTTCCAAAGAACATGGCATCCATGAAAGAGAAAAATAAAAGAACGAAAGACAGTAGAAGTACTGAGGAACTTAAAAAATAATAGTATGAAGGGATATGAGAAAACAGCAAATAAAGTTTCAAAACATATAATAGAGAACTGAAATGCATAAATATAAAATAATTTTAATGAAAGCTTTTTCTGTAATACTTTTATCATATTAATTACTATACATATTAAAATAAAGGTACCTAACAAATTCAAAATACAATTTGAACTCACCCCAAGATCATATTTACAACACAATGCTATGCATGCCTACTCAGAAGTAAGTACCATTGTCTTCAATGGGGCTTACTCCTGGGAAAATGTTGTATGGCAGCTTTAGTCTACTTAAGTTAGTGAGATCCTTGTGCTTGACGCCTGCTGCAGAGAGATTTTATATTAGGCTCCAATTTAGTCAGCTTCATTCTCAAGTCTCAAGGTGTTCAGTGATATCCAGTCGATTTCTTTTCTCCAGTAGCAAATCATTTACAGCACTAAAGCCACATTCAGCTAAATATGAAGATGGGAACGGTAACAGCAGTTTTCTTGCAAAGTAGGTTGAATTTGGGTATTTAGTTTCTGTCTCATCACAAAGCCATGCCATCGCTCCTTTTATATTGAATAAAGTTTTAAGTGACTCATCATTTTGCATTTCCGAGAGTTCTTCTTGGTACGCATTGAAACATCAGATACATCCACCAGCACTGGCTGCGCTACCCATGTTGGAAAATCAATTTGTTTTAAATCAGAAAATCTTTCTTTCAAATCAGAGGCCAATATTTTCAGATGATCCACAATGACAAGTACAGCAGCATCAGTCACCTCACATTTTTTTAGCCAATGAAACATGTCAAAATTTTTGTCAGAAATATGTTTTTGACATAACTCTATAAATGTAATGAAGCCAAATATCTTCGCCTTTGCATCAACAAGAGTTTTATTTGTTCCTTGAAGTTGTTTATTCAACATATTCAGTTTTTCAAAGATATCTGCTAAATAACTCACAAATGCTTTACCATCAACGGTTAGCAGGTGCTTCATTTCAGGCTTATCACTTAAAAAGTCACTAAGAACATCAAATAGTTCCATTTAGTGGGGAAATGCTTTGGTAGTTCAGTAGGTGGTGAATCACACAGGCCTGGCAAGGCCTACACATGTGTGACCCAGCCCCAGATTGCTCTGAGAGGAAAAGTCTTGTAAAACATGGCCTGGGAAAACAGAGACTAAAAATAACTGTAAATCTAACAATTTCTTACTTAAACTTGGGTCCTGGTTCTGTATCCTCACTGCTGGGCTTCCCCCAGCAGCCATCCACTCTGTCTCCCCACAGAGCAGCTCTCCCTGCAACCACCCAGCAGCAAAGCCCACAGGAAAGAGAGAGAGAGACTCTGCCAGTCCTATGATCCTTAGTGGGAACATATCTGATTGGCTGGCAGTTGCTCCCTCCTCCCCCCCAGCTGGGATATCCTTTTCAGACCAGGCCCTAGGAAATGCACTTTAACAAAGACAATAGGTAAATGAAACAGCTGTTTCATCACAAATATATAAGAACAATTAGCAGGCTTTCAAAAATTCAGTTAATAGCTCATTTTTGAATTGCTCCCATTAAAAATCAAATTGCCCCCCTGTGAGGCGTGGGCCCCAGGTTGGGAACAACTGCTCTAAAGTCTCAAGCTTTAAAGATAGGTAGTTAATGGAATATTGCCCTCTACTGACCAATTTGAAAATTGAAATACACAATAGTGATTCTGATGATCAGTAAAACATTTATGAGGCTTAACTCAAATAATCAATATAATTGAAAATACTCTCTCCCCAGATTTTCTGATAGAAATGTTTTCTACTGCTCTATCCAAAATTCTTCATTAGAGATGCCACAAATTACAGTTGAATGTAAAATATGTTGTTTTTTCTACATTACCATTTTACACATTATTGTGCAGATTGCTCTTCCACATTACCCTGCATTTTGTATGAAGCAGCAATTTTCACTATTGAAACTAAAACATATTAATCCTTTAGACAAGGCTTGTTCATTTTAATCTAAAATAATTTTATTTCCATCTCACAGAAATTCCAGCATATAAATACACTACTACCTGTTGCATTATATCCAGCAACTGGTCCATCTGCATGATCTTATTTTTTTATTAGCATTTTTAAAATTTCACCTTTGTTAGTTTATATGTAAGCCACAACTCGCTTCAGCAGAAGATGCTATACAGGACCCCTCATTTCAACCCTGAGCTACAAATATTCTCCTCCATTAGCTTCTAAATCTGCCATCCAGGTGCCTCAGCTACAGGCTTGACCCCAGGGTGTGGGATGGATGGGGATGTACATCCATACTGCATGGAAGCAGATGCATGGTGGGGATGGCTGGGTGGATGTGCCCATACTGAGCATCTTTTACAAATAGCAATGATGTCATCCTCTTTCAGACTGTTTACCGAAAAATACTCTGAAATAATTCGTATCTGGTCCAACACAGATTTAATTTTCCAGGACAATCTATAAGTTTGAAAAAGACAGAAGACATCACTTTTTCTGCTCTCTCTCTCTCTCTCTCTCTCTCTCTCTCTCTCTCTCTCTCTCTCTCTCTCTCTCTCTGTGTGTGTGTGTGTGTGTGTGTGTGTGTGTGTGTGTGTGTGTGTGTGTGTGCGCGCGCCCCCCTCCCCGTTCATATCACATTTTAGCTTTAGTTAAACGATTTACAAGCGTAGTTCTCCTCTGCTAAGATTAGGTATTATTATATGAAGAAAATTGCAAGATTCGCTGCTTAATCTACGCTGTATATTGATAGTTTTGCTGCATTGTGCCACTTATGCTTACCGGTGTGATATTACATGTCTGATTTCCTCCACTCCCCCCCAAGGACAACGCTCATTACACATGGAAAAAAATACTTTGTAAAAGCAAAGGCCAGCCGGAGTCTCTCATGCTAGCTTTTGGGGTGCCCGACAAGCATGCAAATTTGCTATTTGCAAAAAAAAAAAAAAAAAAGGGGGGGGGAGCCTGTTCGGTCCTTATTTTTTGAAATGGTCCGGTCTCTGAAAATAGATCCAGAACGATGGACTGCGATCGGGTCTTTGATCCCGGCCACTCTCGCCTCTTCTTAGGCGACTGTGATAAAAGGACTCAAAGCAAGCCGAGCCCATCCTCCCCGGCGATTAGCCCTTCTCCAATTTGTTTTCACCGCCTCTTCGGGAAGGACACGCCATATCCGGGGAAAGGGGGTGGAAGAAGTGTGAGGTAAGGACGCAGCGTGGTTGATTTGGACGCAGAAAGTGCCAAAACTTTTAGAGAGATCGTTTCTTCAACGTCGAGGGGACGTTGAAGCGGGTCCCCGGGGGCTTTTGTTTCTTACTTTCCGTGGTTATAAAATCGTCCTTGCCGAGCGAAGAAGCAAGAAAACGAGAGGAAAATGGCCTCCTTTGGGAAGTGGATTTAAAAAAATAAAAAAAATCTGTAGGAGGACGGGAGAAAGAAGAAAGTGGGATAGGATTTGCAAAATTAGGAATAGATAGGAACAGCACCCTTTTGGTAGAGGATAGTATGGGTTTGATCCAGGGAGTTCTTCTTGTAAGATTTGCTTGGCTTTCACTCCTCCGCCTTGGATAATAAATGTTTTGAGAGTGCGTGGAGTGAATTTTACTCCTTTGTGCATGATTATAGCAGTTCCCTTATATAAGATTTTTTTTTTTTAATCACAGAAGAGTTTGCGGAGTGGTGAAAATATTAAGTCTTTTAAAGAGACGAATGAGCAAAAGAAACCGAGGTAGGTGTCTAGCCCTGGCACTAAAACCAATGATAAATGGGCATAAATACAGATATTCTGAAATCTTGACTTTGAAATTGCAGTGTGTGTTCGGTAGCCCCTGAGCTCAGTGTAGAATATCTGTACTACATTGGGAGAATAGCAATAGCAGTTAAACTTATATACCGCTTCATAGTGCTTTACAGCCCACTCTAAGCGGTTTACAGAGTCAGCATTTTGCCCCCAACAATCTGGGTCCTCATTTTACCCACCTCAGAAGGATGGAAGGTTGAGTCAACCTTGAGCCTGCACTGTAACAGATCCTTTTTTTCCCTTTTGTTCTTCAAAATCAAGGCCTAACTGAACTATTCCTGAATTAATCAGGATATCCCTCTATTTAAGGCAGGGGTCCCCAACCTTTTGGACCTCGGGGACCACCAAGGTCATAATTTTAAATCCCACGGACCAGTGGTGGGCTTGGCTTGGTGGGGGGTCATGTGCCTGGGTGGGCATGGCCAACTTTTTTTTTTTTTACTTTTTAAAGCATTTTTAACTAGTAATAAATGGCCACCGGTAGTAAAAAAAGCTTTAAAAAAGTAAAAAAAAAAGATTCCGACAATCGGGCAGCACAGCTGATTGTCACAACTGATCGTCGGAACCTGTTTTTTACTTTTTTAAAGCATTTTTAAACTACCGGTTCAGGCGAACCGGCCCAAACCGGTAGCATTTCACCCCTGCCCCTGTTCCACCCCTCACAATGCCTTGTTTACCTTCTGTACATCTGCAGAATTCAGTATTATAGCCCATTCTTACTGGGCCACATGGAGCAGCCATTTGCAAAGCATGGCCTCTGCCAGCAGTTCGATTCTGAACTGGCTCAAGGTTGACTCAGCCTTCCATCCTTCTGAGGTGGGTAAAATGAGGACCCAGATTGTTGGGGGCAATATGCTGACTCTGTGAACCGCTTAGAGAGTGCTGTAAAGCACTGTAAAGCGGTATATAAGTCTAAGTGCTATTGCTATTGCTATTCTTGGATGTGAAGCAAAACATCTTCAAGGAAAAACCAAGAAAGTCCAGTTGCCTCTTGCAAAAGCCCCTTTCGGACAGCCCTGACCTGGAGGACAGCAAAGCAGAGGCAGTCGGATGCCGAAGCCTTCCCCTCGGCCCCCGCCTATATTTGGGGGGCATTCCCTCCTGAGGGCGGAACAACCCGCCTCGCCCCACAGCTGCCAGGACACATGCCTCCACATGCACCTCCCCACCGCCTGCCTGCTCTTCCTCGCTGCGCAGAGCTGCCGGGGTGCGCGTGGCTCCGGCGCTGCGGGGACGAGGAGTGGCTGCCCCAACTGCACAACCAGACCCCCCCCAATGCTGCGGGGGCTGCAGCTGGGCCGGGACCGCACCACCCGGCCATTCCAAGGCCTCCTGCGGCTGGCTGAGCGCTCTGCCGACCTCCCCGGCAGGTGCGCTCCAGCAGTGGCTCTGTCCCGCCCAGCGCCGTGCCCGCCGGGACTCCTGCTTGGCACCACCGCACTGCCTGCCACGCAAGCTTTGGAAGGGGATCTGGGGTCCCCACGCGGGGGGTACAGGAGGCCGGACCTCGTGGGCTCCCTGGTGGCTTTGCGCTTCCAAAAGCCCACCGGCCGCAGGGACACTGCCCCCCCATTTCCCTCCACCCTATTTCCCTCCAAACTGATGGAGCCACCGGGCACGGCCGAGTCCCCCCGCCCCCTCCGCCTGCCCGAAGCAACCCCAAGGTTGTTCTGCTCCGCCGTCAGCAGCAGCCACAGTTCCTTCTGCAAAACGGGCAGGTAGCCCTTGGCCAGCAGGTTGGTGGCGCACAGGAAAGCTGGCACGGCTTGGCTCGGCTCGCAGCTCGTTACCCAGCTCCAGCCACAGCCCTGCCGCCAGCACCAGCTGCCCCAAGTCCACGTGGAGGCGAGCGGTGAAAGCCACCCAGCCATGGGCGGCCGGCAGGTACTCAAAGAGGCCCAAGCTGGGGCCTTGCCGCAGGTGGAGCTCCCGCTCGTGGCGCAGCCAGAACCGCACCGCTTCGGCCAGCGCCGCTGCCTCGCCCACCGGGTGGCCCAGGCTCTGGGCGCAGCGCGCCACTGCCAGCTGGCACCAGGCCGCGTAAGGGAGGCTCTCCTGGACGTGCAGCTCCCGCGCTAGCGCCACTGCTCCCCAGACCGGATGCCATTTACCTCTCTGAGTCCCAAGTGGCAGGAGACAAGGGCTGCCTTGCGCCACCGGCTGGCACAAATATATCAAGGCGGAATGCTGATGCCGTGCAAATGCAAGTAGCGCTTCGCTCCTGCGGCTTCCAGCCATCGCAACCCCTGCTTCGGCCCACTTGCGCAGCACCCCCCCCACCATAACAGCACCATTATTTTGTTCCAGCCGGTGAGGGCTGCGTTCCTTTTTGCATATTGCACCACCTGCAAAGTTGCACATTACAAGTGCCACCCCAGGGCAGAGATTTCCAGCCCCACCACGGCCGGTCCCATATTCCAGAGCTGTAGTAGTCACACTCACAGGACTGGCCCGTGGCAGCTCCTCCACCCGGGTGCACTGTCCATTGCGGATGCTAGCTCGGGCCCCTGAAAACTCGTCTCAGGAGGAGCGCTTGCTGAAGTGGCGTGGGAAACTTTGGCCGGGCTCCTCGAGAGATGAGAGTTTGCAGGGGACTGATCTAGCAGGCGCTTTCTCTCGGGCCTCCCACCCGGAGGCCTCGCAGAAGGAGAGATGTAGGCCCGAAAGGCGGCTGAACCTTCCCCCTCCCCCAGGCAGCCATTCGGCTGAGCACGGCAAGTTCTTGGTCTTACCTTCCTGTTCCAGCTCATGTGGCTCGCACCGCTATACTCAAGGTGAGGTTTGCGCTTGGCCTTAAGAGTGGGGGCTGGCGTGTGGGCGGGGTGATGTTGAGCGGTGCAGCCTTGTGTTCCCGTGTGTGGGCTGGATTAATTGCTCTCAGCCATATCCGGCCCAGGGGCCAAGATTTCTCCACAGACCACCAAAATTTTCTCGCGGACCACCAGTGGTCCGCAGACCACCGGTTGGTGACCTGTGATTTAAGGATCTATTGATTTTGCCCTTAGCACCCAACACTTTCCTGGTCTGAATATTCTGTCCTTCTCCCTCTCTGTTCTGTTCTGTTTCTTGGATAACAAGACTTGGTGGAAAGTGAGAAAGATAATGGAGCAGCACGGTTCACTTTTGGAATAAACAAGTGAAATAAATGGCATTGCATAATTTTATAATAGGTTGTAAACAGGCTGCTTAAGATTACATTTCAGTTTACCTTTACACTGGTAAGATGGGTGGTGTGGAAATACGATAACAAATGAATAAAATATGATGACTTGTATCTTATATTTCACAATGTATTGTGGGGTTCCAATCCTTGGGTTCCCTGGCATTAATATATATTCATAAACCTGTCATTCTGACAGATAACTATTTTCTTATAGGTAGGGCTATGAGTTTTCTGAGATCTACCCACCCTCCCCAAATTCTCACTCCTGATTCCTCCCTGCAAAATAACTGGAAGGGCATGTTTTGCATTATGCTTTGAGTTACAGTTCTAGCACCCAATCATCTCAGAGAGACTTTATTTATATTTCATTTCCTTTTTGTTGTAAATGTAGTTACTGAGCTCAGCATAGTTATATGTCTTGTCACAATTTCAAAGCATTTTTCCCAGGTTTATTCTCATACAATTCCTGCCAAATTAGATTTGTAACAAAAATAAGCATTACAGGATATAAGGGTCAGTAGAGTTCCTGGCCTTTGAAAGGAAGCAGGCTGTCTCCTATATTTAGAATAAAAATAACTTCAAGAAGCTGCTTGTAAATATGCCAAAACTGCTAAAACTGTCCCTACTATTAACAGGGCAGGCTGTATTTGGAAGGGGTGGGATTAAGGCTGGATATGTAGTCAGGAGAATCATAAAATAAATTGAATGCAGTGAAAATGAGTTACTTAGGAAATACATGTGATAACACAAGAAAATACAAGGTGATAAAAGAAGGAGTGATGAATGAATGTAGATTGAATAGTGGGTTAACCAGCGTTAAACAAATGTGTTAAGGTTTGGCCACATAAAAAAAAAACCAGTATAAAAAGTAAAAGAAATACATACATTGGTTGAGAGAAAGTGGAAAACTGAGAAAGTCATAGTAGGATACAGTTGAAAAATCCTGAAAAAGAGAGAGATGGGACATTTAAAGAGCAAAAGGCCTTACATGAGTTAATTTAAGAATTTGCGAAAAAAGATGGTTTGTGAAGAATTGAAACAGATAAAATAAATGAAGTTGGTGTAAACTAAATTTATATATTGTTTCCTTTTCTTATATTATGGCTTGCTTGACATAATATTTATTGCTTTTTTCACCTTGTGTAAAGTTGCTTAGCTTGAAGGAGAATAACATGAGTATACTATTATCATAAGATAGACATCAGGACTCACTTTAGTTTTTATGAAAACCCATATTCTCAATACTTAGACCCAATCCAATACTTTCTTAAAACTCTTTTTTTCTACAAATCTTTCTTCTGAGGAAATTAAGCTAGGTTATTTCAAACATGATTTGCTGCTCCCCCCCCCCCAATTTAATTCAGTCCTGAATTGCAGAGATTTGTTTGGGTAGAAGTGACATAATTATTTCCAAATAAATAGTGATAAGTTGTTTTTCTTTAAATGATGCCTTGTTCTTCCCTGATTTGCACCCAAAAGAATCTGAAATCCTTACATGGTAAGACTAATCTTTATTTCATTCTTGTGCTTTGGGCCAAATGTAAAATGAGAAAGGCCAATCAATACAAAGTGCTTTTGCTCTTGCTTTTGCCTGGAAAACGTTTTTTTTTCTGTAATTAATTCCATATCGGATTTCCACTTTTTTTTTTATAAGTGACCACTTAATTAATCTCTCTACTATTTGTTCTATATCTATATATCTATTGAAACAACAGTAATATTTTGCTCTCATCCATGACTCTTTAGCATTCTGTTGTATAGCCACCCATAAATCCAAAGAGGCACTCTATTCTGGTTAACTGAGAGTAAGAGATAGCTTACCCATAGGAAAAAAAAATTCCTTTAGAGAATGGAAGGGTTAGTTGCTGAGTTAGCAGAATTGGAGTCTTTAAAAACGGAAGAAAGGAGTTTTTTGGAAAGGGATGGAGGGGTGGTCTAGCATCTATCTCACAAAGGATGTAGACCAGTGGTGGGATTCAAAAAGTTTTACTACCGGTTCTGTGGGCGTGGCTTGGTGGGCGTGGTGTGGCTTGGTGGGCGTGGCAGGGGAAGGATACTGCAAAATCCCCATTTCCTCCCCATCAGCTGGGACTTGGGAGGCAGAGAATGGATGGGGGTGGGTCCAGTCAGATGTGGTATTTACCAGTTCTCCGAACTACTCAAAATTTCCGCTACCGGTTCTCCAGAACTGGTCAGAACCTGCTGAATCCCACCTCTGGGATATATGTTTTCTCAATGCTATACCTATATTTGGCAATATCATTGAATTACAGTTGAACACAACATGATTGCTCCGAACTACTCAAAATTTCCACTACCAGTTCTCCAGAACTGGTCAGAACCTGCTGAAACCCACCTCTGATGTAGACAGTACTGCATGGGGATTTTTTTTTCACTGGTTGCTGTAATGGTAGCTGGTGATCCTGAGATAGGTTGGGAATGTTACACTTCTGGATTGTTAGTTCAAGGAGAATGTGAAATTTCCTGAAGTGAAGCCTGGACAATTTGGGAAAAAGTGCTGAAGCAAAGGAGGAGCAAATCAATGCAGGCAGAGGGTCTCCACTGAGGTCAAGATCTACCAGCCAGAGATTTAAGTGATTGCTAGCCTGATAGAGAATGCTGGTCAATATAATTAGTTCATGTGTTTTCCTCTGCATTTATAAGTGAGACAATAGAACATTTGGGGCTTATATGGTTGTACAGAGGTCTTGCTCAAATAGAAAATACAAAACTATTTTGTTTATTGTATTAACAAAATAGAAAAAAAAATATCCCAACTCGTGCCAGGTATGTTATGTTCAGTATCAGCTTCCGTGAACTCATCAGAAATGTTGGGATATGTGTCAAAAAAAATCAAGAGGCAGCTCCAATTGAGCAACTGAAATCATGTCCCTTTTGTTTATGTATTGTGTTATCACATGCATATCCAAAGGGGCAGGTTTGACTATATGATTGTGGGTGCCATGATGACTTCTTTAAGAACTCCTTGGTTGCTGCTCAACCCACAAAGACCTGTGACACAGAGGACTAGAGGTTTTCGTCTGCAGAATTGCCTATCACGAGCCTAAAATATGTTCAACTCCTTGATTGTTCTAATTGTCCTTTTCAGCTCTCTTCTCTCTCTTTTGGACAGCAAAAAGGAATTTGGATCCACTATCGGAACTCAATAATTCAGAGCTTACCAAGTTTATACCTGGATCAGAAAATGTAATGCAATGTGCTCTATTCCCTTTTAAGAAATTATGACTATCAATGAATGGAGCCTGTCTATAAATTGTGATAAACTTTCCAGTAGAGTTAATTTTGATCCTATTGCTTTTTTGTAAATATATTTGCTATTTTTTGCACTTGCGTTCTAATCCAAGAAGTGCATTAAATAGGTTTATCCCTTCTGATTTCCTCATGTTTCTTGATTTCTTATTTCCCATTTATTATCTGTTGGTTGATAACCAAAATGTATTATATAAATTTACCTGTGTATGTTCATTTTAAAATATAGTAGTGCAGATTTTGCCTGTTAATTGCCTCTGTTGTGTTTCTGTGTTATTTTACATTCTTAAAACTTATTGTTACACAGGAATGTTCTTAGCTCATCAGTACTTCAAGTGTCTTGGCATTAGAACATCTCTACGGAAGATTAATTATCCTTTGAGATGCTCCAGGTTTTCAACTTGCTCAGTATGTATTCAGTCTCTTCATAGATTTCATAATTGCACACACTTTTTGTTACATTTACTATTGAATCACTAATAGCAGATATCCTGCACTGCATAACTTAAATGTCTTCAAAAAACTTTCCTTACAAATACTGCCGATATAAGAAACATAATAACTTCAGTTTCTTATCTCATTTGTAGGCTGTACTGTAGTATGTAAAAAACCATGGGAAAACTGGACTAAAATGGAAAAATAAGTTTGGTCTTTCTGATCTTTTAAACAGGAACAGAAGGCAGCTTCTTTTAGATGGTTAGAATCAACAACAAAAAAGGAGGAAAAAGTAAAGGAGGACAAAGCATTTGATTGAGCATAGCAAAGAAACTTTTTCTGCATTTTTCTTTAATGTCTCTGAGGCTCTATTTAGATGTGCACTTGAGGTTCCCTCAGGTCTCTCTTTAAATGCAAAACAGTATTTATTAGACTAGTGATTGACATTGCTGGCTATTCATACAAGGCTGTCATGCCCCCGTCGGAGTCTGAATCTGAGATGGAAGACGAACAGCTGACAGAGAGCGGGAGAGTGGCTCCGTTGGCTATGGAGAAAACTGGGGAAGGGTAAAGTCAGGCTGGGCAGAGCAGAGGAGAGGTAGAACAAGGGAGAGGGGGTTCAGATGAAGACCAAGGCCCACCCCCTCCTCAACCTAGGGCGTGCAGGGAAGAACGCAGAAGAGAGCAACGTGGGTTGCATGGCTTACGAGGAAGGAAAGGGCCCCCGATTCCCTCACGGTTAGATTATTGCAATGCGCTCTACATGGGGCTACCCTTGAAGAGTGTTCAGAGACTACAGTTGGTCCAGAATGCGGCTGCGCGAGCCGTCATGGGTGTACCTAGGTACACCCATATTACACCAATTCTCCGCGAGCTGCACTGGCTGCCTATTGGTCTCCAGGCACTATTCAAGGTGTTGGTTATTACCTTTAAAGCCCTATATGGCTCAGGGCCAGGTTATCTTCGAGACCGCCTTCTACCACATAGCCCCCAGCGACCAGTAAGACCCCACAGAGTTGGTCTCCTTCGGGTCCCATCAGCTAAAAAGTGCTGGCTGGCGGGGCTGGCGGGCCCGCGGGGGAGGGCCTTCTCTGTGGCTGCCCCGGCCCTCTGGAACCAGTTACCTCCTGAGATCTGGACTCCCCCCACCCTGCTGGCCTTCCGGAAAGCCGTGAAGACCTGGCTGTTCCGGCAGGCTTGGGGCCGTTGATCTCGCCTCTGTAATTTGGTGAGATCCGGCCACGAAACGGTGTGTATGGGTTTTTATTTGTTGTTGAATGTTTTTTAATATGTTTCTTGTTAATAGTTTTTATATTTTTATAATGTTTTTATTGTTGTAAGCCGCCCAGAGTCCTCCGGGAGCGGGGCGGCATAAAAATAAAACTAACTTAAACTTAGACTTAAACTTACGAGGCACACCTGGGGATGGAGTTTAAAGGAGAGGCAGTTGGGAGGGGGGTTTGTCGGGAACAAACGCTGAATTCATCTAGTGTTAAGAGTGGCATTCCTGGCATTCCTCCTGACTCTTTGAATTATGGTCGTGCTTCTGTGTGCTTATCTTCAGGGGTGAAATCCTCTGAAGTCTGCTACCGGTTCGCTTTGCGCGTGCTTTGCGCACGCATGCGCTACCGTGCAGCACTGAAAAAGGAGCATTTTGAAGCCATCAGAGTCTTCAAAGGTAAGTAGAACAGTGAGGGGGGGATCAGCTGTGCCGCGTAATTTAGATTAGCTAGAAAGCAGGAAATCCTGCTTTCTAACTAATCTAGATCGTGCGGCACAGCTGATCGTCACACAGCTTATCGTCGGATATACCGGTTCGCCTGTACCGGTAGCATTTTTTTACTACCGGTTTGGGCGAACCGGTCCGAACCGGTAGCATTTCACCTCTGCTTATCTTGTCTTGCTGGAATTATTGCCGTGAATTCTTCGCTTCTGGGACTCATTATCTTGCCCTGCTGGAGTGATTGATTTGCAGTCATTCTGCTTACAGCGTTTGGACTGGAGTATCTACAGCTAGAAGCTGCTGCAGGTTTGTGGGAGAGCTTTTCTCCAAGATGGAGAGTAAACGGGACGTTGGGGGCAAAGTTGGTGCCAATAAAGGGACTCATACCGGTTCTCTGGCTGTGTTGCCTTTGTGCCACGCCCTGGGTCATCACACAAGGCCCTTCTCAACACTCCATGAGCAATCCAAGAAGGTACAGCTGGCATAGATGTTCTGTGTGGATATCTCTGATGCAATTACTTTGAAACCTTTAAAAGAAATCAAATTGGTCTTTGTGTGTCTTGTTGTCACTTTTATGTTGGAATCTAAGACTAAGTGCTGCTCTGTCTACTAGCCTCCATGTAATTCTCTTAACATATCATTCTCTACATTTGGCATGTTGGTTACATAGTTTGTTTTAATATTTTTTTGAGGAACTGTTAGAATGATAATTAGTATCCTGGTATTATAATAAATGCTTTTGATGCTTTTGCTTGGTTTATACATGTTTTATAATAATTTATCGATCCCAAAATTCTTAATAATATTTAAAAGATTGAGAAAGAGCTAGAATAACGGGTATTTTTTTTCACATATTCTCTCATTTATTCAGAATTTCTTGGTTCATTTGGGTTGTATGACCAGAGGAGTTCTGTAGTTAGATTGACCATAAGCCAAGCAAAGAAATTTAGCAGAGTTATATTTTATAATGTTGCTGTACATAGATACATAGATGCATGATACCCATTGTGCTATTCCATTTTGGAGTAATAAATAGTAAGGCAAAAATATTAAAGGTATACTATATTTAAAAAAATGTTATAAATGCTAGCATCCAGAAAAAAAGTGCAAACTCATAATGCTATGAGATGTTAAAAATACATTAAAATGTAGGTATATGTTTAATAATCCATAATACATTTTTAGATTGTTTAAGGAGTTCTGTAGCGATGTTAGAAAAGTATATTGGTTGACAATGTAAATGTGTATATAATTTTGTATGCAGATGATGACGCAGTGTTGGCCAAATGTCTGACTGCTGTTCAGCAAACATTAGATGGTACAATGCAATGAAGCATATTAATCTGAAAATTAATGTATCAAACACCAAGGTAGTAGTGTTTGACAGGGGAAGTGAACAGTTACAAACTATATATAAAAGGTGACAAATTAGAACAAGTGCATGGTATACCTTGGTAGAATTTGTATTAAAGATGGAGAAATGGATGGAGGTTGTGGTCTGTTGTAATGAATAAACGCTTATTCAGAGAAATGAAAATGTGTTCTACTGTATTTGTTATTTGGAAAGTGTGTTATGTCAGGTGAAACAAAAAGTAATTGAGTGCAATTGGAATGGAGTCATGAAGAAGTATGTGTGACAAAACAAGAATAGTCAGATCAAGAACAAATGAATGCTAAATGAATTCGGACTGAATGTAAAAAAGCATTTGATCAGTATGAAGGAAGCCCTCTTGAAGTGGTTTAGCCATATAAAGACAATGAATGGCTCAAGATGAAAGGGGGGAAAAGGAGAAAATTGTGGTTAGATTAAACTTGGTAGAGGAGAAAAGTGAGAAGAATAAAGGCAATGTATTGTTGTATCAATGTGCTGGAAGCAAGGATAGTTTACAAGTCCTCATTTAGTGACTGCCTTGTTTAGTGACTGATGGCAGTTATGATGGAAGTTATTGTCGTGATGGAAAAGTAACTTTATGACCAATCCTCAAATTTATGACCATTGTTTAGTCATTCACCCTTTTTCAAATGATTTTTAAAATTCTCCTTCAAAATCACTTTTGTGTTTATTCTTTCTCTTTTAAACTTACCTGTTCCTTGTTTTCTTTGACTACTTTCTCTGTAACTTTCTGTCTATAGAGATATATTTACAGTATTTTCTCATCCTCTTTTTTTGTAGCAATCTTTACATGCATTTATTCTGATCTGCAGCTTCTTTCTCTTCAGCATCCAGCAAACATCCTTCTCATACTTCTCCCGAGTAACTCTGTTCGAAGCAGCTTCCACATTCTTTTTCCTTACATCCAGTTTCCATTCATTTGGTTCTTTAGTACTTTTTCATACAGGATGTATCTACTTTCATTCTTGTTTGCGTCTTCAATGTTAAGTGAAATTCGTTTTATATTAGAATATAGTTGTAGTTTATGCTGTTTCATCAGTGGATATCAGACTTAAAGGGAAATATAAAAGGAGAGGTGGCACACATTAACCTACCATCCAATAATATGCTCTTTTTTGTCTCTAACAAAAGTCCTTTTGTCTCTGATTTTTTTTTTTTTTTGTTCTTTGTCCTTGAATTTCTTTTGCTGCTAGGCCATGAACTTCAAGCACAAAAACGCTAAACGAATTGAAGGGCTTGATAACAATGTGTGGTAAGTAATAATGAATGAAAGCATTAATTTAATCAATAATCAAACCTCAAAACATTACAACTTCTGAAGAGAATGTGTGTAGGGTAACTAATTTTTCATCTTCATTTGTGCCTTCAATATCACTTTGATTGCAGAAATCTATGATTTGTATCATAAGGAGATAAATTTCTAAATAATTGAACAGCATGCTGCTGTTAGGAGTTCAGCTACAGAAATCAGCTGAAAAGTTGGCAGTTTTCATCTCCGAACTTTTTTTCCATCTTTTTTAAAGTTCTCAGGAGTTGGCATTTTTCCTGATTTTATCTTTATTGAATTCTATTCACATATTTTAAATAATACCAGAAGTTAAACAAAAAAATTACTGGTGATGCCTAAAGATTAATTTAGTGTACAATTAGAGGTAAGAATAAATGTATGGCCAAGAATATTTCATTATTCAATTATAGAAGGTTGTTAGGAATAAATATATGGGTAAGGGATTGAATAAGCCATGAATTTTCATATTTTTTTTCAGGCTACAAAACCTGTTAATGAAACAATAAACAAATAAATAAATAAAAATATCCTTTGTTTCTGGAGGTATGAACAACCTATATTTTATAGTTTAAAAACTACCCAAAGCAGGGTTGTTCCAATAGGTACCGTTATTTAGTAAGATTTTTTTACACAACATGTTTTCAGCTTTGCAATTGAGTATTCCAAGATGTAGTAGATGGCTACCAGCTTGCCTGCTTTCAAAAAAGGATTGGACCAATTCATGATTGCCATGGGGATCAATGGCTATTAGTCTTGATGGCAGTGGGACTGCCTCTGAAGGCATCTCAGGGGAGAACAGTGAGCTTTCTGGTGCAGTTGGTTGGCCACTATGTAGCTTAATTTGCTCTAGTTTGAAAGTATGTTGTAAATTTGAAACAGATTGCTAAACCTTATGGGAGGTATTCTGATGCTCTTCTGGTCATTTCAGAAATATCCCAAGTTTGAAATTGATTTTTTTTTTAGGGAGGAAGGCAATTCTCCTGAGTGCTTCTGGGAGAGTCCAAGAATGGGTTAACTCGTCTGTTCCTTCCAGAGACTGAGCTGTCAACTTTGTGGCCACGCCCCCGTTGTCCCCTCTCTGGCCCAGTTTCGGCTCGGTCTCAGCCCTGAAGAGACGTGTCAACTAACATTCTTGGACTCTCTCAAACAGTTTTTCTTCACATTTGAAGTCTTTGCGAGATTGGAAGGAGCCGCGGTTCGCCGCCACGCGTTCCATTTGCTTGATTAATCCGCCGGCTTCTCTCTGAGCATTCTGACAGCTCGGGATTGCCGTGACGTGGCTCCACACGCTCCATTGGCCCGGCGGGATCATCGGAGAGCCTTCATCGTCGGTGATCGTGAGTGGGAAGGCAGCTGTGGCTGAAGCCACCGGGTATTGCTGCCTGAGCGTGCCCCGGCGTGTGCGCTGACTCCCGGTTCTCCGGTTCAGCCAACACCGCCTCCAACGGCTCCACCGCCTCCACCGCCTCCAACGGCTCATTGAGAGCCGGGAAAGAAACAGAGTCCCTGCCTAGTCTCGGCTAGGCACACCCATGACAGGATAGCCTCAGGAGAGGCACGGAGTCCCTGCCTAGTTTCGGCTACCCATACCCGTTATTGAGGCTCATTAACTGTGGCAGTAACCTCCCTGCCATACGCGGCAGCCTCAAGCAAGGCTTGGAGTCCCTGCCTAGTCTCGGCTAGGCACACCCATATAGCAGGCAGGCAGAAGCAGACTTCAGACTTGCTTCCCTAAGCAATAAAATGGCGGACAGAACTGCAGACCAGGGAGAAAGGGCTCAGCTTCCTGAGAGGTCCCAGTCTACTGGGGAATCTTCTGCTTGCAGGAAGGCAAGATCCAAATCTAGGGATCCCAGCAACAGGAAGTAATCCAAGGCTTCTGAGAGGGATGCAGTCAGAAGGCAAAAAGCATTAGAAAAGCAATTCCTCAGAGCTGAGAGGGAATTGTCAGAACAAGAGATTGCAAGTTCCCGCCAATTTCAAAGTGAACCATTGCCTCCCTCAGGGGATGTAATACCACAGGCCTGGTCACCAGAGGGAGCAAGTGAGCATTCCTTTCACTTATCTCCCCAAGCCTGCAATGAGAATGAGGTTAATCCCTTTTTCTGCTTGGCAACAACTGAGTGCCACGGCTCCAGTGTTAGAAAGTCAGCTCCAACTGCTACTTTTACCCCCACTGCAGCTGGCTTGCACCAGAATGACAATTTGACATCTGAATGGCCTGCAGATATGAAATCTTTGATTGCACAGGCTATCTCACAGGGCATTGCTACTGGGCTACAGCAGTCTCGTGCTCCTACAGCCCTGGCCCCTGAGCCCTCCACCAGTTTCCAACAGGGCCCTCAGATAACAGGGGACTGGCCTCATTGGCATGGCTCCCAGTCTCCCAACCCATCCTTGGATAGTGAAGACTCACTACTACAGGATGAGGGCCAAAGAGAGGCAGATTTATTTGAAGATGAGGGATTAACTCCTGATGTTCCGGCTTTCACCGGTCTCTTCCCTCCTGCCATCTTTAAGTCACTCTTGCATAAGGCAAGGGTGACATCGGGAATGGGAGCAGATCCCACCCCAAGACCAGCAGACCATAAGGGTCCCAGCGAATTTCTTTTCTCAGAGCCAGCCTTGGAGCAGGAGGAGATACCCGTACCACAAGTTTTTATAGATGTGGTTCAGAAACAGTGGGCTCTGCCCAGGTCCTTTCCGACTCCCAGTGGAAATGATAGACGTTTTTATAACTTGGCTCCTGAACTGGTGGAGCCGCTCCAGTTACCTAAGGTAGATGGCCCCGTGGTGTCCCTCGTGTCTTCCTCCCTTGTGTCAGGCGACATAGCAGAAGGGTTAAAGGCCGAGGATAAAAAGGTTGAATTGACATTGCGCAAAACGCATCAATCTGCAGCCTGGGCAATTAAGGCGGCCTCAGCGGCCTCGTTTTTCAACCGTACCTCACTAATCTGGCTTCGCCAGTTGCAGCAGAGGCTTCCTCCACAAGAGGCCAGGCTCCACCAGGACCTCAATAAATTAATTGCAGCCACTCAATTCTCAGCGGATACCACTTTGAATGCTGCAAAATATGCCTCTAGAGCCCTTTCATCCTCTGTGACATCTAGGAGGATGCTGTGGCTCCATAACTGGCAGGCTGACGCCAAATCCAAATGGAGGCTAGCCTCTGTCCCCTATTCAGGTGGCACGCTATTTGGGGAGGCCCTGGAGCTGGTCCTTATTGAAAATAAGGACAAACGGAAGGTTCTTCCATCATCATTTAAGCGGGCAGATCGGCGTCCCTCGCCGTATTACCGCAAGCCTTCCTTTCGGTCGCCTCAACCGGAATTTTCCCAGTACCAGAGGTCCTTCCCTCAGAGGTCTGATTGCCCGCCAGACAGAGTGGGGTTTCGCAACCAGCCCAGACAACAACTCCAGGCCAAGCGGCCCTTTCGTAGAGCAGGAAGTCGCTCCTTTCGCAGACCAAGATGACTACCAAACCAATCCTCCCATCGGCGGCCGATTAGCACTCTTTGCGGCCCAATGGGAGACGATAACAACGGACAATTAGGTCCTCAATACAGTGAGGCTAGGCCTCAGTCTGGAATTCCTTTCCACACCCCCGAATCACTTTATTCGTTGCCCGGTCCTGAAGAACAACGAAAAGAAAGGCCTCATGGAGACCGCCATCTAACACCTGTTGGATATTCAGGCCATTGAGGCGGTCCCAGAGAGCGAAACAGGACAGGGCTTTTATTCCATCCTGTTCGTTGTTCCAAAGCATTTGGGGGGGGGGTGGAGAGCAATTTTGGACTTTAAAAAAATTGAATCTACATCTGGCCTACAAGAGGTTCAAAATGAACTCCCTCCAATCCATCCTGGAGGGTATTCGAGAGGGTGAATTCCTGGCGTCCATCGATTTGACGGAGGCTTACCTCCATGTGCCAATACTACCGGCCCATCGCCAGTTTCTCCAATTTTTCTACGGAGGGAACCACTTCCAGTACAGGGCGTTGCCTTTCGGTCTGGCGTCGGCAATGGCAGCACACCTCAGGTCAATACCTGTATGTCTGCAATGTTATTTGGATGACATACTTATCCAGGCATCTTCTCCCAGGAGAGCCACAGAGGATTACAAATAACAATCAAAGCCTTACAAGATCACAGCTTTTCTGTCAACTTCCAAAAAAGTCATCTGGTTCCCTCCACTCGACTCCTGCATCTTGGAGCGGTGATCGACACCAGGCTAGCCGAGGTGTTTCTATCACAGGACCGCAGGGACAGCTTAGTGGCCCTTGTACATCAGATACGACAGGAATGCATGGTCCCCATAGCCCTCTTGTCACGGCTGCTGGGGAAAATGGTGTCGTGTATCTCAATAGTTCCCTGGGCAAGACTGCATGCTAGGACCCTTCACTGGTTTCTGCTCCCATTCCAGCAGGCCGGCAGCAGCAACTCCCACACCAGGGTTCGAGTTGATCCGGTGGTATTGCAGTCCCTCCAGTGGTGGACGTCCCAAGCCCTAAACAAGGGATGGGTCATCAAAGAACCCAGCCGCATCACGATTACGTCGGATGCCAGTCTTTTTGGCTGGGGCGTCCATCTCCAGCCTCACATGGTGCAGGGGTGCTGGACTCAGGAGGACCTAGTCAACAACATCAATTGGCTGGAGCTCCTGGCGGCTCATTTGGCCCTTCGACATTTCAGGGCCATAATCCAGGGACAACACGTTCTGCTTCTCATGGACAATGTGACTACCAAAGCTCACATAAACCGTCAGGGAGGCACCCACTCCAGGGCCCTCATGACAGAAGCAGAACAGTTGGGCATTTGGGCGGAGAAACACCTCCTCTTCCTCAGAGCGGAGCACATCGCGGGAGTGGCGAATGTGCAAGCAGACTGCCTCAGCAGGTCCACAATAGACCACTCCGAATGGAGGTTACATCCAGACCTCTTCAGAGAACTGGCCCAGAGGTTCAGTCAACCGGTTGTGGACCTGTTCGCCTCCCCGATGAACGCCCAATTGCCACGTTACTTCACCAGGTTTGCAACTCCGGGAGCGGAAGGGACCAACGCTCTCTGCAGCCCGTGGCCCAAGGGACTGATGTATGCCTTCCCCCACTCTTCCCCTCATTCCAGTGGTCATTCACAAGGTATTGATAGAGAGGGCGGAGATTCTGCTTCTTGCTCCCCACTGGCCAAGACGCCCATGGTTCGCAGACCTGGTGGCCTTTCGATTTCTCGACCCTGGAGGATTCCTCAGGAGAGAATTTCCCTCAGCCAGGGGGTCTTGATCCATCCGGAGCCACAATGGCTCCAACTGACCATCTGGCATTTGAGAGGAGCCTCCTGAGAAAGGACAACTTCTCCTCCAGGGTGATTCGGACTATACAGGCCTCAAGACGGCCATCAACAAACTGGATTTACGACTCTACTTGGTCAGCATTTTCTTGCTGGTGTCTAAAAAAAGGGTTTGTCCCCTCTTCAGCGTCCGTGCCTCAAGTCCTGGACTTCCTCCAGGATGGGCTGGACAGGGGCCTGTCGCACAACACCATCCGCAAGCAAGTGGCAGCCTTTTCAACGGTGTTGACATGTGGGGAACAGGGTTCTCTGGCTCACCATCCTGTTATTAGGAGGTTCATTAAGGGGGCGGCAAACCTGAGCCCGCCTGTGATTCACAGGTACCCCACTTGGGACTTATCTAAGGTCCTACAGGCCCTAACATCCACGCCCTTTGAGCCACTAAGGACCATCAGCTTGCGCTTCCTGACCTTTAAGGTCGCGTTCCTTGTGGCCATAACTTCAGCCAGGCGCATATCGGAGTTGGCAGCTCTTTTAGTCAGAAAAGACATGCATTTTCCATCAGAACAGAGTAGTCCTCAGAATGGATCCCTCCTTCATCCCCAAGGTGAACTGGTTCCACAGGGCCCAGGAGATCATTTTGCCAGACTTCTGTCCAGGGCCAACTCATGCTCTGGAGAAGAAATGGCATACCTTGGATGTGAGGAGGGCCATCAGGATTTACATCAGGAGAACTTCTCCTACCAGGAAGACGGAGGCACTGTTCATGTCTTTCCATCCTTCTTCGATGGGTACCAAAGTGACTCCATCGGCAATAGGCCGTTGGTTGAGAGTTTGTATTGCTAAGGCCTATGAAGTACAGGCCTTACTGGCCCCCAGAGGGGTGACTGCCCATTCTACATGAAGTGCAGCTACTTCTGCGGCATGGGCGACGCAGGCGTCCATTGAGGACAATTGCAGGGCGGCAACATGGGCTTCGCCCTCGCCCTTTATTCGTCATTACAAGTTGGACGTGTTTGCTTCGTCGGAAGCGTCCTTCAGATGGAGGGTCCTGCAAAAAGTACATGCGGATGTGGGGACTTCCGACCAAGTGGTGACCCACCCTTAGATCAGCCAGCTTTGGTAAGTCCCATTCTTGGACTCTCCCGGAAGGACTCAGGAGAAGGGGCGTTGGTCCTACCTGATACGCCCTTTCTCTGAGTAGCTCCGGGAGAGTCCAATCCCACCCTGGTGACCACTTGGTCTGAAGTCCGGGGGGATTGCACTTACCATTGTTGAGATTTGATTTACAGCTACGTCCTCGCCGAAACTGGGCCAGAGAGGGGACGACGGGGGTGTGGTCACAAAGTTGACAGCTCAGTCTCTGGAAGGAACAGACAAGTTAACCCATTCTTGGACTAACCCGGAGCTACTCAGAGAAAGGGCGTGTCAGGTAGGACCAACGCCCCTTTTGAGCACAAATATTTCCAAAATCATCCGAACAGCATTGGATATGCTTCCAGTAAGGTTAGAATAGTTGTTTCAGACTGTCTCAGACTATCAAAATAAAACATTTGAATTTGAAAAAATTGCACATTGTTGCTATTTTTGTGTTATGATTTCCACAGAAGTGGAACTAGTCTTTCTTGGGATTTAATACAATTGCAATAATTTCTGTGTTCCATAGGGTGGAATTTACAAAAGTTGCTGCAGATCCCACTATTGTTAATCTTGGTCAAGGACTTCCAGATATATCTCCTCCTAACTATGTAAAAGAAGAATTGGCAAAAGCATCATCGGTGGATAGGCTGAACCAGTACACCCGGGGTTTTGTGAGTGTCAGGCCGAAGCCATTGCATTTGGGATCTTAGGCCTGCCACATCTTATACTATTTTACTATGCATTTTCTACTGTGGGAAAATGGGAGGGGGGATTGTATGGAGTTGCTAGTATGTAGCCATAACAAAATTCTTTCTAGAAAGCCAAGGTCATCCTTTGTCTCTGCACCTCTGCACTTGAACCGAAAGAGATGGGTGGACTCTGCCAGCATGGCAATAGAAGATTGGACAATGTGATGAACTTGTGGGTGTGGGGGCAAGGGTTTGAACTTTCAACTGGGTGGTGAAACCTGGGAAGCTTCAGATTCGGGTTTCACCCAGATGTGCCAACATGGCTCTATTAATAAATTGGAACTTTGAGGAATATTTTGCCTTGGACTCTGATTTAATTTTGGATGCTATTTGGAACCCTGACAGTGAGTGCATTACATGCTTGACTCTCTTTAAAGACCTTGCTTTAAATGAATAGCCTAGCCTGAAAGTTTCTCAGCTGGTTTGTTTATATTTCTCAGTTTTAGATTATTATTCTGAATAGAAATACAAGGTTCTGTTTTTTGGTTGGTCTTCACCACTGAAATTAGAGTTATATGCAAATGCAGTTAATTCCCATTTCATCCATCCGCACAACCTATTTAATACATTAAACTAAACTAGTGTGGATTTCCCAGAATTTCACAGAGCACATTGAGATATTATTGTCCTGTTTGATGATGATAATAAAGCAACATGCTTTGCAGGACTCGGTACATGCATATAATTAATAAAAATGTTTATATAAGTAGAGAAACGTTTTGA
This sequence comes from Thermophis baileyi, assembly GCA_003457575.1. NCBI lineage: Eukaryota > Metazoa > Chordata > Lepidosauria > Squamata > Dipsadidae > Thermophis > Thermophis baileyi. Next base: position 3,293,085 of record QLTV01012194.1, read on the forward strand.
TGGAATTGGTCTTGGTACATTTTCTTATGTTAGTTCACTGAACGTAACACTTCCCATCTTTTACAAAAATATATTCTGATGTTTAGCACAAACAAAGCCCCAATACAATTATTAAGACATAATATTCTAAGGCAGAGGTTGAGAGCAGTGTGGTGGCCTAGTGGTGAAGATGCTTGTCTCCCATTTGGAAGGTTGAGAGTTCAATCCTAGGTAGCGGCAGATGTTTCTTTCCTTTTTTTTTTTTAAATAATTTTTATTGAAAAGTATTAAAAAAGGAACAAACATATAATGTGTATATACATATTTACATAATCACATATATACATAAATACACAAACAAAACTACAAACAAACAACAACAAAAAGAAAAACACAAACCTAACACCACAAATCACAAGACAAATTCCAATTTCATAAAGCAGCCTAACGTATCTTAGATATTACATACATCTTATGTTCATATTATATATTTCTCGTAAGTTAATGTCAATTTATCAATATATCAGTATCACTATTTCAGTTGTATATGTGCACTCAAAACTCGTGTAACATTTTGTACTTACATAAATGACAAATGAACAAACA
>QLTV01012194.1:3297975-3324589 GCA_003457575.1 Thermophis baileyi
TTTCTCACCAAACAGGTCTCCTTTTCTTTTCTCCCAGTTCAAATACGTTTGCTGCTAATTCTTCTCCGCTTCCTTCTAAAACATCTGGCTGTCACGTCTTCCGACCGGCCATTAACAGGCCGGTCCCTTTCGCACACGATCTGAAGGCGCCTCTCGCCCGTGCAGGAGATCGCCTTTCTCCCTCTGGGGCTCCGAGGCTTCCCCTCTCCACCGGTGCTCTTTTCACGAGCGTTCCTTGCCTACCACGGCCACGATTATACAAAAAGCCGAGCAAGCCTTACGAGGTTTTCATCGGCATGCCCTCTCCAACGTGACGCCAACCGGAAGTCCAGATGTTTCTTTCCTAAAGTGCAAAGAAAAAATATTTGCTGCGAACTCCGCATAGGCATCAGGAAGGGCATCCAGCCAATAAACGCTCAGCTCCATCCAGTTGCCCTGACTCTACCCCGAATAGGAACTACAGGGTCGTAAAAAGAAAGTTATTCTAAGGCAGAGGTTCCCAAATTTTCTTGATTCACAGCACCTTGAGTGTTTCAGTAATTTTTTTGTGGTACCCTTCCGCCAAAACACTTCCAAACCCCCAGTTTTGCAAATGGATGTAGCAAAAATTTAAAATATCCCATGGCACACATATGGGTTTGTTGTGGTGCTCTGGGGCATTACACAATTTGGAAACTCTTACAACTCTGGCTGTAAGGATTTATGATCTATCTACTTATGTTTTGAACTAATGCATGCATCACTCACACATAGCTGACATTTTTCTGTGTTTCTTATTAACTATTTTTCTCTTTTTTTTTTTTTGAAAAAAAATGTACTCAGGGTCATCCACCATTGGTGAAAGTCTTGTCTCAAGTGTATGAAAATGTTTGTAGAAAAAAAATTGATCCATACACGGACATTCTGGTGACAGTAGGGGCATATGGATCCCTGTTTAGTGCAATACAGGGACTTATTGAAGCAGAAGATGAAGTAAGTCTTTATAACTGGTTTATATATTTTTTGTTTTATTAAAAACCAATGTTGAAATTAAATGCAATTTCTCAAATCATTCCTTAATCTTTTTAGGTACAGTACTTTTTACTTTTTCTTTTATCCTGCCTTTGTTACTTTATAAGCAACTCAGGGTAGTAAGCCTACATAATACTCCTTCCTCCTCCTATTTTCCCCACAACAACAACCCTGTGAGGTGGCTTGGGTTGAGAGAGAGAGTGTGATTGGTCTCAAATTACCCAGCTAGCTATCATGCCTAAGGTGGGACTAGAATTCATAGTCTTCTGGTTTTTAGGCCAATACTTTAACCACTACTTCAAACTGGCTCTTTTGACGGGTAGAAATCTGGTTTGGATTAAAAAGGATTTCCCATTCTACTACACACCCTCATCTGTTTTTTTTTAATGGTTCTGTACCTGTAGCTTTATCTTCAGGCTAATACATATACATTTCACAGCCACTTGATATGTTGGCCTTGGGATAATGCTTTTTGCTTTCAAAAATATAACATTAAAGATAGTTAAAAGCAGATTCTAATAAGGCAACATTCTATCATGGATTTCCTAGCAATCTACAATAGTTTTAAACACATGGTAAATTTTATTGTATGATGTTTAAAAATTGGATGCTGATTTCTCTGAATTTGAGATACGGTTTCAGCTTTTTATCGTCTTTTGCTTGGAATGATATGAGGCTATCAATAATAAGAGTTTTCTTTCAGTTCTTGTAAAATTAGGAAGAGGATAGATTCAAAATTAGGATATATAAGTAATTTCATTCAGGGGAAATCTGACAATGAAATCATGGCTTTTTATATACATGCCACACACATATTCTCTCTTTTCACTGTTCAGTTCTGTTGTCTCCGTTAGATACAGGTAGTCCTCAGCCTGCAACTATTCATTTAACAACTGTTTAAATTTACAATGGCACTGAAAAAAGAGACTTATCAACAATCCACTTACATAATGACCATTGCAGCATCCCCATAGTCATATGAACAAAATTTAGGCCCTTGGCAACCAGCATGTATTTACAATGGTTTCCGACAACCAAAATCAATGGGGAAGCCAGTTTCCCTTAATGACCTCATCATTCACTAAAGAATTGCAGGGATTCGCTTAAAAATGGTGGCAAAAAGGTACTAAAATCAGGTGCGGCTCACGTAATAACTGCCTTGCTTAGCAATAGAAATTCTGGTCTCAGTTGTGGTTATAAGTCAAGGACTACCTCTATCTCCAATTCTTTCTATTTATCTCCAGCACACGCAATGCAGACATTACCTCTCGATCTGTTATTTTCTTTTTCCTTCTATACTTCTCATTTTGTAGGAGAAGAAATGGTAAAAACCTGTGGGCAGAGTAAAAAGTGAGATCAGCCTAGAATCCCTTTGTAGCCAGAAGCTAAGTCTAGTTCCCACTTGAGTGCCATTGACTCTTATCTAACCAGGTGCTTACCGTTAGTTGAGAAGATTCCTTTGCATAAGGTTTTGGATTAAATCAACTGAATTGAACCTTCATATTTAGACCTGGTCTTTCATGCCTAACACATTCATTCTAAATTTGCAATAGCTATGGTATTTTACAAGAAGAGACACTGAGAAAATCTGTTATCTAAGATAGCATCCCTCTTTGCTGCCCCCAAAAGACTTTGGTTTAATACAGGAAATGTTTACAAATGTGTAAAGTTATCATTAAGTCAGACTGAATACTGCTTCTGACATTAGAAAAAAGGTAACTTTTTAATCCCTTATTCATGTAGCTTATCTTTGTTTTAGGTAATAATAATTGAACCCTTCTATGACTGTTATGAGCCCATGGTGAGGATGGCAGGAGCCACACCTGTTTTTATACCTTTGAGAAATGTGAGTACTGTGGTTTTGGTGACAAGAAAATGAAAGTTGAGAGAAACTTCTGAACTGTCTTTAAAGATTTGTGGGAAGAAAAGAAGGGAGGGATGAATATCCAGAGCTTGCCTAATTCATTCCTACATTTTGAATATCTGGTGTGATAGCAATTATCGTTCACATTTCTTTACCTAAAACATAAGAAATTAAGAAAATATTTGCTTCAGAATTAATTAAAAATAAATAGTAGGACTGTTATATCCTTAATTCTGTACCCCTCCCTATTTTAATATTGCTGGTTTCTCTCATCCATCTGTCTACACACACACACACACACACACACACACACACACACACACACACACACGTAAGAATATACAACTGTGTGTAATAATAGTAAATCTTATCACTATAAAAGTTTTGCATGGTTATTGCTATGTATGTGCAGTGACCATATATCCTTTATTATAAAAAACAGCCCTTTGTTTCAGAAAGGTGATCTTTAGATTTATTTAGTTATTTTCTTGGTTTTGCTCTTGAGTTTTCCTTAGTAAAGGTATAGTGTAGTGGTAGTGTAGTGTAGTGTAGTGTAGTGTAATGTAGTGTGTGTAGTACAAAACAAAAATAAGATACATGATCTGGTTCTGGGATAAAATAGGAATAAAATAGGAAAATACAGAGATAAAATACATGTGTGGTAATACAAGGAGTCAGCAATCAGATAAATGCATCGCCAGTTTGTTCAATGTATTGGGATCTTGGCTCAGCTGCTTTGATTATAAACTGCTTACAATATGTATATTTGAGTGCAAGTGAAAAATAAGGCAATCTGTGGTTCAGATAGCAATAGCAGTTAGACTTATATACCGCTTCATAGTGCTTTACAGCCCTCTCTAAGCGGTTTACAGAGTTAGCATATTGCCCCCAACAATCTGGGTCCTCATTTTACCCACCTCAGAAGGATGGAAGGCTGAGTCAACTTTGAGCCGGTGAGATTTGAACCGCCGAACTGTAGCTAGCAGTCAGCTGAAGTAGCCTGCAGTGCTGCACTCTAACCACTGCACCACCTCGGCTCAGATCCCAGTGAGCTGTTCTTTCCAATGGGGATGATAAGTATCTGAACCTGAGCGGGGCAATAATTGACAATTGAGCAAAACATGACTAAAATTTTCAATGGCTGGGGCCACATGTGCATGTCCTCTCATGATATGGCAAGTGATGGAAGTGCCCCTTTTTGCCATGGAACCCATCAACTCAAATCTTGCTCTGGAATAGTCCCTTCTTAAAAATTGTGTCAAACTAATTGATAGGCATTTTTCAGTAAAGTTAAAAAAAAATAAACAGTTTTTTACCCTTATGATCCTCTTTCATAGTTGCCATTTGATTTTATTTGTTGAGTCTGGATAACAATGAAAATTATCAGTTTAGGAGATTTGGCACTGGGCAGTCCTAGCAGTTAATAAAATATGTTGTTTTATTCCAGAAATCTGTGAATGGAGAAGTTGCTTCTAGTGGTGACTGGATCTTGGATCCCACTGAGCTTGCAAATAAATTTAATTCCAAGACCAAAGCTATTATACTGAATACCCCTCATAATCCCATAGGAAAGGTGAGCGTCCTGTTTTGAAGTTTGCGTCACACACACACACACACACACACACACAAAGTATATATTGAATATACTGATCAGCATGTTTCTTTCTTTTCATCTTAGGTCTATACAGAAGAAGAGCTCCAGATAATTGCTGATCTCTGTATTAAATATGATACACTGTGCATTAGTGATGAGGTGTATGAATGGCTAGTTTATACTGGAAATAAACATATTAAAATAGGTACTAAAATTTAAAATGGTATAAATGGTACATGATGAGAAACTTAAATACACATTTTAGTTACTGCTTATAAGAAGATTTTACCTAAAGAATGTTACATAGTAATTTTTGAATAACTCAGTAAAAAATATATTTTTTTAAATATTAAATATTTTGAATTTGGCTATTGAACAAAAAAAGAAACATGTTTATATCTTCTTATATTTTGTTCTTCAGAGTGAGATGGGGCAGCATATAAATTTAATGAATGAAGGAAGGAATGGATGATTAAATAAATGTTTGAGAATATTGCTGTACTCATAGGTAATGCTAAGCCTGTGTACTTTAACCAGGATGTGTTGAACAAGGTATAATAGTCTGATTTACAGTACATATGATAAATTATATTGGGTGGATTCGCATATAATTCTAAACCAAAAATTAACTGTTTAGAATTATATGCGAAACCACCTAGGGCTATGGATAGAGTCTAGACTCTAGGACAACTCTCTGCGGCTGACTCACCACGACCAACTTGCTGTGGGACAATTGAACACAGGATAACTCAAGAGAGGGGCAAGTGAATTGCAGCAGACCTTGTCTTGCTTTAGATTTGGGCCTTCTCAAGTTAGAAGTCCCTCAAGGCTGGGGTGAGCTGCAATTCTGCTTGTCCCTTTCTTGAGTGATTCCACGTTAAATTGTCCCGCTGTGAGTTGTCCCGGGGTGAGTTGGCTGAGGTGAGATAGCTGCGGCGAGATGGCCAGGGTGAGTTGGCTGGGGCGAGTTGTCCCATTCTGCCCCCCTCAACTTACTTAATGAAATATTGCGTGTTAATTACAACAAATTTTTAAAAATGCCAAAAGGCAAAAAGGCACACACATTTAGCTTTAGAAAATAATGTTGAAGTTGAAGAATACTAAGTATCTGACTTAAAGTAAGTCATATAATTCAATGACATGTTATTGTTTTATATGTGAATGTTACATAATTCAATGAAAGAACTTCTCAAGCTGAGTTGAGCTCCTGGGGATGATTACATGCATACATCAACATGGTTTTCTTTGCAGATATTTTGTCACATTGCCTTCTTCAAAGCTTTTCCAATCTAGTTTACAGCCTTCTGGTGATGTCTTTTCCAGGTAGTAATCAAATCTGACCCTGTGTAGTTTCCGAGCCCAGACAAACTCATCCAAACATTATTTGATATGATCAAATTGTGCTATTTGATGTGTTCAAATTGTGCTGATGAATTACTGTTTGGCTTACCCAAAGGTAACTGAATATTTTAACTCCTAATTTTCTTCCTGCTGGCAGAGCCCCAAAACATATAGTTGCAAAATGATTACTGTATGACATTCTGCTTTAGATAGTGATTTACTGTTAGTACTTTAAACTCCATCAGGTCTAATTAGATATACATTCACCCAGTAGGTGGGATGAGGTGATTTGCAAGGTTTGATTCATTTGATATCAGAAAAAGAAACCCATCTGGTGATTTTCACAACATATGTTTCAGAGCTTACAGTTTTTGGAGACTTTTTTTCATTCTACTTTGGATGAAATTCTTTTTCTTTCCATCTTTTTTCCAGGCAGTGGAGGTGTAGGTAGACCTTGGATACACTTACCTGTTGTGTGTCTGAGCCATTCAAGCTTCACCCACTTTGGGTGGTTCCACACAAAGAGTTCTTTGTCCCACTAGTCAAAAGATTTTTTTTGCAGCCATTCCATTTTTTTTCTCCTTAGCTGCTTTTTAATGGGAAAAAAAATGAAACAGTGGCAGGGAAACATGAGAGTTACAAAAAGAAAATTAGACTGACTGTATTGTTGCAAAATGAAACCATACATTCATTGAAATGTCTATGAAAGCATTCACGCCATAAAAGCCAAATCTCTGAATGCTAAATTATTTTCATAAATAATAAGAGTTGGAAGGATAAATTTGAACCCTTTGTTCAGTGAAGGAGCATTTCTGAGAGATGGCTATATGCCTCAGTTTAAATGCATCCAGCAGTGGGGGAGCTTGTCGCTTCCTTCCAGTGGTGAAATCCAAATTTTTTTACTACCGGTTCTGTGGGCGTGGCTTTGTGGTGTGGTGTGGCTTGGTGGGCGTGGCAGGGGAAGCATACTACAAACTCCCCATTCCCTCCCCACTCATGGGGAAAGGATATTGCAAAATCTCCATTCCCACCCCACTCTGGGGCCAGCCAGAGGTGGTATTTGCCGGTTCTCCGAACTACTCAAAATTTCCGCTACCGGTTCTCCGAACTACTCAAAATTTCCACTACCAGTTCTCCGAACTACTCAAAATTTCCGCTACTGGTTCTCCAGAACCTGTCAGAATCTGCTTGATTTCACCCCTGCTTCCTTCTCTAATTGGTTATTTCTGTTTTGCATAACCCATAATAGGTTTGGTATTTATTATGTGCTACAAATCATTAATGAAATTTTATATTTAAATGGGAATTGAAAACTGCTTGTTGACAAAATTGAATATTTTCATTGGTATTACTACCATTTATTATTCAACTAAATTCATATGCTGCCTGACTCCCAGTGACTGGGAGGTTTACAAATAGTTAAAAACATAAAAAAAGAAAAGAAAAAACATTGCAAAGCAAAGATGGCTGAGATAACAACTCCAGATGGGATACAATGAAAATATAAAAAGGGAACTTCAGTCATATTTGCCAAAGGCCTGAGCAAAGAGATCAAATCAGCAAATACTGTTTCATTACATTCTTATTTTATAAGATTGTATGTAAAGAATGTCACATTCTTTATGTAAATTTATTTTTCTGTGTTTTGTGAAAAGTGTGTGTGTGTGTGTGTGTATAATCTCATAAGGTATTTTTATTGCACCGCATAGAATGCATAGAAAACTCAGTATAAAACATTTCAGATGAAGTTGTTGTTCACGTACACTTCTTCTTGATCACTTTTAAGCAAATCCCATGGAACAGTTTCAGACCGTAAAACCTAGGTATAAATGACAGTTATGTTTACAAACTGAGCAAACTATTCCTCCCTTTCCCCCCCCTAGAAAGCGATTTTTCTTTAGCTTATGTATTTTGTACATGAAGTTTATACAAGGAAGAGAACATAAATCCTCTCCCTAGAGACAGAGTTATATTAAGTTTCTTATATTCCATCAATTGAAGTGACACATGTATCATGAAAATGAATATTGCATCAATTTGCAGCATCAGTTATAGTTCTCCAGTACCTTCTTAATAGAGGCTGTGAGTGATAGTACATGGAATCATACACTCTTTCTGCTGTCATCAAGATAGTTTCCTCTTGTGTAGAATACTAAATCATTTTTCTTATCTGCCTTGTGCAAAATGGAAGTTGTGCTGACAAACTTAATGCATATTGTAAATGAGGATTCTCCTGATAGCTCCATAGGGATAGTGCTGATGTGAATCTGTATGTTGTCTTACTGATACTATTTTTGAATCTGATTGGATATGAAAACGCGTTCAGTCTGTTGCTTCATATAACAAATGTGCCGTGATAACATTTGTATTTAAATCTACTGCTAAAATGGAATAGCCAGCTTTGGGGCCAACTTCCCCAATACATTCCAAATGTTTTGGCACGCCCCTAATAACTAGCCAACTCATATCTGGGGAATGGCCATTTAAGACTGGTTTAATTCAGTGCTAATTTGTATTATAGAAAGCTTTTATTATACATATCCTTGTGAACTTTAGAAAAATAATTTTATCTTGTCAGATATTTTTCTTCCAGTTCATTACTTACAACTCTGAACTTATTTTATTGATCATAAATACAATTATTTCTACCCTGTCATTTTAATGGATATCTGTTTGTAAAGTGAAATTTTGTATCTCTGCAGAATGTAATTACTGAATGGTGACCATGTACCAGAAGGGCAAAATATAAATTTTCATAAATAAAATATCAATTAACTTGTTTTAATATGAACAGCTACTTTGCCTGGAATGTGGGAGAGAACAATAACAATAGGAAGCGCTGGAAAAACATACAGCGTAACTGGCTGGAAGGTAATGGACTTAGAGATTGCTTCCATGAAAAGTCGTATGTTGAGATAGTGTTGAATTAAAACATTGACAATAGTGAATGTTGTAGACCAATATTTTCAAATTATATAAACCCAAAGGCATTTTAAAAAACTAAAGGCTGGAAAGAACTGAACTTAAGAGATTTTTATTATCAACCTTAAATAGTAATATATGCCCAGCTGTATATTTCATATGGTAGTTCTAATTTGAATTTAAAAATGGGTACTACTGAATGAAGAACTAAATCTAATTCTAATCTAGACCATGCTTCTGCATGGCATTTTGATCTTCTTCACAGTTCTATTGAAAATATACTGGTGAGATTTGCGACATTACCACTATAGTGAAATATATCATGAAAGGTTGCATTCAGAAATGAAAATTGAGGAAATCCCATATATAAATCCCATATTTATACAAATAAACTTTAAGATCTCTATTAAATCTCAAATGAGCCTGACCATAGGGGAATTTTAATATGTCAACATTTACAGCTGTGGAAATTTATAGAGACATAAATGATGTATGTATATGTATTTTTTAAGATAATTGCATATGTCACTTGTTTATAAAATAGATGCTTAATTCTAGAAAGTGTAGCTTGGTGGGTTTTTTTTAAAACTTTTTTAAAATAAAGGGTTAACTACAGAATCTCTGATTCTATTGTCTTCCACTATCCAATAATAACTTCCTAAAAGATTTAGGGAGAAAATTTTTCATCAACTGAAAGAAATTTCTTCTTCTCTAAGTGTATCAGTTGCCTATCAGTGACTGATGGGGTTTGTGTGGGAAAATAAATGTTTTTTGTATATTATAAGTTCTGTGAATTTATCTGCAAAGCAGGCACAATGTATATATCATGACATAGATGAAAGGAGCGAACGCTGAATGCTTCCTAGCATTTGTTGTTTTGTAAATGTAAGTAAACAGTCAACAAGTAATGCATATTTCATCTTTCATTTCAGCTTGGTTGGTCTATCGGTCCCTCACATCTGATAAAGCACTTGCAGGTCGTTCAACAAAATACCATTTATACATGCCCAACTCCATTACAAGTAAGTACAAAAGCATACAAAGGAAATGATGTTTTGTAAAACATTTTGCACATTTGTGAGGTCAGAAGTATGGAAAGTATAGATTTAAAACAGATAAGAAAGAAATCTATGGATGCAAATTGTAAGTGGGTTATCTGATTTCCCCCCCCCCCCATATACTGTAAACGATGCTGCGTTTCAGTGGTTACATGGCCTAGAACCGTGATGGCAAACCTATGGCACACGTGCCACAGGTGGCACGCGGAGGCCTCTCTGCCGGTACGCCAGCCGTCACCCAGCTGAGCTCCACCCCGCATGCCAGCACACCTCCCGCCAGCCAGCTGACTTTCGGGTGTCTGCAGCACTGTTGTTTAATCAAAATGCAGTTAAAACACTATACAAGCCATCGAGAATATAACTATATCCAACAGGAATAGGAAGTGCCTCACAGGAGCAGATAGAGGTAAATCCTAGAGAGGCAGGAAATGCATCACTGAACAATGGAGATGAATGCTAGAGAGGAATAAAGCTGCATACAAGGCCGACATAACACCTGTAACAGAGTAGGCATGTGCCCCTCCCCGCGCCCCTTTTTTTGTCCCAGGAGGCTTCAGGGAGGCCTGCTAGGCCCAAAACGGCACGCATGAGGGGGGGGTCACGGCACGGGGGGTCGCGTGCGCATGTGCAGGGGGCGGGGCGCGCATTGTATTATGGGTGTGGGCACGCGCACGTGCGCTGTCCTGTGCGCGCATGCGCTTTTGGCATGCGAGGACAAAAAGGTTTGCCATCACTGGCCTAGACATATTTGAATATAGATCTTTTTAACATTTATGTTATATTGTGTTTTATTAATCTATGTGAAGTATTAATGTATATTGCACGTCAATATAAAATACATCATATGCTAAATAATAACAGTAGGTGGGTTCTTTAATGAATAGGCCCAGTGTGAATCAGCATTGGAATAAATAACCATTTCTCTGTTATCTGAGAAAATGAAAATCTGTTCCATTTCGGTTTTCATTTGTTGAGAAATGAAGACTGAAGTGGAACAGAATATCATTTTACAATACTTTGCTAATGTGAAACTTATCCAGTAGTTTTATAGACAATTATATCCAGTAATTTTATAGACAATTTTAACTTGCCAAAGCATCACCTATATACAACCTTAATATTAGAGTGTAGTGTTCTGTATATTTGCGGTTAGATTTAAGCTTTATAAGTATTTGGGACACTTCTTCCTTTTGCAAGGAAGAAGAGAGGAATGTGAATAGATGACTAGATTTTATTCATAATTAAAAATTATGAAACGGTATTGTAGATCCCTTCATAATTTTATATTATCCTAAAACCATAATCCTGGTTAAACAATTTGGAATAATATTATTGACAAAAGTTGAACACAGATACATATTGAATTAATTAAAATAATGAGGTTGAAGGTTGAAAGAAAAAAAAGTCTTCAAACAAATGTAGCCCAACAATAGAAGAATGTCCTGATGTGTTTCTTGTTAATGGAACATCTATTTTGGTGGGCACTCTTAGGGAAAAGCAATTACAATTTTGAGCTTTAAAGATAACATTGTTATCATTAAACCTAGATCTCATAGGCGTCTTTGGTTTATGTTGATTATCTCAACTTTTTCTTAATGGCTTTTCAGGAGGCTGTAGCCCAAAGCTTTTTGCTAGATTTCAAACGCATGGATGATCCAGAATGCTATTTCTACTCCTTGCCTAGAGAGCTGGAAAGTAAACGGAACCGAATGGCTCAGATGTTTCTGGAAGTTGGATTGAAGCCTGTTATTCCCGAGGGAGGATATTTTATGATTGTTGATGTGTCCACACTAGGTTAGTGGCATTCTTAATGTATGGCTGGGAGGAGGTTATTTTCACCAAAATTGAAGCTGTATCAGAAAGAAAGAAATCTGTACAGTTGATTACAATTGAGCCCAAAATTTCTGTTGCTAAGCTAGGCAGTTAAGTGAGTATTGTTCCATTTGCCACAGTTATTGTGAAAGGCTGCAGTTGTTAAGTGAATCATGCAGTCATTAAGCGAATCTGGGTTCCCCCATTGACTTTGCTTGCCAGAAGCTGGCTGGGAAGGTTACAAATAGTGATCGGGGAACAGTGCAGCTGTCATAAATACATGCCAGTTGCCAAGTGTTTGAAATTGATCACATGACCTTTGGGATGCTGCAACAGTCATTAAGTGTGAAAAATGGTCACAAGTCACTTTTTTCAGGGCCGTTCTAACTTTGAACGGTCACTAAACAAATGGTTGTAAGTTGAGGACTACCTGTAGTGAAGGCTACCTAAGTTCTGGATTTTGAGGTTTGGGACAGTAAATGAAAAATATTCAGGTTGATGACTTCATGACATTTAGTGTCCTGCAGATGTACACCATGATGCTCATAAGTGCCAGGCCATTAATTTGTATGGTGGGTCCTCAAAATATTTCTATGTACTAGTCTGCATAAAAGGAAAATGTTAATGTACTGCAGGGGTGTCAAACTCGATTTCATTGAGGGCCACATCAGGATTGTGTTTGACCTCAGGGGGCCAGGGTAGGCATGGCCAAGGTGGGTGTAGCCAGCTCGACGTCACTCGTGCTGGGGCGCCTGGGGTGGCCTGAGCGCTCTGCCAGTGAAAACGGGCTCCCAAAAATGGGCTCCTGCGATGGCTTCCTGCAACCCTCTGCCAGCGAAAAGCTCCGTTTTTGCTGGCAGAGGCACCCCGGGCTGATCCTTTGCTGTTTCCAGGGCAGCAGCAGGGCCAGATCTAAGCACCCGTGGCTTGAGTTTGACACCCCTGGCATACTGCTTCAGAGGAGATATAGGGAAAGGAACACAACAAAGCAGTTCCCACATTATTTCCCCAGCTTAGATTGATTTTTTGTATCTGCAAAAATGTGGAGTTGTCCTACTTGATGTTTCTGTACTGGAAAATAGTGTTATTTATTTATGTTTTAAAGGTATAGATTTGTCTGACATGGAAAAAGAGAAACCTTATGATTATAAATTTGTGAAATGGATGATTAAATCTAAGGTAGGTTCTGGTTTCTTTTTCCTTCCTATTTCATATCCAACTATAATATTTTAAATAAAATTGAAATGGGTGATCCCGATATAGAGGTGCAAAGTTATATGTCCATAAATGTGCAGAACTTTTTATCTCCAATTGTGGACCTTGGCGTTTAACATAGAAAAGCTCTTCCTTAGCATAAGCAAAAATTGAAATAAAATGCAACATCCAAAAACTTCATTTAAATAGTTGCCACATACAAAATCCTTTTTAATGTCCTGTAAGCTTGTAATTCTGTTTTATTTTTTCAGAAACTGTCAGCTATTCCTCTGAGTCCATTTTGTGGCCCAGAAACCAAAGGTCAATTTGAAAAATATATACGCTTTTGCTTCATCAAAGTAAGTTCTATAGTCTATTGATCTTACAGAATTTCCTTTTTCTTTTCTAATTTAACCATGAGATTTTAAAATATTGCTACTATTATTTCTACATCATATTTATAACATTCACATCAGAGGTGGGTTCCTACTGGTTCTAACCGGTTCTTTAGAACCGTTAGTAGCTCGGCGATGATGTCATGGAACCGGTTCCATCGGTGTCTCAGTGGGCGCCGCCATCTTGGATTTTGCTTCTGCGCATGCGCAGAAGCTAATTTTTGCTTCTGCGCATAAGCTATTTTTTGATTGCTGCGTGCGCACGCACGGCACGACCCTGAGCAAACCGGCAGCAAAAGGATCCAGAACCCACCACTGATTCACATTGTCTTTTTTCTAAGCTCAAAAATGCTGCTTAGAAACAAAATGCTATTTTGATGCGAAAGTATTCATTTGAATATGGAAGACTTTTCAGGAGTAGACTGTTGAATACGGTCATTATCTTCTTAGTAAATTTCTATTTTTCATGACTCCATTTGAGAATGTGCATATTGCTGCCGATTCCTTGAGTAACATCTGGATCATTGACAACCATTTATTTATCATGAATAAACTGAATTACTGGTTTGTTATAAAGATGACATTCATTGTACTGTAACCAAATCACTTCCCCTCCCCTCTCTGCTCTTAATATTAATTATATTAATCTTATATCATGAATGAACGTTGATTTTAACCTTCATGGCATTCTTTCTTGGCAGAAAGACAGCACATTAGATGCGGCAGAAATGATTCTGAAGAATTGGAAGAAACAATGACCTAGAAATAAACAGCTTCTATCATCCAAAAGAAAAAACAACAACCCAACAAATTTTTTTTTTAAGATTGCAGTATGCTGCCATCTGCTGGATATTTAGCATTAATAATTGAAAAGTATTGATATTGGTATCCTCAAACCAATAGCATTTTTAAAAACAAGTTCAGTAGAGTTCTGTCTAATTTTTAATATTCTTCAGTAAAATATATAAATATTATTCTAAAGCAGTGTTTCTCAAACTTGGCAACTTTAAGACACATGGACTTAAAACTCCCTGGCTGGGGAATTCTGGAAGTTGAAGTCCACATGTTTTAAAGCTGCCAACTTTGAGAAACACTTGGATTTTAAACTACTGTGTTCCATTATACTGGCTAGCAAAAGCTATTCCGCTTTTATTGCATGGCAGATAGTTTCTTTTTGTCTTTCTTCATTCAAAAATGTCAGCATAAACTGGTATTTGGCAATAGAGAATACAGTATACATTTTCTCTACCTCTTTGTACAAGTGCTGAGAAATTTTGTTGTGAACACCTGGACAGGATTCCCAGCAAATAGAAGAAGAGACGGCAAGATGGCAAAATATCCATATCTCCAAGTGCCATGCTAACCTTGCTATAGAGTGCTCTTTTTTAAACATCTTGTATTGCCATAAACTATTTTAATCTCTTAGTGTTTGAACAAAAAGTACAGCATATTTTCATGTATTATTTGTTGTATATTTATTCATACATGAAATAGGAATAAATTAGGTTGGCACTAGCATTTGTAAAATAAAATTCTGTTCAGTGTTTTCCCTAAACAAGTAAAACTGCACCTATACAATTTAATAGTAAATTACCAGCCTTTCATTTTTAGCTTCTTGCCCAATACTATGACATAATTCTTCAAGTTGAACCTTCAAAATATTAGGAAATATTAATTTCTCCAGATTGTAAAAGCCAGGATTACTGGAGCTTCTGACATTTATAATGGAAACATTCTGGAGGTCATCAGGATAGAAATCAAAGTACATACCGTATTTTTCGGACTATAAGATGCACCGGTGTATAAGACACACCAGGATTTCGAAGAGGTAAGTAAGAAAAAAAAGTTTTTGTCCTCCCTGGCCCCCAGGAGCACTATGCAGGCCTCCCAAACCGTCTGCGCGCCCCATTTTTTGCAAAAACGGGCCCATTTTTCACCCATTTTTTTCCCCCAAAAAAAACGGGGTGCGCAGAGGGTTTGGGAGGCCTGCAGAGTGCTCCTTGGGCCGGGGGGGCCAAAAACTTTTTTTTCTTTCTTCCCTCTTCGAAATCTTGGTGCGTCTTTTATATTGGGCAAAAACGCCCCCGTTTTCACAAAAAAATGGGCCCATTTTTATGAAAAACGAGACCATTTTTCGCCTCCCAACCCCCCCACGCGTTGCGTTTTTGCCCTCTCCCGCCCCCAGGAGCACTCTGCAGGCCTCCCAAACCCTCTGTGCCTCCCATTTTTGTGAAAAACGGGCCTGTTTTTGGCAAAAATGGGATGTGCGGGGTGGGGTTTCGGGAGGCCAAAAATGGCTGTATTTGGTGTATAAGATGCACCAACATTTCCACCCTCTTTTAGGGGGGAAAAAGGTGCATCTTATACTCCGAAAAATACGGTAATTGTTACATAACAATACATAATAAATGAAATATATATGCAGATATAATTCTAATATATAAAGCTAATGTAATAGAAAGAATATAAAAAAATATAATGAATTATTCTAGAAAAAAGAAGCCAGATACCTTTAGAATCTGAGTTTTTCATCTTCCCATCTTGTGTAAATTAGGTAAGCCCTTTGATCTTGTTTAAGTTCACGAAATGAGATGGGTCATCTGTCATAACTGGCTGTTTCCAATGATTGCCATTTTGTGTTATATTCTTTGAGAACCTGAAGAATTGTCAACTAATTTTATGGAATTAAAAATTGATTTACTTAGGAAATCACTAAAACTGCTTAGTCATAAATCTTACCTGATTATTTGTTTTCATTGATTTTATAAACGTGCAAAAACATCATAAATCTAACATAGAAGTATAACAGATAAGAGTGGATTTCTTAATGTTTAAGACGAAAAATAACGTGACTAAGGAAAAAAGTTGTGAACATATGGTAAAATAGGTTTGTAATATTACTATTCTTACATTTTTATCTTGCTTTTTAAAATGTAAACAAACATGCCTAGTACTCCTGACTATTTTCTCCGCAACAACAACCCTGTGAGGTAAGATTGGGCTGAGAGAGAATGACTGACCCAAAATCACCCAGCTGGCTTTCACGCCTAAGGTGGGACTAGAACTCACAGTCTCCTGACTTGTAGGCCAGCACCTTTCACAATCACACCAAACTGGCTGTCTATCATACACAGCATTGTTATCTAGCTGGGTCAGTTTGGTTGCTAATGCTTAGCAATTTTCCTCATGACAGGATGACTCCCCTATCAGCCTTCAAGAGGATATGGAAAGCAGATTGTACAGAAGGAATCCCATCAAAAGTATTTACCAATGCCAGCACAGAAGCATATAGACTAAGCACAATGTGGGGAACCATATACCACTTCCCAGAGAACTGAATGAGGGGAGGTGTAATCCCCATTATAGAAAGCATCTCTCATTGTACAAGAGTCCTCCCTCCTCTGGCTTGATTGTCCTGTTCCTTTATCTGCTGAGCAACTAGTTGTTGCCTAATTTAGATAGCACATCTGTTCTTTTTGTGTTTGTACTTGGAAGTTATTTCCCATGTGCTCTTCTTACAAAATGCACGGGACTGCAGACCTTCCGGAACAACCATATGCATATTTACATAGAAGTTAGTTAAATGTAGCAGATGCATTAACCTGCACCATATCATGCAACTGTGTGTTGTGGCCCGTCGGCTTCCAGCAGAGCTAGCAACAGTCAGATGAGGAGGTTGAGGGGGAGCCCTGGCGGGCTTCGGAGCCTTTGGAAGGCTCTAATGAGGAAGCAGGATCAGAGGCAGATGCAGAGCCGGGGCCTTCCGTCCTCCCCCAGGTGGAGATGCAACTGTCTTCGGGGCCTGAGCTGAGTGAGGGGGAGGAACAGATGGGTCCCATCCCAGATATGCATATGCGTAGAGAGGAAAGGAGAGGAGAGCAACAGAAAGCAATAAGCCGGCTCTCAGGGAAAAGAAGACATAGGCGCCAGTCCCTCCCTGGCTGGGAAATAAATAGGGGTTTGGGAGTGGCCGATTGTTGCAGACAACCGTTCGTTTTCCAGTGTACATCAATCACATCGGATTCCTTTGCCAGAACCAGGTTTGTTGGGACTAATTGCTCTGTATTTGAAGTGCCAATGGAATCTCCCTGCTGGGAAATAGCGGAGTGAATTTGTCTTGGCTGATTTGAACAGAGACTATTCTTGCCCTGTTTTTAGAAGGGGAAAGGACTTTCATTTGTGACTCATTACTTTTGGTTTAGTTTATCCAACTTGAACAAAGACTATTGCTGCCCTGACTTAAAAAAGGGTTTGTGTTACTCACGAGTAAGCGGTTTCTCATTGCTTGTGAAGGCTGGGTCAGAACACTGTATGCATTTATTCTGTCTTGCATTTAAGGCAGGGCTGTCAAATTCACAGCCCATAGGCCGGATGCATCAGCCCACGCCCAATTTAGCAAAGGAAAAAAAGTCACAATATGTCATGTGATGCCGCCGTGACGACGTGAGTTTGACACCCCTGGTCTAAGGTCAGTTGTATATGCTCCTAGCTAATTCTGTCACCAAATGGCAATCAATCAATCAATCAATCAATCACAAGGTCAACAAGATAAATCTTGCATAAGTGTTCATATGTGGGTGAGAGCCAGTTTGATCTAATGCTTAAGGCACTAGTCTAGAAAGTGTGAGACTGTGAGTTCAAGTCCCATCTTAGCGATGAAAGCCAGCTGGGTGACTTTGGGCCAGTCACTTTCTCTCAGTTCAACTGTCTTCAAATAGGAGGAGGAAAGTACGTTGAATGTGTTTGTTGCTACCTTGAGTTATTTGTAAAAATAATAAAGGCGGGAAATAAATATGTATTCTCAGAATTAATGTTATCCTGCAAATCACTGGGTAGCATGTCCTATCAATGTGTGCATTTTCACTAACAGTGAATGGTTGTGACTTTCATTGCGCCTGGTGAGCTTTGACCTAAGTTTTACAGAATGGGAGCAAATGGTTTTGTTTTGTTTTTACCCAGAATAGCCATCCCATTATACTACCAATGGATACATAAATAAGTTTCTGTAAGAGTGGCAAGGAGAGTGAAATTCAGTATTGACTTCAGTTTCACCCATGGAAGATATAATGGAATAGCATGGTGTTACATGTCAAATGAAATCTTGTCTATGTATGGTACCTATGCTCAAGTCCTAAATATTATTTCTGTGAGTTCTAGTCCTGTCCCAAGCCATCTGGGTTGCTTTGGGATAGTCATTCTCTCTAAGCCAGCGGTTCTCAACCTGTGGGTCGTGACCCCTTTGGGGGTCGAACGACCATTTCACAGGGGTCGCCGCGTGCGTTACCCCGCCATCTTGGTGCCACCGTCACTTGCAGGGGTGAAATGCTCCCGGTTCGGCCGTGCCTGCGGGTCGCCGGACAGCCGATAGCGACAGAAGCGGGAGACTTCGCCCACCCGCCCGGACGCCGCCATTTGGGTTCTTTTACCCTCTGCGCATGCGCAGAATGCTTTGCGCATGCGCAGAGGGTAAAAGAACCCAAATAGTGGCATCCGGGCCGGGGGGGGGGGGGGGGGGGGGGGGGGGGGGCACGCCGGAGGGGGGGGGGGGGGGGGGGCGGGGGGGGGGCCGCGGCAGCGGGGGGGGTGTCGCAGCGGCGGGGGGGTGTCGCATGGGGGACGTGGCATTAGAAAGGTTGAGAACCACTGCTCTAAGCCCTAGGAAGGAGGAAAACCACTTTTGAAATCATGCTAAGAAAAGTGCAGGCTTGTCCAGGCAGCTGTCAGGAGTAAAAAACTATCATCATAGACACTATGCACACATACATACATACATACACAGTATATTCTACAAGGAACTTTATGTTAGTGGATAAATTAAGCTGGAGTCTCTTTCTCCCCCTCTTCCAATTCGCTTTTGCTCTTTTATTGCTTGGGTTTAACCAGTAAATACATTCAAACGCTGCAGTCCTATTACTCTATGCAATGCACAAGAAAATACCATCAGTATTACCCATAAATAGAATAGAATGAGCTGGAAGGGACCTTGGAGGTCTTCTAGTCCAGCCCCTTGCTCAAGCAGGAGAACTTATATCATTTCAGATAAGTGACTGTCCAGTCTCTTCTTAAAAACCTCCAATGATGGAGCGCCCACGATTTCTGGAGGCAAGCTGTTCCACTGGTTAATTGTCCTCACTGTTAGGAAGTTTCTCCTTAATTCCAGGTTGCTTCTCTCTTTCATTAGTTTCCAACCATTGTTTCTTGTCCTGCCCTCTGGTGCTTTGACCCCGTTTGACCCCCTCTTCTTTGTGGCAGCCCCTCAAATACTGGAATACTGCTATCATGTCACCCCTAATTCTTTTCTTTAGACTAGCCAAACCCAAACCCTGCAGCTGTTCTTTGTATGGTTTAGTCTCCAGGCCTTTGATCATCTTAGTTGCTCTTCTCTGAACTTTTTCCAAAGTCTCAACATCTTTTTTGTTGTATAGTGACCAAAATTGGTTGCAGTAAAATTTACAACTATGCAACAGGAGTATAAAACATCTTTGCTGGAATTTAAATCCCACCGGGCTAAACCAACCACACTTCCTAGCAAATATGCTTAAGACCTCCTCCTTTAAAACAGAGCTGGAGACTTCTGGTTGACATCGTGGCGAGAACGGCTGGAAAATAGCAGGCTCCGATGAGCCTTGAAAAATCCAGCCGGTAACCGCTGTTGGGAGACCCTACGGGGTCATAGCCGCCTTGTAGGGGTGGTGAAGGAAGGAGAGGCGCTTTGCTGACCATGAGGAACTCGCAATTTCCTCATTAGGTCCGAAGCAAGCTCTCCCGAACGGCAGCAGGGACAACAGCCATTTTTGGCAGTCACAAAGCTGGAACAACCGGGACCATAAGATTTGTGCTGGAGCAGTTCGTGGACAGAGCATTGAAACTGGGTCAGATAATTACCAACTTTTACTCTAAAGACCTGATTTAAGTACAAGAATTCTGAAAGAGAACTTCCAAGCCTAAGTAAGCGGCGATTAAATACACGGAGAGCAGCGGTGAAATCTACTTACCTTCCCTACCGGTTCGGAAGCGCTCGCTTCGCGCGCGCTCCGCTCGCGCACAGGCTTCACTCTTGCGCATGCGCAGAACGTTTTGCGCATGCGCAGAGGGTAAAAAACAACAAAATGGCGGCATCTGGGTGGGTGGGCAGAGCCTCGTGCTGCCATCGCTACCAGTTCTTCGAACCACCGGCAGGCAGTGCTACCGGTATGCCCGGACCGGGCCGAACCGGGAGCATTTCACCCCTGACGGAGAGGGGAAAAAAACCTGAAAATCAAGAGGTGAAAGAAGCCCAAGGGAAGCTTTAAAACACAGAAAGCCTGAAAAAAGCTTAAACAAATTGAAAGGTGATTTTCGGGAGAAACCGTCTTGTTTATTTGTATTTCTAAACCCCCTAGATTTATCGGATAATCAGCTGATTTTGACAGATTATTTAACGTTGGATTTGGGAATAAGAGAGCCATCTACTGGAAGAAGAGAAGTACTACTGCACTATAGCTGCAGTATACTCAGTGAAAGTGAACTCAATACACATAAAGTCTAATACACAGAATAGAAGTAACAACATCTGGAAGATGGCCTGACCTTGACTTTATGTTAGAAGACGACTTGGATAATTTGAGAATATTTAATGAGGTTTTTCTCCCCTTCTGAAGATTTCTAAAAGGAACTAACATGCAAATAACTAAATTTTATTAAAATTGGCTATTGGATTATAGATCTGAAAGATTGGAGGAATCTAGTGGATTAACTTTGATTTGGACTATTAATGTTATTCAACAGAACATTCTACGAGACAAAAGAAGAAATGTGTCAGAAGAAAAGAGAAAAGAAGGAAAGTTAAATGGTGATAGAAGAAAAGAGAAAAGAAGGAAAGTTAAATAAGACTTTAAAATTTGGACAACTGGGAAGATATATAATTGGAAAACTATAAGGCTGTAAATTACTAAAGAATTTTAAAGATCATAAATTTAGGGGGTTTTGAGGTATAATTATGGGATTGATGAAATTTTATTAAGCAGGAGTTTTTAAATATTGAGACACTGGAATCATAAAAATATACTGAGTAATTTTTATTAAATTGTTATAAAATGGATCTACAGGGGATAATAGAGGCATATGAAGAAATATTCTTGATGTTAAAAAGTGTGCGTGAAACTATAAAGAACAATAAGGAGACAAGGGGATTGTTTAAAGACACAGAAATGAATATAGAAGTCACTCAACAATTGGGGGAAAAAGTGCAACATGATATTCAGGAAATAGATGAGGAATTAGAAGAAGCAGTGGAAGGGAAAAATCAAAATGAGATGCAAGAAGCTAAAAATAAAGAAGAGAAAGGATTAATAAGTAGGAATCAATTAGATAACCCTTTAAAAGTTTATAATAGAACAGAGAGAAAAAAGAAAAATCTTTTTTTAAAAAAGGGAAGTCTTGTTGATGGGTGTTCAAATAATACAGCAGAAAGAGACAAAGGGCACCCAGAAGGGAATGTTCAGTAGGCACAAATATATCAAAAAGAGCTACAATAGCACTTATATACCGCTTTACAGTGCTTTACAGCCCTCTCTAAGCGGTTCACAGAGTCAGCATATTGCCCCCAACAATCTGGGTCTTCATTTTACCCACCTCGGAAGGATGGAAGGCTGAGTCAACCTTGAGCCGGTGAGATTTGAACTGCCAATAGCAATAGCAATAGCACTTAGACTTATATACCGCTTCACAGTGCTTTACAGCCCTCTCTAAGCGGTTCACAGAGTCAGCATATTGCCCCCAACAATCTGGGTNGCACAAAAATATTTTATAAAAAGCTATAAGAATCCAAGAGCGAGAGATAAAAGGCTGATTAAAAAGTCAATACATGATGTAATTTTAAAAAGGTTAAGAGATCAAAAATAAGGAGAAAATATATTAATAAAATGGAAAAATACAAATAGGGAAAATAGTATATATATATTAACAGATAATACATCTTATTATAACTAAAAATAAGTTAGGCTTAGTAGATGGAAATGTAAGATTAGGTAATTTAATTGTATTATTAACATTAATAGTGTGTTAAAGTATATTGTGAATTTAAAATATTAAGGATTAGAAATTGTGGGGATTTTGAGATCCAGGATTGATTAAATATTGTTAATATTTGGCTTTATTAGTAATCCTACACATTTGGAATATTGAAGTTATGGTGGAATAATGAGTAATTCTTAAAATATTAAATATTAGTAATTTAGTAGGGGATAACAAATACATGTCACAAAGAAATGTTATCTATGTTTAAATGAATTAATGGGAAAATAATAAAGAATTATAAAGAGAGAATAGTATTGTTGAAGTTGGAAGATTAGGATTACACATACTTATTTGTATTATTATTGTTAGCGTTGTTTAAAAA
This sequence comes from Thermophis baileyi, assembly GCA_003457575.1. NCBI lineage: Eukaryota > Metazoa > Chordata > Lepidosauria > Squamata > Dipsadidae > Thermophis > Thermophis baileyi. The sequence goes on from QLTV01012194.1 coordinate 3,320,546, forward strand.
AGATTTGACCCAGTCAATACACTGTCTACAAAATATGTATGGTGTGAAAAGAAACCTGCAAATAAAACATGTTCTAAAAAAACAAAAAAAAAAACAAAAACAGAGCTGGGGACGGCACCGCCTCTCCTCTTCCCTCCTCCCGCGGAAAAAGCCAGGAAAGCGCGATCCTTTGCTTTTTGACCCACGCGGCTTTCCGTTGACGAGGCCTCGGCTAGTTCCAGCCCACCGGAGCTTTGGCTTAAAAGGAAACCCGTCACTCTGCCTGCTGGAGTCGATGAGGAGGAAAGAAGATGGCGTCCACCAGCCGGTCAGTAGGGGAAGGTGTCTCCGTTGAGGAGGCTCTTTGGTTCGGGAGCCTTGACATCGGGTTTTAAAGGGAGGGCGGTGGTGGGCGGGAGGATGAAGGGTGTCCGGGGAGACCGGGAGGAGCCGCGGCTACGGCTGGAGCTCTTCTTAGGCCTCGGCCTCTCTTGACTTGTTGAGGAGCATCTTCCCTTTATGGCCTTCCGAGCGACTTCTCGCCCCGCGGCTCGTCTTTTCTCGCCTTCTGCTCCCTCCCCGGCTTTTGTTCTTGCCTTTCTTAGCGCTTTGAGTCCCCCCCCCCCAGCCTCAATAGGCTCCCCGTTTTCCAAGCCTTTCTTGTCCCCCCCCCCTTCTCGTCGCCTCCCTACCGCCCTTGCTGAGGCGCTCCCCTCACATTAAGCAGCCCCGTCGCTGGGACCGAATGGCCGTCGCACCGACGGAGCAGAAAGGCATACCTTTCTTTAAAAAAAGAAAAGCCTTTATTAAAAAAAAAAAAAGTAGCCGCCACTCCTCTCCTATCGCCTTTCTTCCGTTTTGCGGCATAGCGCTCCGCTCATACGGTAAATGGGACCCGCATGACTTCCCATGAATAAAGTTAATGTTTGTGTTGAGGGGATGTGGCGAGAAATAATGTATGCCGTTTTTCGTAAGGGGATGTTTATTACAGTTCATCCAGGTATTTGACATATTGAGGTGACCCAACTGTTCAATTTGTGCGGGGAGGAAAGCCCTTTCTCTCGCAAAGGATTATTTATACATTGTCAAACTCAATCCAGTTTTTCCTGGGTAAACAGTTTTTCCAGAAGCCGACTTGTACCAAATTAAGTAGGGGAGCAAATCTGGAACTAGTTTTGCCAGTGCCTCGTTTGCTTGTGTGAACCCAAGTCTGGTTTAGAGAAAAGTGCCTCCTATCTCAGGTGTTCATGACCTTTTGGGGACACCAAATTAGAGGTTTGAGAAACCTCTAATTGGTGTTTCTTAAAGTGTGGTTATATTATTCCTGGGGGTCCCATTAGGAGCTACCAAAATCAAAATTCTTTCTCAGCCTGTGTAGAAAAATAATACAATATTAAAATACCATCAAAACAATTGTTAGTGGCAAATGAATGAATCATATTTAATTTTTAATATAATTAAAAATAAATATGATTCATATAAGCAAAGGGCAAAGGCTCTTCGGTGGTCCTCCATGCTTTTTAAAAGTGGGAAGGGGTCCTGAGAGAAGAAAAAGTTTTAAGAAATGCAGACCTGAATTATATGAACAGGTTTCTCTGACAGTTGTAAAAATTAATGCCAGAAGAAATTCATCTCTAAAACAACAGGAGGCTTACTTTAAACATCTGCAGATATAATATAAATTTCATTGCCATTTGCTAAAGTTGCTTTTATATGTAGAAAAAATGTTTTATGGTATAAATTTGCCAATGCATCACAGGAATATTTGACTTTGGGTTATTCATTGTGAATCTTAGCCAGCTTTATATTATTTTAACTGTCTGATTGTATAGTATGTTTGGTTTTCAAGTTAAGAATAATTGATACATAAATAAAAGCCAATTTGTTCTAGTCCCATCTTCTAGTCCTATTTTAGTCATGAAAGCTGGCTGTGTGACTTTGGGCCAATCACTTTCCCTTAGCCCAGTCCACCTCTACAAGCTTGTTTTTGTGGGGAAAATAGAAGGAGGAAGGAGTATTGTGTGTATTTACTGAGTTATTTATAAAAACAGTAAAGGTGGGATAAAATAAAAATTTCATTTTCATTTTCTAAAAATATCAGTCCTACCCAATAATTGCTAACCTGTGTTTTGAATTACAGGTTTCTCTAAAATCTAGATTAAATTAAAGTCATGTTTAATTAAACTGAAAGTTTTTGTTTTTACTTGGATGAAAAAAAAGGCAGGAGTTAATTAAGCAGTTTTAGAAGTATCTTCTCCTGTATTGTATGTTCTGTTTGGTTTTCATTAATTACCGGTAATAATAAATGTGTAGAATTGTTGAAAAAGTTTGGTACAAGGAGAAGGAACTGAACTTTGTTGATCAATACTTTTATATTCTTCTAAACAGAAGAAGAGTGATATAGTTTAGTAATAAGATTTTTTTTTAAAAAAAAAAACCTGCTAGCTCTTGCTTGTGCTCTGAAAAAATCCTAGCAGTCAACTATCAATAGTGCTTTGAAGTATATGCTCCAATAGATTAATTCTTTTTATATAACTACTGTATTTCTAAAGCAGTAACGGTGAACATATAATACAGCTTAACAGCACCAAGGTATAAAAAGAGCAGATTAAGACTGGTAGCAAGGAAATGTATAGCAGAAGACACAGGTAAGGAGAATTACTGAATTTAATTAAAGGAATATTTCAGAGTAATGGAACAGTAACTAAGAGGTTCTGTCTCTCACTTTTTTCTACATGTCTTATGAGTAGATTTACCTTCAGGAATGGTAACATTGAAGCAAATGGTTCTTAATGCAGTGTGGTCTATTTAAAAGTTTAAATTCAGCCTGGCAATAAATATGAAGCTAGTATACAGGACATAAGCTAATACAAGATTTGACTTATATTCCCCAGTGTTTTCCAACCCAGTGGTCTCCAGAGGAATGGGGAAAACAGCTGCTTGCATTATAATTAATTAAACTGATTTAAAAGTTTGGCTTGCATGGTTAGGGCCATGGTCACAAAATTGTTGGTTTCCTTTCCATGTACATTCATAAGTATGCATAACTGTTTGTAATTTCAAATCTGTTATAGGAGATGTATGTTTTCCAAGATGACACAACTTTGGGGTTGTGATTGAAGTTCAAATTAAATTTTAAGTTAGTAGGCTCACTAGGATCAGGGGGAAAAGCGTTTCAATAAATTGTCATATAAAAAAAGGTGAATAACTCCCTTGCTGTCCAAGGGAGGAATCAGTTAAAGGTATAATATATTTGTTGAAGAACACTATGGTTTATCTTCAAAATGTTTCCAAGGAGCTCCTTTTTAAGAGTACTGACAGTTTTGTGGTTACTTCCAATTCTGTTTTTTTGTCAAGCACTTTTGAATTTCACATTTATAAAATTCATCGTTAGGCAACATACCAGATGCTCTGTTTTTTCTTAGCATCTTGACTATGAAGATGGTAGTTTCAGTAATTTGCTTAGATTAGTAATGTGAAACAGATCATTTTGTATGTGCTATTCACTTACTAATTTACTCTTGATAATGATATCTCCAGAAGCCAGAGGCCAAATGAGGCTAGCTCTTATTTTCAGTCCCCCTTTTCCTTCCAAGAGATTAAATTGGGTTTGTTTTGGGTTTTATGTATTTGCACTATTTCCAAGATGCACACAACAACATTAGGGTTGTTAGTATTAGTCTGTTAGTAATCTTAACTTGGTTTTTGAATATTATTTCCAGATTCCTAATATTGTGGATGGCCTTTATACAGTTGCAAGAAAGAGTATGTGAACCCCTTGGGATTACGTGGAGTTTTGCATGAATTGGTCATAAAATGTGCTCTGAACGTCATCTAAGTCACAACAATAGAAAAACACAGTCTGCTTAAAATAATACTACACAAACATTAGATGTTGCCATGGTTTAATTGAACATAACATGTAAACATTCACAGTGCAGGGAGGAAAAAGTATGTGAGCCCCTAGCCTAATGACTTCTCCAAGAGCTAATTGGAGCCAGGAGTGAGCCAACCTTGACTCCAATCAGTGTGATGATATTGGATGTGTTGCTGACAGCTGTCCTG
>QLTV01012194.1:3334990-3361408 GCA_003457575.1 Thermophis baileyi
TGGGTGTCTTTCAAGGACAGGACAGCTGTCAGCAACACATCCAATATCATCACACTGATTGGAGTCAAGGTTGGCTCACTCCTGGCTCCAATTAGCTCTTGGAGAAGTCATTAGGCTAGGGGCTCACATACTTTTTCCTCCCTGCACTGTGAATGTTTACATGTTATGTTCAATTAAACCATGGCAACATCTAATGTTTCCAGTTATTAAGTCCAAAGGTTCACATACTTTTTCCTCCCTGCACTGTGAATGTTTACATGTTATGTTCAATTAAACCATGGCAACATCTAATGTTTGTGTAGTATTATTTTAAGCAGACTGTGTTTTTCTATTGTTGTGACTTAGATGACGTTCAGAGCACATTTTATGACCAATTCATGCAAAACTCCACGTAATCCCAAGGGGTTCACATACTTTTTCTTGCAACTGTATGTTGTTCTGTGCATGTTTATTTATGCTACTTTTCTGCATTTTGGGGGAATGCACATAAGTTAGGATTATTCTCTGGAATAGTCCTAATATAATACAATTCTAAAATAGGTCAGTTTTAATTTCAGATGTGTACATTCAGTTCTGCAAAAGTGTTCTTTGGGTAAGATAATAAAATGTTTAACAAGTGGTTAATACTAAATCATGGAAATGGTACTAAGCCATGATCTTAAACTGAAATGGGAGAAAGTTGTAGATTTGGGTTCATATGTTGTACTAAACATAACTAGTTTGTTGATTCTGAGTTAGTGTGATAAGGAAGAGGAATAGTACTTTGTATTAGGGTTGCAAGCCACATTTAAAAACATGTTGTTTGCTGATTATAATGTGTGTATACTGTATAGGGATGCATAATTTGTTTTTCTTGACATTTACTGGGGTATTTTGTGCCCTGTCTACAAGGATGAAATGCAAAAGCAGCTAACAGGGAAAGGAAACAAAGAATAGCTCAAACAAATTATGAGTACTTAGTTAACTAACAAGACAGATTCTGGCTTGTTCAACAAACCATGGTAAAATAAACTCTTATTTAGAACGATGTATACCATATTTTTCGGACTATAAAACGCACCGGTGTATAAGATGCACCAAGATTTCGAAGAGGTAAGTAAGAAAAAAAAGTTTTTGTCCTCCCCGGCCCCCAGGAGCACACTGTAGGCCTCCCAAACCCTCTGCGTGCCCCATTTTTCGCAAAAACGGGCCCATTTTTCACCCGTTTTTGCAAAAAACAGGGCACGCAGAGGGTTTGGGAGGCCTGCAGAGTGCTTCTGGGGGCACTTTGCAGGCCTCCCAAACCCTCTGTGCACCCCGTTTTTGCGAAATACGGGCCCATTTTCTTGCAAAAATGGGATGCGGGGGCAGGGCTTCGGGAGACCAAAAATGGCTGTATTTGGTGTATAAGACGCACCAACATTTCCACCCTCTCTTAGGGGGGAAAAAGGTGCGTCTTATGCTCCGAAAAATATGGTAAGTAGATTCGATTCTATTTGATGCTGTGATGATTCAGATTAGTGGAATAAATAATGTTTGATTTTCCATTTTTGTAAATTTGACGTTTGGTTTTTACTCAAACCACTGTCTAACCTTATAAAAATGCACAGCTTTGTTCATAGGTATTTTCTTACATGACTGTAGTTGGAAATAAGCTTAAATTTGGTATTTAGGGAAAAGAAGCCAAATTGGGCTGCCACCTTCTGAGTACTGGAATGATTGTACTCTAGAGAATAAAGAATCAACTGCTGGGCTGGAGAATATTCTCTAGTGTTTTTAGTATTGAACTTTATAAGGCTTGGGGAATATTTTTTAAAAAGGTGTTGAAATTTTATCTGTTGCTTTAGGTGGCTCAGGAGCTTCAGAGACCTGATTGCAGCTCTTGTATGGGAGCAGCAGTGCTTAGGGAGTGAGAGCAGGTGGGGCTACATAGAATGTTCCAGAAATCATGGAAGAGACCTAATGCAGACAGATAAGATTAAAGAGAGATGGAAATATTTGTTAAATAAGAAAACAGCAGGCCTAGATGAAATGCACAATGAATTGTTCAACTATCTTTTCTACAGTTTTAACTCCCAGCAGCTCTATTTCCACAAACTGTATATATCCTTCTAAAGAAGAAAGATTCAAGAGAATATGAAAGTTGTTGCATCATTCCCTTCTATTAAATTTTCCTTACTATTCCACAAAAAGAAAAAAGGAAAAAAAGAAAAAAAAAGAATCGAACCATACCTACAGAGAAATGCCCTCTGACCAGGCAGGTTTCAGAAAAAAATAGATGTACATAAGATCAGATATCTGAAAATAGCTAACTTAAGATGTTAGCTATTTACCTAACTTAACTTAAGATGTTAGCTATTTACCTGTCTAAATAGTAGTCTAGGCTTTATTTTAATCTCAATCAATTTATATTTTAGTAATTGTATAATACATCACTTTAAGTTGGAAAAAATACCATTCCTGTAGTTAGTAGAGTTGTGCAACTGATGGATTTTGTACTTGGAACCAGGGCATAGGCAGGTAACCGTCAACAGAGTAACTTAAATTGCCACGTTTTAAAACTACTGAAGTGTTCCTTAATCCTGCTGTACATTTGAAGAATTGGGATTAATGTGTTTTTTATAATAGTTTATAATAAAGCAATGAACCACCATGGCATACTCTTCTTGCTTTTACTCTGGTCCTTGTGAAGGATTGAGGTTGTGATTGCTGTCTGCATTTGAGAGAATGCTTTCTACCTCCACTTCCCAAGAGTCTTATAGCCCCAGATGCCCTAAGAGCAGATGGGCTCATTTATTCATCCCCCCACTCACAGTTTACTCACAAGCTTCCATGCTGGAGTTCCAGCTGCCTGGCTAATTGCACCTTACCCAGGCATTATCAGGATTGTGCTGACATCTAGACGCAGCCTCATTCCACCCATGCCCTTAGCTTAAAAAAGTGAGTGTAGATAGATTTAGGAGAAAAGGAGGTAAGAAAATGGCAAGCATATAAGGAAGCTGGAGGCCACCTCTGCAGATTTATAATTATTACAGGCAGGCAAGAGGACTATCAATCAATCGCCAGGACTACAAGACTATAAGCTGTGGTAGGCAGCTTATCCTGATGGTAACCAGCATATCCTGGTTCCTGGATCTTGCTTGGGGAATTCAGTTGGAGTGCTCAAAAGAAACACTGTTTAAGTGCAGAGTTTGGAGCTTTGGAAGTAGCCAGAAAAGAAGCAACCGCACAGACATTACCTAATCCAAACAAATGCAAGACCTTTTGGAATGAGGCAAAGGTTGTGCTGTATGCCACTTTGCAAACTTAAAGACTTTTATTTGTGATAAGGACTAATCATCAAAGACTTACTTAACGTAGCTACATCAACTTGCAAAGCCTAAGAGGGTGGAGTTAATCCAGGGCAACAGCCTACTACTGGGAAACGTGTGTGCTACAGTAAGGCATTTTATGATTATCTTCTACACTGGGATGTACAGTCCTTGGAAAACAAAGAACTCTCACAGTCCCACAAATAATTTTGTAGATGACCTCCTTTTTTAGAGAAGAATATTTTACATCCTCTTGAAATATGAATTTTTTTTAATATTAAAAACATACGCCATGTTTATTTAATACATTATCCCGAATAGTTGTGTTCTTTCTATATTATTATGCCATCTTTTACTTATTTGGCCATAGTTATTGGTGTCACAATACTGTTGATTGTTAAGGCAGGAATGGTGCCTAATTCACAAGAGGGTACTTCTCTCCAGTGAGTCACATAGGTCATTCCCATGTGTGTGGAAAAATATTACATAATAGCTATGCTGAATGTTCTATTTATATAGTGCCAGAATTTCAAGTACATCTTGCTTTTTTTAGATGCAGTAAACAGTAATGAGAGTTTGCCTCAAAGTGAAGTTACTGCTAGGCCTTAAAAGGAACAATGCTTAAATATTTACATAAAAGCTAACAGCCAAAAAGGGAGCATGAATCCCAATATAAGCTTGCAAGAAGATGATAGGATGGTGGATGGAATGCATCTTGCTGACCATGCTTTAGCCTCATTTTTTTTGTCTTAATATAGGCTTTAAAAATATCAATTATCCTAGCAAATAAAAAATAAATTTACTTCTGGGGTTGGTTGATACCATCATGAGAAACTATCATAATGGCACAAAAGACAGAATAGAATAGACAGAATAACAGAGTTGGAAGGGACCTTGGAGGTCTTCTAGTCCAACCCCCTGCTTAGGCAGGAAACCCTACACCACTTCAGACAAATGGTTATCTAATCTCTTCTTAAAAACTTCCAGTGTTGGAGCATTTACAACTTCTGGAGGCAAGTTGTTCCACTGATTAATTGTTCTAACTGAGAGGAAATTTTTCCTTAGTTCTAAGTTGCTTCTTCTTGATTAGTTTCCACCCATTGCTTCTTGTTCTACCCTCATGTGCTTTGGAGAATAGCTTGACTCCCTCTTCTTTGTGGCAACCCCTGAGATATCGGAACACTGCTATCATGTCATGGTGTTATTTTAGCAATACAACACATTTTTCAAATTTGATTTTAAATATTCATAGTTGTAGACTAATCTGATTGGTATGGCTGACAAGATGCTATGTGGAATTACTACCTTGTATTCATGGTAGAAAAGTCAGGTAAAATTTTTGATGTTCTTGTTGCCTGTTTTCTAGGTATGTAGCCTTAGTAGGTTTAACCTCTTCTGCAACACATAGGTTAGGACAAAGCGCTGAGTTCAATTATTTCTAAGTCTTTTTCAAACCTCTTGTCGTCTTTTTAGAGGAAGCCTTTTCTGAGTCATGATTTGGAAAATAGTTCCACTTAATAATGTCAGTAATTTTGGCGCATTTATAGTTTATGAAATCATGACTATATCTGGAATATTTTCTAATTACAGATTGTTTACTTTTTCCACAGGCTTGATAACAAGCCGGCAGCTGAATACCATTCATTAGCAACACAGCAGCCTTCACATTTTGTGTGAAATATTTTTATATATAATGGGAAAATTTGGAACAGTGAAACTATTACTCCACTTTAATATATAAACTCTATATTTTATAGTTTGTTAATTTTAAATGCTTTTAGTTTGAGCACAATTACAGGATTTCTAATATAGTTTCAAATCATAATAGAGATTTCTTTTTAAAACAAAGTACTGTAGTTAATGAATGGAATATTAGCATGGATGATACATTTTGTCAGAAACTTCTCAAAGATCTTCAGATTCTAAACTAATGTAGACCTCATACACAATAAAAACTTGTCAGTTAATATATATGTAGCCATCAGTTATTGAATTTACTTTTGGCTCCAGCCAGCATAAGCACTAGCAGGCAACAAAAATTGGGTTAGAAATACTAAGCTAAAGAAACTTATTTATGATCCCTCCTTTACCCAGAAAGGGGCTGCACCAGCAGAATTCACTATCTGACCATTGATCTCCAATGCAATGCTGTCCCTGGTCCACCATAAATGCTTACCAGGAAGCCCACTCCAGACAGCTGCTTCTCATGAGTAGATTGCAGGAACTGAGGTTTTTGCAGTCAGGTTGTGAGTTGAGTGACTGGGAGTTGAAGGATTTCAATCAAGTTCACAGCTGTAGTGTAGCCTACATGGACACAAAATTTGCACAAGCATTATTTAAACACTCTCGGATGTAATTTATACCTGAAGAGAGATTTTCTGAGTGGCAGGATAAGAGAATTTCACTTGATGATTCAACATTCTGGATTAAAAAAGGGAAATAAAGGAGGGATTTAAAGATTTGAAAACTTTTGCCAAAAAACTTAACAAGGAGTAAATGTAAGATAATTTAAAATAGATAAAGGGGATAGTTATTTTGAAAGATCTTTTTTTTTTTTAAATTAGAATTACAATAAACAAACTGGACCCTTGAGAGAAATTTTTTTGTTTACTTTTAAAGCAGTGGTTCTCAACCTTCCTAATGCCGCGACCCCTGCCCCGCCGCCACGACCCCCTCCCCGCGCGTGCGCGTTGCCAGGCGAGAAGCGATGAGGTGACAAAGGGGATGTGGCACCAAGATGGCGCCTGCGCATTTGAGGGCCGCCCGTGCGTCACACCGTCCTCGGGTACTCGTATGTGGACGGATAGAGGAGCGGTGTCTCGGTTCCTAAGACCATCGGAAATATGTGTTTTCCGATGGTCTTAGGCGACCCCTGTGAAAGGGTCGTTCGACCCTCAAAGGGGTCATGACCCACAGGTTGAGAACCGCTGTTTTAAAGAGTGTAGACAATAGTTGGATTTTACAAAACAAAAGATAAAGGTAACATGAGCCAGATTGTAATGTTGACTCTAATTACAGAGTAGCATTTGAGATAAAAGTATCAAGGGCACAGGAAGACAAAATGAGATTTAAAAAAAGGAAAGCTTGCCTTTTATTCTTTCCCTTGCAACTGAGATATTTTCACTTTAGGATTACAATATTATAATGGCAACCACCTGCAAAAACAGCAGGGCGGCAGAAGAGAGGATTACTAGAGATATCAGCAGAGAGGAATTATATCAGATTTACTTAAGAAAATGGTTGAGGAATTGAACAGTATGTTAGCTGAATCACGTGATACTAAATTGACTAAATCAGTTAATACTAAATTGACAGCTTTTGAAAAAAGAATGGATCAAAGACTTGTAAAGATCAAAGGCCAGGAAGAGAAGTTAAGAAGATGGAAAGCCCCTGTAAAACAAGTGTCGAGATGTGAAACAGGATTTGTAAAACAAATTAATCACAAAGTGGAAATTCTGGAGTATAAGACAGAACTTACACAAGTAGTCCTTGACTTATGAACACAATTGGGACCAGAATTTCTATTGCTAATCAAGCCGGTTAAGTAAGTTGCGCCCAATTTTTAGTTATGGTTGTTAGTGAATCACTGCAGTTAAGTGGTCTTTAAGCAAATCCGGCTTCCCCTATTGACTTTACTTATTGGAGGCCAGCTGGGAAGATTGCAAATAGCAATCAAATGCTCCTGAGATGTTGCAGCTGTAATAAAATGCTGGTTGCTAAGCATCCAAATTTTGATCATGGGACCATGGGGATGCTGTGATGGTCATAACTGCGAGGACCAGTTGAAAATTGAGGAAAGAGCTGGAAAGAGAACTAGATAATTTGGCACTACTAGCATTGAGGGAGAAAAAAATTGAAATATCGAACAATTCCACAGGATTCTGGTAAAATATATTAGAGAAAAGGTTATGAAAGCTTCAGCAATTTTGGGGAGGATTGGAATGAGGAAGATACAGAGGCAGAAATTGATAACATATTTAGAATACAAGATTTGTGAGAATAAGAAGTGTTCCAAAGAATGTCTTAATGCACTTGGCAGGAAGAAAAAAAAGAGATCAAGTTTTGTAGCAATGTTTTAATACAAGATGGAAAATTGATGATGCAGATGTAATTTTTCTTAAATTCCTGTTAAAAATCTTGGGTAAGAGAAAAGAGTATTCCTTTTTTACTGATAGATTAAAATAAAAAAGTTCCATTTTGATGGGATAAATTGGAAGGTGTGATTTTCATTTTTAAACAGCAGAGGTTTTGGCTGAATTTTGGTTGCCACAGAAAGAAACAATGTGGAAAAAAATAAAAAAATAAAATGTTTTGAAAATAATGTAGAAAAAGGTACTGATCTAAGATTTCCCCCCCAATTTCCAGATATTACCGTATTTTTCGGAGTATAAGATGCACTTTCCTCCCTAAAACAGGGTGGAAATGTTGGTGCGTCTTATACACCGAATACAGCCATTTTTGGCATCCCGAAACCCCGCCCCGCGCATCCCGTTTTTGCCCAAAACAGGTCCATTTTTTGCAAAAACGGGACACGCAGAGGGTTTGGGAGCTGGGGGCTGGGGAGGGCAAAAACGCGATGTGTGGGGGGTTTGGGAGGCGAAAAATGGGCCCGTTTTTCGCAAAAATGGGGCGCACAGAGGCTTTGGGAGGCCTGCAGAGTGCTCCTGGGGCAGGGGTGAAATGCTCCCAGTTCGGACCAGATCAGGCAGACCGGTAGCGGTGGCCGCCGCTGGTTCGCCGAGCCGGTAGCGATGGCTAGTTGTCCACGCCCCTAAACCGGTCTGCCGGTCGCCGCTCGCTCGCCCTGCCCTACCCAGTCTGTGCTCTGCAGCTTGCCTGCCTGAAGCGCTGCACCCCTGATCTGCCTGCCAGGTAAGCCTGCGAAGTCGCGGCCCCTGCCCCCCTGTCCCAGCCTGCCTTCCCTACTCTGCAGCCCGCAGCCCCGACATGCTTTCCTGCCTTTCATGCAGCCTTCCCGGTTTCCCCGTAGCCAGCTTGCGAAGGCAAGCAAGCGGAAGGCCACGTGGAAGGCAGGCAAGCATGTCAGGGTGGCGGGAAGGGAGGTAGCCGCCTCCCTTCCCTGCAGCCCTGCCATGCTTAGCGGCCTTCTACGCGGCCTTCCCGGCGGTCTCCCACACCCGCTTGCCTTCTGAAGTCGGCGTCCAGCCCGTGACGGGAGACACGCCGTTTCTGGCCAGGCCCGGCCAGTGGGTGGGTGGGCGGCCCTTGGGGGAGACGCAGCTACTGCGTTGGGGCTAAGAGGGGCGGCGGCAGAAGGAGGAAAATGAACCACGGCTGTGGTGCTCCGGGAGGGCGGGCGGACGGACGTCTGCAGCCAGGCAGGGAGGGAGGGCAGCGAGAGCGGCAGCCCCGTCTAAGTGCAGGCCTGGCTCTCTCCCCGCACGGGGGGGCTGCCGCCCGCCCGGCCACCCGCGGCTTCCGCACCACACTTGTAGTTGCGTGGCTGGCCGGATTAACAGGTGTGCTGGGGACGCCTTGCCCGCCGCCTCCGTGCGCTGCGCTTGGCAGGGGCTGCCGCCGCCCCTCTCGCTGCCCTCCCCACCTGGAAGGAGGAGGCAGGCGAGGCGGGAGGCAGAGGGGCGCGCGGGGCTCGGCTTGGCCGCTGAGCATGTGGGGCGCCCGCCCCGGCTCTTGGGCTGCTTCCCGCTGCCATGCAAAGTTTGGCGTGCCAGGCTGGTGGAGGAAGAGGCTCCCGACGGGCACCGAGGCAGCGGCGGGTTACCTGTTGAGTCTCAGGGCCGCGGCCCTTCCTGCCTGCCTGCTCGCCTGCCTCCCTTCCGGCTCGGCGCGCTGAGGCCCGGAGCCTCAACAGGTAAACCGTCGCCGCTTCCGGGATGGCGGAGAGCTTTCTTGGCCTCTCCCAAGCAATCTCTGCCCCTGCCGCTGGCTCTCCCAAGCAGGCTCTCCGCCATCCTGAAACTGCGCCGTGCTGGAAAACTCCCCTGTGCGTGGCGCGGTTCTGGGATGGCGGAGAGCCCAGGCAAACTCTGCCCCCGCCGCCGTTGCTGCCGGGCGCGTCCGTGCAGGAGAACTCCCTGGGAAGGGCTCCGTCTATGTGCCCAGACCGTGTGTGTGTGTGTGTGTGTGAGAGAGAGAGAGAGAGAGAGAGAGAGAGAGAGAGAGAGAGAGAGAGAGGGGGTTTCTCTTCCCTACCCGCATTTGCGCTTCTAGCACAGAGAGAGGGGGGGAGAGAGGAGGGTGAGAGGAGGGGGGGAGAGAGAGAGGGAGAGATAGAGAGAGAGAGAGAGAGAGAGGAGAGGAAGAAAGAGGAAAGGAGAGAGAGACAAGAAAGAAGGAAGGAAGGAAAGGAAAGGAGGAAAGGAAAGGGAAGGGAAAGGGAAGGAAAGAAGGAAAGGGAAGGGAAAGGGAAGGAAAGAAGGAAAGGAAAGGAGGAAGGGAAAGGGAAAGGGAAGAAGGAAAGGAAAGGAAGCGAAAGAAGGAAGAAAGGAAGAAAACTGACAACCACAATTGAGCCCAAAATTTTGGTTGCTAAGCAAGAGCGTTGTTGAGTTTCACCACATTTTACAAGTTGGCCATGCCCACCCGGTCACCTGACCACCAAGCCACGCCCACCTGAAGCCACACCCATCTGACCCTCCAAGCCACTCCCACAAAATAAGCCACGCGCACAGAACCGGTAGGGAAAATTTTTACATTTCACCATTGTCCTGGGGGCTGGGGAGGGCAAAAATGCGACGCATGGGGGGTTTGGGAGGCGGAAAAACGGGCCCATTTTTCGCAAAAACGGGGGTGTTTTTGCCCTCCCCAGCCCCCAGGAGCACTCTGCAGGCCTCCCAAAGCCTCTGCGCGCCCCATTTTTGAGAAAAATGGGCCCATTTTTTGCCTCCCAACCCCCCCACGCGTTGCATTTTTGGCCTCCCCAGCCCCCAGGAGCACTCTGCAGGCCTCCCAAACCCTCTGCGTGCCCCAATTTCTTCGAAATCTTGGTGCGTCTTATACTCCGGTGCGTCTTATAGTCCGAAAAATACAATAGTTCAGAGCACAAAATTCATATGCCAGTTAGTATTTGCTAGACCTACGTAAACTAGATTTTTCACACCTCAAATAGGCAAATGAATTATAACTTCATTGTTATGGTATTTTTCTGGTTTGCTCTTGATAACTGAAGTAAATAAGTACATTAATACTGATTATATGTTGCTGAATATGTTGTTTCATATTACGCTTGAAAACAATTGATTTAAAAATGCTCTGCTTGCTATGAATGTCATGTGTATGAAGTTACAGTAACTCACATGAGACTTGCTACTAATGATCTGTCCATTCAATTCTAAATATGTCTAACCGTCTCTGTTCTTTCTCTTGCCTTAACTGAGCCCAGGTACCAAAGGATGTACTAGGCACAAATAGTAGGGAAATTTGATTCTGTGACACACAGCACTGCTTTTTCATACAAAAATATTTCATTTTATATGGTTGTAATGCCTATGTTGCTCCTTGGCTGCCTATGCTTGAGCTGGTATAGTTTGATAGTTCTAAGGGTATAGTGCCATCACTATGAATATTTTTGAAATACAATTGACTTCAAGGCCTGTCACTATTTATGAAGCATCCCAAAGTTACTGTTATATAGACCTTTCCACAGGATTTTTTTTTCATCCGAAGCCCCCCACATATTTTCTAATTTGCTATTTTAATTGCTTTCAGGGGATACAAATGCTAGTGAGAAAGAAGTATGTTTGTAAACAACTTTCCCAAAGGAATAAACTATAATAGGGTTGGGGTTTTTTTTGCATATTCAGGTGACAGAGTAATAGATGTAGGGTCAGAATGGCGAACATTCAGCAATGACAAAGCAACTAAAGACCCATCTCGAGTTGGAGATACCCAGAATCCTCTCCTTAGTGATGGAGATTTGACTACAATGATTGGCAAGGTAATATATAAATGTTTAACCTTACAATGTGTGAATGTTTCAGTGTTCAAAATTATATTGCATTAACAAAAATACTGCTAAACACAAATTTCTTAGTACTAACACTGGAAATGCTTTTGTTTTGATAATTTCTTGTTATTTTCACTTCAACAGTATTAGATAGTCTTTTTCTCCCAATATGAAGAGTGTAGGAAGCAAAGAAAATGTTCATTTGTTTCTGTTAACTTTGAATTCTTTGGGAAATTTATATCAGAAATTTAGCTTTCTTAAGCTTCTTCATCTTTGGTGTATCCAGGCCTAATTTGTACAAATTTGGTACTCTCCTGATGCTGTTAAAACTAAGATTCTTTCACATATGAAGAAATGCCTTTTCACTGTGGAAATTTCAATGTATTACTCTTTTTATCTTGTTTGCAAAGTAGAGACAAAAGTAACATCTTCGCATACCTTACACATCTATAACATTTTTCACTGCAAGAATTTCCAGGGTTAGTTTCCGTTAAGAGGAAGAACTATTGTAAATCAGTAGTTGAAATGAGGAATTACGAGTGGCTGGAATGCTTTGCTTTTAAGAATTGTTAAGATTAAGTAATATTTTTGGGGTACCAAATGCTTGATAAAGTAGATATGCTTTTGCCCAGGTAAATCAGTGTGCATGAGGACTGTTGGGCTAAAGATGAGATGAACTTCAAAAGGAACTCCATAAGCTGTACATAGGGATGTAGCCAGACTCTAAAAATTCAGATTCTTTTTGTAGTATCTGTTATCCTTACACATCATTTTCTGCATCTGTGCAAAACCCCACGGAGAAACCACCTAGAGCTTAAGAAATTTTGGATGGGAGTCTTCACTGTCCCTTCACTGTCATAAAAAGGACAAAAATAAAAAGGATAAAAACCTAATAATAAACCTGCTGAATGATATCTTTGCATTTTGTGGCAATTGAAAATTACTCCTAATGTTTTTTGTCTCCTGCCTGGATAATTAAGAAAATAATTTCTTAAACCTCTCCCCCCCCACCGTAGTCCTCCTGATAACCAGATATCTGCAAGAATGTAACCAACTACATTCTTATTATCGTTTGGTGGCCTCCACAACCATGTTACTTCATATTTACAGTTGGCCCACTGTGAATGACTTGATCTCCCCGAATGCTTGGGTTGGTTATCCTTCCGTCAGTGATAAGTGTATCATTTGAACTTCAATCTGCTCTATTTCATGATGTAGAGATTTTGGCCATGGCTCTTCAACTCTCAGCTAGATAAGATTCTGCTGTTTTTCAAGAAATCCTCTTCCATAAACTCTTAACAACAAAAAGTTTAGGCATTTCACTGATTATTTGAGAAGTCTGTGATGTCAGATTGATTGTTTCAGATTTAAAGGAAGTGTGGTTTAGCTTATCTTCACTGAAAGTGTACATAGCGGCTATTTTATCATTTAACCTGTTTGAAGTTTTGTCCTTTTTGTGTGTACTCTTGAGTTATAAAGTTTGATACATTTTCAAGTGCCAGTAACCCTTCCAGTTTGACACATTCTTTTATTGCTACTATTGACATTTATGTCAAAATCTTTTGAATTGATGGCTGCTACAAGTCTTATTTGTAGTTTTTTTTCCAGCTGCTATCACAGTATTCCTACTTACTAGGGAGCTGCATGTTTTTCACAGTCATGCGCATTGTATCCTCCTGTATACAAATAGAGTGGTCTTCTACTGAGACACAGGTTTTTTGCCAGAATCCATGTCTAAGTGACATAGTTAACAAAACATTGTGTGCTAGCCTTGATACATTATATCAGTGGAGGATGAGCTCTCAATTACTTCTTCCTGGCTATTAAGAAACCCAACATTTACAGTTGTACTGGTTAACTGTTATTAGAACATTGCCATATCATTGTCTTGGAAAATGGTTAAGAAATGGTTTCCTCAAAGTCAGCTCATTAATGGAATGATGAATGGCTTACTGGGCAGTTAATATTTTCAAGAAAGCTTAAAGGTGGCTACAGTGACATTCTCATATAGCATCCAGGAATGGGTTGACCTCATCTAAGCTGATTGGACTGAGTCTGTCAGAGCTGTTGAGGACACGCCTCCGTTGCTATCCCTTCCAGCTTTTTGACTCAGTCACTCAGTTTGGACAGATGTGCCAAACATTCCTCCATCGTTGAAAGGAATATTCCTGGATACTATTTTCATCAATTTCTCCAAATTCGTGAGTTATCTACCAGCTGACTCCCTAACATCAGGTCGAGTCGCTGGGCAGGGGGTGTCCCCGCAGCGAGAGCTTTGGCTCAGGCTGCTCTTTCTGGCTCTAAAAGGCTGCCAGGGAATCCTGAAGCTATTCTTCAGCCGATTTAAGAGTTCACTAGCGGAGCCTTACGCTTTCACAGCCAGACCCAGAACCTGATGTAAATCGCTAGCGGAGCCTTGCGCTCCTGACCAGCACAGCCAGAGGGACACCGGGGCGCCAGCCGTCAGCCATTAGAGGAGCTCCGCGCTCCCAAAAGTGACAGTTGGCACCGCCGCCATTTGTGGAGTTTCAGCGCTCCCGTGACTGCTGATTGCGGAGCTGAGGCTAGTTTAACGCTCCCTGTGCGATCGAGGGGAATAAAGGGGCTTTTCACTCCTCTCCCTTAGCGGAGCTTAGCGCTCCCAATTTTCAGCCGAGAGGAAGCGGAGGGCTCTCGCCCTGCTTCTTGTAGTGGAGCTGTCGCGCTCCCAACTTGCCGAAGCAAGCCTGCCATAGTAGCAGAGAGAGGCGGTGGCTTGCTGGGACTTGGAGGTCCTTCTTCTAGCCCAGGAGGAGCTTTCGCGCTCCTGTTTTTACCGGCAAGAAGCCACGCTCCACCAGAGCACGGCAGAGGTTGATAGGGCTCGAGAATTCCCCCGACCCCTTGAGGAGCTTCCACGCTCCCGTTTAAGCAGCAGCCTTGATCCTCGGCGGCTGCAGCAGCAGTAGCAACCCTTGGAAATGCAGGGACTCTCTTGTCAGAGGCTTGACAGTTCTTTGAACCAGAGACAGCCGCCATTAACGGCTGAGCGTGTTTTGCGCCAATACCAGGACATTCAAAATGACGGATAGAGCTGCTGCCACAGCTAAGGCAGGAGTCTCCCCTGCTGAGGGAAGGAAAGCTAAATCGGCCTCTTCAACTGAGGCTCGATCCAAGAGCGGAGACAAGCCTCATGATACACAGGCAGCAGCCCCCAAAGGTTCAAAAGCAGCCCAGAAGGACGAGAAGCGCAGACAAAGCTCTGGACAAGATCTGTGCTAAAGCAGTCAGTAGGGACAAACAACTGCCTGAAACAGCAGATGAGCCTAGCATGCCTCAGGGATTGCATTCCCAGGCCTGGCCACCTGGGGGAGTTGGAGAGCAAATCTCTCCTCCAGGCTCCCTGTTGCCTATCAACAACACTGATCTCTGGGGCCCCATGACAGAATTACAGATCCCTAGGGAGATCTCTCATCAGCCCCCTGCTAGGGTCAGAGCAGCACCCGAGGCCACGTTCACACCAACCACCGCTGGCCTCAGACCACAGGCAGATCCTGAGCCAATCATCCCTGATGCCATGCAGTCCATTATCGCTGAGGCTATCAGACAAGGAATTTCTGCAGGCTTGCAGCATTCCAGGTGCAAACTTTCAGTGGCATCCGGAGGGTCAGTCCTCTCTAAACAACGCATAGCTCCCCATCTTCCGGGGGAATTTGCGCCTACGCGAGTTCCAGGTTCACCTGTCTCTTCCCAGGAGGGACAGTCATAGTTTTCTGCAGAGGAGGGTCCAAGAGATTTGGACCTCTCAGACGACAAGGGCATGTCTCCTGACCAGCCTTCGTTTATGGGTCTCTTTCAGCCCAACCTTTTTAAGTCCTTGTTGTTCAAGGCAAAAAATGCCACTGGCCTTGGGTCTCCGAGCACTGAGCCACAACCAGAGACGAACTGCATCATGACTGATCCTCTTTTTTTGGACCATACATCCAAGGCAGAGGTCATTCCTTCGCCAAAGCTCTTTGTCGATGTAATCCAAAGACAATGGGCTTCCCCAGGGGCTGGGCCCAACCCGTCTCCCACCGACAAAAGGCTCTACAATGTGGCTTCAGACCTGGCAAAGGTCCTTCAGATCCCAACGATTGACGATCCGGTGGCGGCCTTACAGTCTTCCTCCGCCATACCGGGCGAGCCGGAGGAGGCCTTGCGGCCAGAGGACAGGCGGCCAGACCAGACGCTACAGAGGGCGCATCAGGCGGCTGCATGGGCTATTAGAGTTTCAACGACAGCGTCATTCTTCAACCGAGCCTCCCTGATCTGGCTCCGCCAGATTCAGGAGAGGGTTCCAACAATGGACGTCCGACTACAACAAGACGTCAACAAGCTCTTAGCCGCAGTTCAATTCTCTGCAGGCCCTCAACGCCACCAGATTTGCGTCTAAATCCATCAGATCTACTGTAGCGCCCTGACGTCTGCTCTGGCTGAAACATTGGCAGGCGGATGCTTGCCACAAGTGGCGCCTGGCATCTAACCCTTTTGTAGGGGGAAAGTTGTTTGGGGAGACCCTGGACCCCCTACTGGTGGAGTCCAAGGATCGGAGAAAGGTGTTACCTTCTTTCTCCAGGCGAGCCGAATTCCACCCCTCCCCCTACTTTCGCCGGCCCTCATTCTGTCCTGCGGACTCAGGTGCGGGATCCCAATGCTCCCAAGAGTTCTACACCCAGAGGCAGAGGCAAAGGCAGGATCGGCCGGATAGAGGCCGGCCATTTAAGTCAAAATGGCCCTTTCGAGGAGGAGGAAGTCGTGCCTTTCGCCGCCCCAAGTGAATGCATACCATTGTATCCCATCGGAGGTCGATTGGCCTACTTTGCAGACCGGTGGGATGAGTCCACTTTGGACGCTTGGTTCAGAGAGACAGTAAGATCCGGTTTCTCTCTTGAGTTCCTCTCCATTCCCCCGAGGTTCTTTATCCGATGCCCTGTCTCCAAAGACCATGCCAAACGGATCCTCATGGAGACAGCTATTCAGCACTTGCTGGATATCCATGCCATCCAGGCCATCCCTGAGAATCAGCATGGGCAGGGATTTTATTAGATTCTTTTTGTTGTTCCCAAGACCTCAGGGGGATAGAGAGCTATTCTGGACCTTAAAAGACTCAACCGCTACATTGTTTATTGGCGGTTCAAAATGCATTCACTTCTTACTATTCTGGAGGGCGTGAGAGAGGGCGACTTCCTCACATCCATTGATTTAACTCAGACATATCTGCATGTGCCTATCTTACCTCTACACTGGCAGCATCTTAGATTCCAATTTGCCGGTCGGCACTACCAATATACTGCCATGCTGTTTGGGTTATCGTCAGCGCCCTTACTGTCTCTCTGACGAAATTATTGGCTGCCCTGGCGGCTCTCCTTCGGGCTCTGCCCGTGCGTGTTCAGTGTTATCTGGATGACATCTTGATCCAATCCTCCAAACATCAAGCACAGGAGGATCTTGGAGTCACTGTCCAGGTTCTAAGACACCACGGGTTCTTCATAAATCTGGAGAAGAGCCATTTGTTACCATCCACTCGCCTGCTCCACCTGGGAGCAATTATAGATACTGTGGAATGCAAGGTGTACCTATCCCAGGAGCGGCAGACCAGCCTCCAGGAATTGGTCGGTCGAGTCCAGAGAGAGGGAACTGTTCCCTTAGCCGTACTCTCTCAACTCCTGGAGAAAATGGTGTCCTGCTTCTCCATTGTCCCATGGGCCCGCCTACCCTCCAGAGATCTCCAATGGTTTCTGTTACCTTTCCAGAGGTCAGGCAGGAGCAGTTCGACGGCAAAGGTACGAGTTCCAAAGGAGGTCACCCGGTCCCTTGATTGGTGGAGGTCCCCGGCTATCAGCAGGGGCAGTTTGTTCCGGGACCCCGATCGTCTCATAATAACAACAGATGCCAGCTTGTTCGGTTGGGGGGCTCACCTCCACTCGCAGATGGCTCAGGGGCGGTGGAGCACAAAGGACCAGGCCAGAAACATCAATTGGCTGGAGCTCAGGGCTGTCCACCTGGCCCTTCACCATTTCCAACAGACTATCTCAGGACATCACCTCCTGATACTAATGCACAATGTGGCCGCCAAGGCACATATCAATTGCCAAGGTGGCACCCGCTCAAAGTCCCTCATGGAGGAGACCAGGCGCCTGGGCCTCTGGGGGGAAAGATACTTGTGTTCCATCAAGGTGGAGCATATATCCGGGATGTCAAACGTGCAGGCGGACTGGCTCTGCTTGACCACGCGGAGTGGCGCCTGCACTCGTCCATTTTTTGGGAGATCTCGGACCTATTCAGCCTCCCAGAAGTGAATCTGTTTGCCACCCCTGCCAACGCTCAACTACCGAGGTTTTTTGCCAGGTTTGCGGCTCAGGGAGCAGAAGGAACCAACGCCCTCCACAGCCCGTGGCCACCAGGGCTGCTGTATGTATTTCCACCTCTGCCACTCATTCCCCGTGTGATCAGGAAGATTCTGGCAGAGAGGGCGGAATTCCTTCTCATAGCTCCCCACTGGCCCAGGAGGCCTTGGTTCGCAGACCTGGTAAACCTTTCGGTGGCACAACCCTGGAGGATCCCTCAGAACCGCATCTCCCTCAGCCAGACTGGATAGGGGGCTATAGCCTAATACAATCAGGAGGCAGGTGGCGGCTTTGTCTTCAGTGTTGGTGTGTGGGCGGCTGGAATCCCTCGCCTTACATCCTATGATCCGTACATTTCTCCGGGGAGCTACCAACCTGTGTCCCCCGGTAGCTCACAGGTACCCTACCTGGGACCTGTCCAAAGTCTTAAATTCACTCACCAGGGCACCTTACGAGCCATTGCGGTCAGCCAGCCTGCGCCACCTTACCTGTAAAGTGGCGTTCCTGGTGGCCATCACTTCGGCCAGGAGAGTGTCTGAGCTGGCCGCTCTATCGGTAAGGAAGGACTTGTGTGTTTTTCACAAGGATAGGGTGGTTTTGCGTTTGGATCCCTCCTTCATCCCCAAGGTGAACTCTTGGTTCCACAGGGCTCAAGAGCTGATTCTACCTAACTTTTGCCCGGAACCAACCCACCCTTTAGAGAAAAGGTGGCACAACTTGGACGTGAGGAGGGCCCTCCTCATCTACATCAAACGGACTGCCACCATAAGGAGGACAGAGTCCTTGTTTATTGCTTTCCAGCTGGCCACGTTGGGCAGCAGAGTGTCCCCCTCGACAGTGGGTCGATGGTTGCGGTCTACCATTGCAAAGGCCTACGAACTGCAAGATCTTCGGCTACCAAGGGGAATTACCGCTCATTCCACCTGAAGTGCAGCCACAACTGCGGCGTGGGCTACGCAGGCCTCTATGGAAGAGGTCTGTCGCGCAGCTACCTGGTCCTCCCCGTCTCCATTTATTAGACATTATAAATTGGACATCTACGCCTCTGCGGAGGCGGCTTTTGGCAGACGGGTACTTCAAAGAATCCACGAGGACCAGGAATGATCGGACCAGACTATAGCCCACCCGTCAGGACAAGCCAGCTTTGGTATGTCCCATTCCTGGATGCTATATCCACCACTATGGAGAAGGGACGTTGGTCTTACCTGATACGCTCCTTCTTGTGGGGGTGGATATAGCATCCAGCCCCACCCTGATAACAGTCTGGTTGGTGAGAGGTTGGAGGAGAACTTTTACTTCCTGGACTATGGGCACGTCGGTCTGTCGTTTGTCTTTGTCAAAAGCTGGAAGGGATAGCAACGGAGGCATGTCCTCAACAGCTCTGACAGACTCAGTCCAATCAGCTTAGATGACGAGGTCAACCCCATTCCTGGATGCTATATCCACCCCCACGAGAAGGAGCGTATCAGGTAAGACCAACGCCCCTTTCACTGTTAATTTCTGCAATTTAATGTCACAAGATAGTTCTATTGTTGGGTTCTTTTGCAGTGGACAATAGTTTGGCAAATAGAATGGTCATGTTGATAAGAAAGAGAACGTTAAATGTTGTTTTATTCTAAAACATTAGTCGATACTGAAATTGAAGCCATGAGCTGTGCTGTAAGACACTGGGAGGGAAAAGGTTATGATGGAAGGGATCCCTCCTGCTTCTGTTCCAGAGGCTGCCTGTCACTTTCTCAGAGCTCCTGCTTAGATAGCTCTCCTCTGCCATTGAGTTTTTCCATCTGGTGCTCTCTCTGTCGTTTTTTGGACTACAACTTCAGTTGACCCAGGCAGTATGAATCAGGCAGGGAGGAGAGGGAACATTCTTGTGCTGGCAGTTCTTTCAAATATTTCCTCCACCCAGAGCTCTACTTTCACTCTTTGCTTTTTATTTTCTGGATTGTGCATGGTCCAGTTTTAGGAAATTTTAAATTTTTGTGAGCAACAGAAGGGTGGCTCTTTTCCTCCCCATGCTTATTTTTTTTTTCAAGAAAAGATAGAAATAACAACATTATGGATAAACGGCACATTAAAGCATATGTATGTGTGTCGTTCCTTATCTTCCTGGTTTCAGTCAGACAATGAAATACATAAGATAATTTAAACCAAAAGTACTCCTTTCCAAAAAAAAAAAAAATTCTTATGAGCTGACCTGGCCGGTGGCAAAGCTTATAGTTCCCATCTGTGGAGTTTAATAGAGAAGGCTAATAATTGTTCATACTTGCTTGTTGTTCATACTTGCCTGTTCCTACCAGCAGGAAGACAGAGAAAATAGGTGACTTTCTTCTGAAATTTCTACATTTTTGATGTGCTTTTAATACGAGTTGTACATAGATAATGACTAGTGATGAAGTAAGAAACAGTGACCTCCTAAATATACTTAAGTCATCGATATTCTCTCTGGTTCTAAATCAATATCAAGCCATCTTAATAGGAGAATGCACAAAGCAAAAAAAACACACACAAAAAAAACAGCATTTGGTGGGATTTTTTATAGAAGTTACCTTTCTAATATCAGAGATGTATTCAGTCCTTGCTTTAGATACTGTGCTAATATATGACTTAGTTGCACGTCAGCCTGAAGCCCCTGGGATTATATTCCATTTTAGCTGTTCCTTTTGTTCTATGTAGTGTGGTATTTACTTAGAGCTTGTTAATATTTAACCTTTTATAAAAACTAGATAGGCAACTGATTTCTAAATTGGAGGTGCTAATTGCTTGTGGAAGGATAGCTTTTGAAAATGAATGAAATGAACATTATAAAGGACTTTACCCTTATATAATATGTGCTTTCCAGATTTTAAGTCTGTTCTGTAGTCCATGTTGACATAACATATTAATTTCTGTTTCACTTATGCTTTGCTGATAATCACCTTATTAAGGTAAAGGTTCCCCCGCACATGCGTGCTAGTCGTTTCCGGTTCTAGGCGTGGTGCTCATCTCCATTTCTAAGCCGAGGAGCCAGTGCTGTCCGAAGATGTCTCCATGGTCATGTGGCTGGCATGACTGAACGCCGAAGGTGCACAGAGCGCTGTTACCTTCCCACCAAAGTGGTCCCTAGTTTTCTACTTGCATTTTTTACGTGCTTTCGAACTGCTAGGTTGGCAGAAGCTGGGACAGGTAACAGGAGCTCACTCCATTACGCAGCGCTAGGGATTCGAACTGCTGAACTGCCAACCTTCTGATTGACAAGCTCAGCGTCTTAGCCACTGAGCCACCGCGTCCCTACACCTTATTATTAGGTAGTAGTAAAAAAAAATGGTGTTTAAGTTAGATGGTGCGTTGTCTTCCCATTCACCTCGCAGTAGATATGCATACTACCTGTATTTTGTGTGGATGTAAATGTGCTCTGTTCCTCAAACCTTTTTCTGCAGGGGACAGGCGCGGCTAGTTTTGACGAATTTGGGAATTCAAAGTATCAAAATCGTCGCACCATGAGCAGTTTTGACCGTGCAATGATGAATGCCTTCAAGGAAATTGCTAGCATGGCCGACAGAATCAACCTGCCCCGCAATATAGTTGTAAGTCATGCTTTGTCCTCTGAAAATTTTTCCGGCGTCATTTAGCGTAATATAATGAACAGGGGCCTTTCTGATATTATTGCTAATTAAATGGCCTGGGCTTAATTGAATTTTGTCTGCTTACTTTGAAGGATCGAACAAATAATTTATTTAAACAAGTGTATGAGCAGAAGAGCCTGAAGGGGAGAAGTAACGATGCCATTGCATCCGCTTGTCTCTACATTGCTTGCAGACAAGAGGGAGTTCCTAGGACATTTAAAGGTAAGACGTTCGGTGACACATGCTTCAACTGCTTTTCAACATAGGACCCCCAACCTATATTATCTTTTTTCTTCTGAATGCAAATATAGTGAACCTTGTACAGGTAATCCTCGCCTTATGAGCACCATTGAGCCCAAAACTGGCTCTAGCAGGACAGTTGTTAAGTTTTACGATCTTTCTTACCACAGTGAATCACTGCAATTGTTAAGTTAGTAACTGGTTGTGAATCTGATTTCCCCATTGACTTCGCTTGTCAGAAGGTTGCAAAAGGTGATCACATAACCCAGGACACACAAACACATGGCAGTTGTCAAGCATCTGAAATTTGATGCTGCAATGCACAGGGATGCTGCAATGGTCATAAGTGTGAAAAATGGCCATGTCACTTTTTTCAGGGCTGTTGTAAATTTGAAGGGATTAGCTTAACGACTGCATGATTCACTTAATGACTGCAGTGGTTCTCTTAACAACTACCCTGTTTCCCCCAAAATAAGACATCCCCTGTTAATAAGCCCAATCGGGCTTTTGGGTGCATGGCAATAAGGCCAAGCGCTTATTTCAGGGTTCAAAAAAATATAAGACAGGGTCTTATTTTCGGGGAAACACAGTATGACAAAAAAGTTGTAAAATTGGGTGCCGCTCATTTAACAACTTCCTTAGCAATGGAAATTCTGGTCCCAATTACGGTCATAAGTCGAGAATTTAGCTGCATCTGTCTAATGCGCTATCCTCCTATTTTCCCCCATAAGAACAACTCTGTGAGGTGGCTTGACTGGAAGAGAGAGATTGGCCCCAAAGTCATCCAGTTGGCTTTCATGCCTATGAAGTAGTACTAGAACTGTCAGATTCTCAGTTTTTACTATGCTAATGAATCAATTAATGAATCAATCAATCCATTTATTGTTTTGACTATTGGTGAAAGATAAAACCTGCACCAGAGTGGCCAACAATAAAATACATTAAAATGTAAAAAAATAATAATCAGAACATGTCAAAGTACTTCTCTGTTCTACCAAAGCCTATTGTTAGCTTGCATGACTCTTATTGGGAAGACCATCTGTCCAAGCAACTAACAATTTCCATGAATTTTTGTATCGTATGCTTTGTGATTTGTTTTTCTAAGCTTTGAAAAGTTCAAGGTTACAGAAGATTATATTCAGTTTGACTTAGTGTTGCACCCTAATAACCCTATGTGGGTGTAATTGTAGTGATTAAAAAAAAAAGAAGCAAAGCCACATATTGATCTATAATTTGTAATCAACAATCAATTTTTCATTTTGAGGGTTTTTATTCTTTTCAAAATGAAAATTAATGAGGAAAGACTGATGCAAGGAAATTAAGACTTTCATTTCTCCCCTGTTCCAAAGGCTGTCATTATCTTTGTTGTTTTGAACTAGACAAGTATTTTCACTTCCATAATCTTTTGCTGAAATTTCAACTTTTTTAAAATACTGCTGATGTCTAATGTGTGTGTGCCCCTGTACGTGCGTTTGTGTGTAAATATAGCAAGACTTGCTCTAGCTCTCAAAATAATATCACTTTATTAGTTACATAGATTAATTTTATATCTGTGCTATGAAAATGTAACCACCAACAATGAAAGAACTGTTAAGCTCTAATTGATGGAGAGGGTGACTGGGAGTGTTGATCTAAATTCATTGTGACCTATGTACTATTTTATCCTTTAGAAATATGTGCTGTTTCCAGAATTTCCAAAAAAGAAATAGGTCGGTGTTTCAAACTCATCTTGAAAGCTTTAGAAACAAGTGTGGATTTGATCACTACTGGAGATTTCATGTCCAGATTTTGTTCCAACTTGGGTCTCCCTAAGCAAGTCCAGATGGCCGCAACACACATTGCGCGTAAAGCTGTGGAATTAGATTTAGTTCCTGGAAGGAGTCCTATCTCAGTTGCAGCTGCTGCTATTTATATGGCTTCACAAGCCTCGGCTGAAAAGAGAACACAGAAAGGTAATGTCTTTATGTATCTAGGAAAGTAAGTTTTATGCATGCCAGAAGTAGGGTTTTTTTTTTTTTTTGAAAAGAGAAAGAATTGGCACAGATGCCACAAACTCTGCTTTACATAAGGGCTCTTCTGTTTCGTTTGAAATACATGTCCAGTAGTCAGTGCCTGAATTTCTGCTCTTCTTTTGGGCTAATTTAGTAGGCTGTTAAATTAATTACAGAGCAGACTAAACCATGGTTACTGAAAATGCCACCAAGACTGAGTCTGTGCGCTGTATTAAATTAAAATAAACCATATTTTTGCTTTCTTTGATGAGTAAACCCAGGTAATGGCAGCTTGATAGAAAGCAAACTGTCCTGTGAATTGTAGAGGTTAATTCAGACACTTCAGGTTGGTCCAGAAAGAATTGGAAATAAATGTAAATGGTATTATGAACTGTTGCTTTGTAGCAAAGCCGCCTCACTTCCTCTACACCTTACCTGGTTTGTGTTAGTTGAAACCAGCCTTAAAAGTGTCTGAATTTAAACATCAGGGTTAAACTCCTAAGTTGTAAATTATATAATTCATTTTGGAGTTTGTAAGTATTATTTGTGAATTGGGAGAATTGGGACTCTAGCAAATAAATGCTAATTTGCTTACCTTGGCTTTTTATTTCAGAAATTGGAGACATTGCTGGGGTAGCTGATGTTACAATAAGACAGTCATATAGGCTGATTTATCCACGTGCTCCAGACCTTTTCCCAGCAGATTTCAGATTTGACACCCCAGTGGACAAACTGCCCCAGCTGTGAAACTTCAAAGTCCTGCAAAATAATTTTTGACTTAGAAAAGCACTAAGCATATAAAAGCAGTCCTGTCAAGCCTTCAGTTGCAGGACTGGTGAATGAAAGGAGATGGAAAAACTGATTGGATGAAATGGAGCACACATTCCAGATGTAAACAATATAATTTTGTGACATTTTTATGTATATATTAGTGAATGTAAGTATTTAACAACCATTGCAGCAAATTTAATTTTCTATTCTGTGTATTTAGATTTCTTTCATAGAGATCTGGTAAAATGTATTTTGGAAAATATTTCAAATCAGAATAAACTGTTTTCCAAAAAACAGTACTGACCTACAAGTTTTACTGCATGTAACTTTGTTCTAAATAAATATCCAAGTGGAAAATGTAATCTTTAAAAGTTGTTCAGTTTTCCGAATTAGATGCTGTACATGGATTTTACATTGTTTCTTGATAACTATTAGTTAATTATAATGGGACGTTTTAATTCAGAGAAAATATAGTTCATATAATAAATATACTTGTAGAACATTTTCTATTCACCTTAGGAAAATATTAACCATGTCAAGTTTATACTTTGATTCATTCTATTTGAAGTCCCATAAATCAAGAGCATGTCTCTTCATTACCTTGTATGGCTACTTGAAAAAATGATCTGACCATATTATGTTCATGGTCTCTGTCATAAGAGGAAGATTTTTCTCTTGCTGAGTTTTGAATAGAAGTGGGACAATCACCGTTTCTCTCTTCACAAAGCCAGGGACATTTTTTGGTCAGTGATGATGATAGTCTAGTTAAAAACAAGTAGACTATTACTAAGGCATTGAAAACAGTTGAGTACCATTGTTGAACAGGAAGGAAACTGAATCCAAGGTTCTTCATCCTACATGTGCAAATGTTTCTGTCCAACTTGATATTCCAGCAGCTCCCTGCTGCTATTACTGTTTTCTTTAGCAGAGCTGAAGTCAGTTTAACTACTGAAACACAGCTGAGGTCAAAGAAAACATCAGGAGTGTGTGTGTGTGTGTGTGTGTGTGTGTGAGTGTGAAAACTGTGTGTTGGGGGGAGGGAGATCCATAGTCCCTCCAGGCCATTGAGATGGAACTGGGAAAATGTATACTTTAATGATTATGCAGCATTTAGGTGAATTAGAATCTTGTGTGACTAGAAGCTCTTGTCCAAATTGCAAAATCAGGTTCACTCCTTTGAGTGGGGATGTCATTTGCCGCTTCAGCAGCTATAACATGACAGAGCTCATGATAATTTAAAAAAATAATAATTTTAAGTCTGCTTAGTACAAAGCTTTACAATGTATATGAAAAATAAAATTAATCTTGGAGGCTCATACCTTTCTGTAATTTATTTGTTCATGAAAGTGGTTTGCATTCATACAATTTCATGGGTCTAAGATTTGGCATTATTTTGTTAAGGGATGTTACCAAAAGATGGTATTGTCCTGGCAAGCGCTCTCCTATTTTGTGTTAGTGTCAGTCTTTGCCTGCAGTAGTCTGTACTGTAGAGTAAGGGCACAGAAATCCAACTCACTACAATAAACCATCTTGAATGTAATTCACTGATTCTCCATCTTGGGTGGAGTCTTCATTCATGCTGGGTAGTCCTCGTCCATTCAGTGTGAGGACCGAGTCTGTTCTTCCTCTTTTTTTGCTGGGTCCGCCCACTTGGCCCCCAGTTTGGACTCGGTCCTCAGAGAGGACACTTGTGGCTACCTAGCTCCCTTCCTGAATCTGGCTTCATCGGAGAAAGAGAGCGTGAGTCGGAACCCTTGGGGGGGGAAGTTCTCTTACCCTTTGCAAGGAATTTCTTTCTCTTTTCCTCTCTCTCTCTCTTTCTTTCCCTTCTTAACCTAAATCTAAGGGGACCAATTTTAATTTTTTGTTTGTTTGTAATATTGAGTTGGCCTGAAGAGAACAGCAGGTATATTTTTGTTTTCCCCCTCTCGGTCGAGCGCACAGCAGGGGAGCTGCGGCTCCTGCTGGGTTTTCTTCTCGCCAGCCGAAAGTTCGGGGCATTGACTATCTGGGCTTGCCCTGGTCTGCCACAGCGAGAATTATCTTACTGGCATAGACCCTCTGGGCATGCCCTGGTCTGCCAGCCGGAGTGAGGGACTCCGGAAAGCTGGATGGCAGAGGGAACAGCAGGAGCGCATTTTAATTAAAAGGATCCCTCAGAGTGCTCTCGAAGTCCCTTTAAAGTTCCCGCCGTTCCAGCAAGCGAAGTAACTGAGGGGGAGGGGGCAG
>QLTV01012194.1:3365639-3382807 GCA_003457575.1 Thermophis baileyi
TCCTCCAGATCGGGTGGTCCTGCGGTTGGATCCTTTGTTCATCCCCAAGGTGAACTCCACCTTTCATCGAACTCAGGAGTTAATTCTGCCTTCCTTTTGCACCAATCCGTCTCATCCGTCAGAGAGACTATGGCACACCTTGGACGTTCGGCGAGCGTTGGACATATACATAGACAGAACTAAACAATTCTGCAAAACGGAGGCTTTGTTAGTGGCTTTCTTACCACACTCATTAGGAAAGAAAGTGTCTTCTACTACTATTGGACGCTAGATCCGGGGGACAATAGCAAAAGCATATGAGTTCCAGGCACTACCTCGACCGTCGGGAATCACAGCACATTCCACGTGGAGTGCAGCTGTTTCAGTGGCCTGGGCGTCCCAGGCCCCCCTAGCAGAGGTTTGCCGGGCGGCCACTTGGTCATCACCAACACAATTCATCAGACATTACAAGATCGACAAGTTCGCATCGGCTGACGCAGCTTTCGGACGAAGGAGCCTCAACAATAAAGTCTCACATGATCCCACCCGGGGGGGACTGAGGGCTTTGGTACATCCCAGCATGAATGAAGACTCCACCCAAGATGGAGAAGGGGCTTTCGTGGACACACCAAGTTTAAAAAAAAGAGAGAGAGAGAATTGAGTTTTCTTCCCTTTAAAGGGAGTTAAAATCTGGCTTTCCTTCATAACTTAACGCATGTTTCTTTAAAAAGTTCCCTTTTTTTGCTAACAAACATCCGCCCCCTTGTCGGGCGGTATAAGGAAGGGAGAACCATATAGCTTTTACGGTTCCTATGGTAGCCACATCGAGTCTGTGTCTTCGACCTCGCCAAAACTGGGGGCCAAGTGGGCGGACCCAGCAAAAAAAGAGGAA
This sequence comes from Thermophis baileyi, assembly GCA_003457575.1. NCBI lineage: Eukaryota > Metazoa > Chordata > Lepidosauria > Squamata > Dipsadidae > Thermophis > Thermophis baileyi. The sequence continues at coordinate 3,366,511 of QLTV01012194.1, forward strand.
GAACAGACTCGGTCCTCACACTGAATGGACGAGGACTACCCAGCATGAATGAAGACTCCACCTGATGAGAAGAGGCGTATCAGGTAAGACCAACGCCCCGTTTCTATCAGTTCTATCAGTGTCAAAACTTAATCAGCACAGATTTTTCATATGTAAGTCCAGTAAATAAATTTTATCTAGGGCTTTTTTTAAACCACAATGATTAAAAATCATGTCTAAGTAGTAATGGGTCCAAACCTATAGGAAATAGAATTAACTTTAGACAAAAGGTAAGAAAGTAACCAAAAAGTTAAAAAAAAACACCAAGCTGGGCTTAAATCATTTTAGAATCTTGAGATAATTGAAATATTGCTTAACAGCATGAAGATATACTTACTATTATGCAAAGCATAGATATTTTAATGTTGGGATTATTTGGGCAACCCTCTGCTCAGCAGAGACATCAAAATTAAACCTCTTTCAACCTCTGCTTGAACATAATTAGTAAAAGGATAGTACACTGTTTGGTGTCTCTTATTTTTTTTCCTAACATCCAATCAGGATCTGCCTTATTTAAATTCACTTGTGTCCGGTTATCTGGAATGAATACAGACCCTGACTGCTTCTCTGATATGCTTTCAGGTATTTGAAGATTGCTATTGTATTATCACTCTTATTATCCTAACCCAACATTTTCAGTTTTGTCAAATTCCCTTCATAGGACTGAGATTTCTAGTCTCTTGATCATCCTGATCTTAGTTGAACATGTTCTAGTGTCTCAATCGAAGTGCAGCACCCAGAACTGGACATGAGTTAAGGAGTCTGATCACTGCAGAATTTTCTTCTACTTTAGAGTTCCACGATCTTTTTCTTAAGTATGATTACCAAAGCAGGTATTCTCATTTTATGACTCTACATTTGATTTTTGTTTCCTAAGTGACAAACTCTGCATGTGTTCAATTTCATTTTTGTTTTCAGTCCATTCATCTAGGTTATTTTGATTTTTAACTATACCGTAAAATTGTATATCATACAACTTCGAGGATTCAATTTCTCTCATATACTGGTATTAATGGCAAAATAAAGTGAGAAGGCTTCAAGATTAACTTTTGTGGTACTCATTTAATTAATCTCTCTAGTGTGATGAGAAACCATTCTGAGTATGTCAAGCCAGCTTTGAACCTATATAATTGTCATATCTAACTAAAAATTAGCTTTCTGATCTAATCTAATCTGAATCTAATGGGATATTTTGTCCAGAAACAAGGTATGTTATGAATATAGATTTCTCATCAATTAAATTACTTAATTTAAAAAGTTACAAGATTTGCTTGGCAATTCGTGTTCTTAACAAATCCATGTGGTCTCAGTTAACTGGTAAATTAAGGGCTTTTCTCAATGGTTTGGAAGGGCTCTAAGTGTATTCCACGCAATTATTTCCATTTGTTTCTCTCTTGGGTACGATAAGGAGACAATGCATTAGGAAAGAATCATCTCATTTTGTACATGAGAAAGGAGCAGCTTTAAATAAAACTGTCAAGAAATGAGATAGAGATAAAAGCTGAGGAGAATTATGCTGAGAATTATTTTAGGGCCAATCTTCAACAACACTTCGTAACAACCCAAGCCCTCCCAAGCTTTCAATGCAGGCCTTAGTATTCCCTTCCCATCCCATGAATTGTAACGTGTAATGTAAACATGCTACACATAAATGCAGTTTGGGCTTACTAGATTATGTGACTCTTGTCATAGCGGTGTGGTGATTTAGGCTACTGTAATTAGTATAAAACACAGCTTAGTGTGAAGTTTAAATTCAGCCTATGTGGGAGAGATACTCATTCTGGTTGAAACCATATGCTGAAAATTATTAGTTCAGCTTCCAATTTACCCACTGAATACTGCACCGAAGTTTCAAACAAAGAATCAGTTTCCCAAGTGAACCATTAAGGAATTTCCTAAGCAGCTCTATAAACTGTTTTGATTAGAAGCCGGCACCTAAGGGAGGTTTCTTAAATGTTTAAAAAACAAAGCAGATATTTATCCACCCTGAAAGAAAAAGTAATTCACACAAAGTTCCAAAGACATCATTTATCTAAAGATCAAACACAAGATTATAATTCAAATCAGTAATTTTTTTCCTATACAAATTTCACTATTTAAATTTTGAGAGTTAATTGCAGATAGTTTGTACTATTACACTGTTAAAGGCACATTTCATTTAAATGCATAGTGTACCATTCTAAAATACCCTAATTTTTTTTTACAAAGTGCTTCAGCAGCCACATATGTATAGCAAAATATATTTACAATCTAGAGTTTAAAACTTAATTTGCCTATTTTTCAAAACTAGATAAAATTAGTGCTTTCATTCAGCTTAATTGTGAAAATACCCTGCCTCTAATGTGATTTTCAGAAATTCAAGATTACAAACATTTCTGTACAACTTATACTTACAAAAAGTTTCTTCCATAGGATTTTAAATTTGAAGCACCTACCAGGGACCCAGCTGTTTATAGAAATAATAAGGAAGGGGTTGGCAGATTGTACCTCAGATATGTAGTGTTTTGCTTAATTAAGAAGTAGCCATTTGAAATAATTAAAAAAAACACCAAATTAGCATACTGAAAAATGATCGGTAGTGCAATTTTTTTAAAAAACTGCAACTTAGTAATATTCATGATTTTTATAAAAAAGTATTATCTATCTTCCTTATGAAGGAATTTACAGATACGTTATTCTGGCAACCTTCTTATTCCTTATATTCTTGTAAGGTTATAAAATATGAATAGAGTCCCCAGCTATCATACTGAAACAAAATAGTTTATGAGTGGGGTGATGGAACAGATTATGAAAAAATACCACCCCCCCAGCACCCCCACACAAACCCCTTATTGGTGTTACTCTACTTTTTTGCAAAATCTGCCCTGTATGTGACTTATTGATGCTGAACCACATTCCAGATTGAATAGTAAGTCTACTAATTAAAAACTTCATGCTTATTCTTGATCTTCTGGTGTTAGGAAATGAAGTTGATCACAAACATATACTGACAAAGTGGAATGTTGCTTTCCACCGATTTAAACATAATTTTGTTCTTTCAGAATGTCTAACTACATTGAAGTCTGTAAAGCAAACACACAGCATCTGGTCAAAGATATTTTAACTTTTGAGGTACAGCATAGTGTTAAGAGATTTAAAATATACAAGTTTTATCAAAAATATTTATACATTCTCTTAAAACATATTGCTTTTACCCTTATTCTCAGTACTTTCCAATGACGATTATTGAATTCAGTGGCCATAAAAATGTATACAAGTGGGTTTTCACCATTAAATCTGGATTTCAGTAATACATTCAAACAGCCACTGGACAAAACTAAAAAGTGTACAGTTAATCTATATGATTTAAGCAAAACTATAGTTTCCAAATATACATGTATACTGGATGTATACAATACAGGTCCTCATTCTTTAAACATGTTTGAACATTTTGAACAGCAAATGTATGATGAATGAGATAACTAGATATACTGATTTGCTAGAATATGATTGAAGATAATGTGGAAAATACACAACTTTAAAAATATAGAACAGTGATTGCGTATTTAAGGGAAATTCATACATTTACGAGTATTCCTGGTTAAGACTAGAAAAACATTCATTACATTCTTCATATTTGCTGGTTATTTCTGAACAGTGTTTAACAAGATTTAAAGGCAAACACATCTGTTTAGCAAGTGACTTTGGTAAACTTTTAGGACCAGTCTTTTTTTCTTTCTTTCTGCAAATGGAAGCACTGACGCTGCTTTGACATAGGTAAGGTTTTGAAGCATCTCCTCACTAATAAATACCAGAGTTTGTTAAACAAGGCATTAGTTTGTAATACACATTATTTTGAGAAATCAAGTCACTAGTGTGCTTGACAGTCTTTTGAGTTCTACCATTTTGGGGGGGACGTTCATTCTCCTTCTGAAAAGGACCGACAGCTTTTGTTTTCTTTCCTTAAAACTCAGGCAGGTGATCGGTCTAGCTTAGTTATCTGTTTGTGGTCCCACTTTGTAAGGCAGGTGTTTCGTGATGCTTTCTTCTCTGGAAGAATAAAGATACAGTACAAGGGTGCCCATGTGAATGTGGAAAACAGCCCGCACCACCGAATCAGCTTCAAGAGCTGCACAAAATTGCTTTCCAGTGCTCAAGGTTAGAAAGAAACAAAAAAGATATACAAAAGAGAGGCCATGCCTCCTCTGTATTAAAAACAGTACTGTTTAAAATCTTCATATGATTTAAAAATCAGAAGCTACAGGCAGCAGAGAGTGATCCAAAGAATGGTCTTCTTAGGGCGATGGAAGAAAGTTGTCTCAGGGAGCAAATCGGCTGGAATTTTCACAGTGGCTAAAAGATTAACACCAATCAGCAATGTAGTCGAAGTCCCTGAACATTTCCTGCTGATCTTCCAAAAGTATCCGAGGCTCCCGAGGTGGAGTGAGAATAGGCGCTTCTGAGGTAAATTCATCATCAAAATTGCTGACATCTTCTCTTCCTCTTATGACTGGGACAAAAGGGGGCTTCACTTTCTTGGCGAGCAACGCATTCCAGTCAATTAACTGTAAAAAGAGCACCAGTTAAGTGTTGTGCTTCTGGCTATCGTTACATTGTAACCATGCTTGAGAGATGGCACTCACCCGAAAAAAATGATGCTTTTTGACATCTTCAGCATCTTTTTCGCCGGCACCAAGGCGACGCTCTGGATTTCTCCTCAGAAGCTGAAAACAATGTCAGGAATGAAGTCAGGTCATTCTTTTCTATGTATAGTATACTATTCCAAACAAATCAAGTACAGAATCATAGTCTGGATAGAGACACTAAGTTTTAGACAAAGACAGGAAACAGAAGCTGCTTTCTCTGAAAAGTAGTCAAATCAAGTTTTTTATTATTATTACTTTTGTTCGTATTTCAAAACATTTGAGGTTTACCAGAATAGTGAAGCAGGGCTACCCAATTAGACAATTAGAAACATTGTCCTGAAGCTCCTTCAATTTATAAATACTACTTAAGCAAGCTAAACAGAATAAGGCCAATTAATTTGCTCGTTAAGTTTCCAGTTTCATTTGCCCCCATGCATTTAATTAGAAATCTAATTTATTTTGTATGCATTCAAGGTTTGTATGCATTCCTTAACCATCAGCAAGCCTCTGGTTGCATTTCTACTTGCATAATAGTACCTTCTCCAAAGTCCATTGATAGAGGGGAGGGGAATGTCCTACGTTTTCAGTTATATCATGCCTGCCATTAAAGGCCAGGCATTCAGCACTTCTATTTAATGGCACTGGGACAAGGTATGCTGTTGTTAGTACCAGTAAAACATACTTTCATGTTACAATACCTATTTCAGAAATACAGTCTTACCCTTCTCATTATTGAGATAGCTTCTGTAGACAGGAATCGAGGATATCTTACTTCATCATTTACAATACTGTCAAAAACTTCTTCTTCATCATCTCCTGGGAAAGGAGACTGAAAAAAAAAAAACCTTCTTAGAAATGGTAATTCAAAGCCATTTTTAAGGTATTAAAATACATGTAGTATCGAGCAAGTGTATCTGACCTCTCTCATTCTCTCTTGTCCCCAAACAGCATTATTAAATCAAACTTAAAGTAAACCAGTACTGAAAAGAGGATGAAACGTCAATCCCATTAAGGCATTCACTTGAGGAATGCTCAAATGGGGGAGATCAGGGCCAAACTTGCAGAATATCTGCCACCACCATGCGTTCAGGCATAAGGAGAGTTGTACTCTTAAGAGGACACTACATTTACAGAACAATGTGTTTATTAACCTCCATACGTTTTGTGAAGCTTACCTCACCAACCAGCATTTCATAGATGAGTACACCAAGACCCCACCAATCTACAGCTCTTGTATAAGATGTTTCTGTCAATACTTCTGGAGCAAGAAATTCTGGAGTGCCACAGAATGTACTTGTTCTGTCACCAAATCCCATTCCTGCAATGGTTACACAAATTACACAGAGATTTAGATATATATCTGTCAGGGTTGTACAGACTGACTCAAATCTGATTTATGTTGTCAATTCCATTTAAAACACTCAAATCAATTTGATGTCTATATGTTTAATGAAGTCAATTTAATGTTTCAATTCAAAGTGTTGAATCAGGATTATATCTGGTTTTCAATTAAAAAAAAAAAAAAACAACTGGCCAAATTCAGCGTTTTTAATTCAGTTGATAAATGGTATTCATGAATGTGCACTCACACAAGTTCTTCATATGAAATCACTGAACTATTTTCCCATCGTACCCCAAGTATTTTTTTATTGTCACCTTGCAGTGCAAGAATCCTAAGTAAACGAACAGTTCAAGTGGCAATTGGGGCTGCTTGTAGTTCTGACAATGAGATACAGTTTTGGTTGCTTCTGAATGATTAAGACAATTTGAACCCAAATCTGAATTCAAAAATGTAACTAAACTTCCTTTGAATTTAATGTCTGAAGCAATGGTTTACAAACAGAGATTTTTAAATAATGTATTTGAATTGTGCCTTGTTTTCCCACCATCTCTCTCCTAGGAATAAAATAACATTTGATACAGTACAATGTTATAGACATACCAAGTAAATTTGAGGAGGTACTGCTAAATTTAAGGGGCTTCTATTTATAACTACCTGTTTCCTGAATCATACTGAAAGCTGCTGAACTGGTGCTCTGAAGAATAGAGCAGAGGAAACTGGAGGACAAAGAAAAAAGTCTCCACTTATGAGCAAGGCACATTTTTCTTAATATTAAAGCTTTCATATTGCACACTTAGCCGATGCCACTATTCATAAAGCCTCTATATGGACACTACTCTTCCTGCTATGGAGATTATAGCTTGCTCATATTAATGTGGCAATTATCATATCAAGGACACATATAGTGAGAGGTAGGATTTTATACAGCATCTTCATTCTGCACATTCGCAGAGCACACCTATCATAAATACAAGTAGTCCTCGTTTTTAACAACACAACCACTTGTTCAGCGACCATTCAAAGTTACGAAGGCCCCGAATAAGGAGACTTACAACTGATCCTCGTAACTGCTGCTTTGGCAGCACCCCATGCGATCGCCATTTGCTTTGCTGCTTCACTGCTGGTTTCCAACAAGCTAACTCAAGGGGAACGTCGTCAGGAGATTGAAAATGTCAGTCACGTCACATCACATCTAACCATCGCATGGAAGTCCCCTTAACAGCAGCAACTGGCGCTGCTGCAATTGCTGTCATAATACAGTGGAGTCACATGACGTCATGCTTTGTGACCGCACCACTTAGCAACAGAGTTCCTGGCCTGAATTACTGTAACACATTCAGTTCTTAATCATTCTCTGGCCGGTGGGAAAAGTTGCTATCTGCAATCACCACAACATGTTCAGTAGTAGAAGTATTATCAGCCATTAAAAAAAAAAAAAAAAAAAAAAAAAAAAAAAAAAAAAAAAAAAAAAAAAAAAAAAAAAAAAAAAAAAAAAAACGTACCTTCCTTGCAGAGACCAAAGTCAGCTATTTTAACAAAGCCTTCAGTATCCAGCAACAGGTTATCCAGCTTTAGATCTCTACCAAAGAAATAAAGTTTAAAAAAATTAGTAAAACAACAAAAACAACAACCCAACTATGTAATTGCTAAGCTATAGAGCTGCCTTCCCCAGGCTGGGCTCCATGACCTATGGAATGGAGAATCTCAGAATTTTCAGCAATAGCCACACTGAGTGTAATTAAAGTCTACACATTTGGAAGTTACCCAATCTGCTGAAGGCTATTTTAGAGAGAGTTACCACTTGCAAATGTTTACTAATTGTTAATGTTTCCTTTTTTCAATCTGAACAAAACCTAACAATGTACAAACATCCAATAGCATTAATTTCTTCTAGAAAAGAAAAGGAACGATTTGATCAATCATAATGACAGCAGCATTTAAGCCAGGTTCACATACGTAGCAGAACATAAAATGAAATGGAACACTACATTTTTGAAATACTTACCTGTAAACTATCCTGTGCTCATGTAAATATTGCAGGCCAAGAACTACACATGCAGCATAAAATCTGTTTGGAGAGAAATACAATGTTTCGGTACTCATCAATTTTGCACATTTATTTACATTACTGCAAAGAACAACATTTCAGACCCAAATCACAACATCAATGTGAGAGTAGAGCAGGAATCTTCCCCCTCCCCCCCCCTCGACTCCCAGTGCTCAAAAGATGAAGGAGCAGCCATAAACTGGGGTGAGTCTTCTATGCTCCAGACCTCTTTGGAGAAGCTATCAATGTAGCCATCCTTCCAATCTCGGGAGATTCCCATGCAAGGAAATACTGTCTGTCAATTGGGGCACATTTCCATTATACTTGCTGTGGGGAAATTTTGGACACAAAATTTGTGCTACTGGTCTGATCCTGATTCTTGTCTAAAGGAATTGCCTCCTTGCCTTCCAGGATCCCATCGCAAAAGACCCAGTTGAGTTCTGGCATTGTGTTCTTGAGCTACAGTAAATATGATGGTCTGGTTGTATTTACTTTTCCCAGGATTTCACCAGGACTGTGGCATAACAGTCTCCAGAAATCCCCACAAGAACAATGCTTAATGCTCTGCAAGTTTTTTCAGCTAGTCAAGAGGGGCTTCTGACTTTGACAGAAGTAATGCTGGTTCCAACACTCTGCGGTCTGTATTTGGGGAGCAAATGCACTCAATATAAAAAGTAAAATTATATAATATGGACTGTAAAGTTCAAATGTAAGACTAATTTGCCTTTCTCCCCTTTTGGAGATGTTGAAAAACATTCAGTTGCTGAGCATCAGGAAGCTATTTTAATATGATCTGAGGGCAGGGAGAAGATAATTCCTTTGGTAGCAAGATGCTTCTGTTATGTTCAAAGAAGTAGGAGGGTAACTTATCAGGGCTTGATATGCGTAACCTTTTAAAGCAAAAACATTTATATTCCCTGGAATCATCTTGGCTCTTAAGATTTTCTATGGGACTTATTTTTTCTTTTCTAGCAATTTAGCTTGTTATATTTCTCAAAGAAAAAACATTTCCTTCTTCTATTAATAGAAGACCTAAAGAAAGATGGCCTGTCCTTTGTGGTCAGAGGGATTAAAGCCTGGTAAATGAGGAAGCAATAGATTCTTGCAATGGAATCTGGTATTTATGCAGGTTATTGTTTTGCTATTTATTTTATTCTCTCTCTCTCTCTCTCTCTCTCTTTTTTGGTGCCTTTGAGTCAGTGTTGACTCCTGGCAACTGTCTCGACAAGTCCCGGCAGTTTTATTGGCAAAATTTCAGAAGTGGTTTGCCATTGCCTCCTTCCAAAGCCTGAGAAAGCATAAGTGGCCTAAGGTCATCCAGCTGGCTTTGTGCCTAAGTAAGGACTACAGTTCTATATTATTAGGACACAACGTCCACTTGAAGAACACTAAGAGGCTACAGCTGGTTCAAAATGCAACAGCGTGAGCAGTAACGGGTGTCTCTTGGTGTGTCCATGTGTCACCACCGCTACGTGAGCTACACTGGTTGCCTTCTGAGTGCAATTCAAGGTGCTGCTAAATACCTATAAGGCCCTGTATGGCATAGAGCCTGAACATCTGAGAGACCATTTATCTCTTTTCTGCCCAACCAGTATTTCCAGAAGAATGGGTGTATTCAGGTTCTCTTCATTAAACACTGACATTTCGTGGGGATCTAGGAAGTATGCCTTCCTTCCCTCTTGCAGCCCTCAGCCTCTGGAACAGAGGTAAGGATGGCACCCTCTTTCCTGAGATTGAAGTTTATTATTTGCTCAGGGGCCACTTTCTGTTTTGTGGCTTATGTTATTAGGGCATGTAAGTCTGCGCTACCTGTTGATTTAATGTCTTAGCTGTTTTATTAGTTTTGTATGCTGCTTAGAGTCCACTGGAGGTGGGCGGCCAATACATGTAAATAAACAAACATAACTCTCAAAATACTGCTTAAAAAGCTTGTTGTGATAGCCATAGAGATGCTATGCTTTCATTTGTCTACAGATAGTATACTGTAAATGTCCATATTTCAACATTCAACTGTAAAAAAATAAGAGCACCGGACTTAACTGCCCAAGTTCCTTCTCTATACTGGATGGAGAGTATTTTTACTTTCCTGTTGATGTTTTACCATGGAGAACTACTAGCTTTTCAATGGTTTTTTCCTCTTCTGTCATTCTTTTTCTCTTGAATTTCATTTGGAGTATAAAATGTTTTTTTTTTAAACATCCCTGAAAGGTATGGCAAGGAGTTCTCTTTCTCATTCTAGGGATTGTTACTAAACTTTCAGTCTTGCCAATCAAAGAAAGTAGCAGGAGCCACCCAGATTTTCAGGCACCTTCTCTCAACAGAAGAAAAGGAACTTGCATTGTAAGTCCAATGTTCCACTTCATTTGTCATGAAAATTTAGGTTTTTTTTAAAGACCTGCTCTCTGATGGGTGGATCTAAGGATTCTGGCAGAGGACAAAACAGATCCCACAAGCTTAAAATCTGCTGATTTTTAACCCAGCCGTGTGCAATTATTTGTTTTTTAAGCTCTAGGAAACTGTCACCACCCAAAGACAACTGTCAGCAGTTATTATTTTCCAGAAAGTAAGAAGTTCGCTTTTGTTCAGGCTTTATGACCCAAGGATCATGTTAACTTTGCCAGATAATACTGCCTAATCTAGTGGGTAGTCAAGTTGGTTTATATTTAGAAAAACAAAACAAAAGCAAAATACAAAATACAAAAGTAAAAAACACAGGTTAAACAAAAATAGGCCCTAAAATATTTAATGGAAATAGTTCTATCACCTTGCACAATGGCAATTGTAGAGGACAATTTATTATATGTAGCAGGGGTGAAATCCAGCAGGTTCTGACAGGTTCTGGAGAACCGGTAGCGGAAATTTTGAGTAGTTCGGAGAACCGGCAAATACCACCTCTGGCTGGCCCCAGAGTGGGGAGGGAATGGGGATTTTGCAATATCCTTCCCCCAGGAGTGGGGAGGGAATGGGGATTTTGCAGTATCCTTCCCTGCCATGCCCACTAAGCCACACCACGCCCAAGCCACGCCCACAGAACCGGTAGTAAAAAAATTTGGATTTCACCACTGACATGTAGGATCCTGGAAGTAAAATTAAGGTCCCAATTCCTTTTACATGTGTTTACTTGGAATTATCTGATCAGGCATAGCACCTTGAAAGTTTATGACATTGGTTTGCTGTATACATCACGTCATTACACATACATGTCAATCTAACAAGGACACATGTATTTATTTATTTTCAGGTGGTTCTCAACTTAAGACCACATTTGAATTCAAAATTTCTGTTGCTAAGCAAGACAGTTGATAAGCGAATTCTGTGCAATTTTACAACCTTTCTTGCCAAAGTTGTTAAGTTGGTAAACACAGTTGTTAAGTGAATCTAGCTTCCCCATTGATTTTGCGTGTCAGAGGGTCGCAAAAAGAGATCACATGACCCCAGGACACTGCAACTGTCATAAATACCTGCCAGTTGCCAAGCATCTGAATTTTGATCATGTGACCATGGAGATGTGCTGCAATGGTCATGAGTGTTAAAAACGGTCATAAGTCATTTGTTTGAGTATCAGTGTAACTTTGAACGGTCACTAAGTGAACTGTTGTAAGTCGAGGAGTATCTGTATTTGATTTCTATAGCCGCCCATCTCAGCAAACAACTCTGGATAGCTCACAATTCAAAACATATATTACAAACATTTTAAAACAACAACAACAACAGTAAAACACATTAAACTAGTAAAAATATTAAAATATCTAACTCAAAGAATATCTCTCATTGTAATTACGAATGAGATACCTTCATCAAAGTTACAGATAATCACTATGTCTTAAACCAAATTCTGAACAGTGAAGTGTCTTCTAATCTAAACACAGTTAAGCAAGGAATCAACGTCATGTCCTCCGTATTCTCACCAGCCAAGTTCCAAAAATCTATTAATTTACAAGATACTGGAGATGATAGGAAGGCTGAAAACTTACACTGCTCTTGGTTCAGAAAAGACATCAGTGTGTATATGCATCATGAGATCCCCACCAGCAGCGTATTCCATTACAAAGCACACGTGATCTTTGGTTTGAAAACAGGCGAAGAGGTTCACCAAAAACGGGTGTCTTACACTGTTCACAGTTTCAAAAATTCGCTTTTCACACATGAGACTGAAAGACAGAAAAAAAGTAATGTGACTTATTTTACCTTTAGTATATCAGAAAAAGAAGTTAAAAGAAAAAAAAAAGTCCAGAAGATCAATTCATTTATGGTTGAAATAAATAACAAGATTATATCAAAAACAGCCCTTAAAGGCTTATTGTATAACAATTATACAGCTAATCTTTACTTGAAAAGTAAGTACAGAAGCTTAGAATGGGCTCCTTGAATATACTATATTTATATATCATATATTATATTTATATACTATATTATATATTATACGTATTATATGATATACAGTATAGTATATATCGTATCATAGTATATTATTATATTTATATATTATGCTATACTACATTGCACCACACTACATTCAATATGACAAACTTATATAAATATAAATAATTTATAGAAAACAGCACTCAGGCTTGTAGAATTTCCACAGTGATACAAACAAATGTTATGTCTGTGTTCCTGGAAGAGGATATACACTCAGGTTGCACATACTGAGAAAAAGAGGTAAACAGCTGTTAACACAAATAACAGATTTCCTGTTGACACATGCTTAGTTTACTTTACACTCTCATCCTACAGTTGTTTGTAATTAAGTTCTGTTAGACATATTTTCAAATATGTATGTTCACAAATAATGGGTTCAAGGTTCACACCATATAAAAGGTAGAAAAATATATACCCTATAATTCTATGAAAAAATATTCACCCCTTTTTAGATTTTCTGAACTTGTTTGTAAAGTATTGTTAGAGCTTGGTGTGATCCTCCTGACAATATAAAAGGAGCATGGGTCTACAAATAATACCAGCTTTAGTGGTTGTTTCATAAAGTCATCCAACGTGTTTGTTTAGCCACTCCTGTAGTAAAAGGAACCAATGGAGACCAATTGACAAACATGTTCCCGCATGTTTTTTTTTTCATTCATAGAAGGCCAGAATGCAAATGCCATTGGTTCTAATACTGGATATAATACATAGTTGTCATCATTAGCAGTCATTAATCTTCTCTACCCTGAATTCCTCTGCTTTTAAAACTGTCCAAATTGGTGATTATCAGCAAATCTTCTAACAACAAATTCTACATTAACTCTTATCCTCTTATCTGATTATTCAACTTGATTGTAGTAATAAGAGAAAAATTCTTTGTTCTCACAGCGCACAAATTTCTATTTAACTCAATTGTGCCTTTATGTAGTTGAATTTTTGTAATCTAATGAAACCTAAACACTGTAGTAAATTATTCTATCTACTCAATTTCTCTTATTACTCTTTTCTACAATTTATTTCATTCTGCAGTATTTTTTAAATGTGTGATGACTAAAACTGCATTCCAAATGTGCTTTATAATATTGATGAAATGTTACAAGTAGTTCTCAACTCAAACAACCACAATTCAGCCCCAAATTTCTGTTGCTAAGTGAAACATTTGTTAAGTGAATTTTGCCCCATTTTATGTGCCACAGTTGTTATGTGAATCACTGCAGTTGTTCAGTTAGTAACACTGTTGTTAAATGAATCTGGCTTCCCCATTGACTTTGCTTGTAAGAAGTCACAAAAGGGGATCACATGACCCTGGGACACTGCAATTGTTATAAATATAACAGCCAAGCATCTGAATTTTGATCACCTGTGATTATGGAGATGCTGCAACGGTTGTTAAGTGTGAAAAACATAAGTCACTTTTTTCAGTGCTGTTATAACTTTGAACGGTCACTAAATGAACTGTTGTAAATCGAGGACTACCTGTATTCAGTAGTGGGTTGCTGCCGGTTCGGATTGGTTAGCCTGTACCGGTGGCAGAAATTTGCACCCGCTCACCAAACCGGCAGCGATGGCCGGCTGTCCACACCCCTGAACCGGTCTTCCGGTCGCCGCGCCTGGCAAAGAACCCTCTGTGCATATTCATGCGCATAGGGTCATTTCTGCGCATGCGCAGAGGGTCATTTCCCTGACGTGACGTAGGCGCGCGCGCGCGCCTTCCGTCGTGCACTTCCGTCGCGCTGCGAACCGGTAGGGAAGGTAAGTGGAACCCCTGCCTGTATTCCTTTATAATGCCTGTATTCCTTTATAATGAATCTCAGGATGTCTTTTTCATAATAGTCACAAACTGGATCAATATTTTTAACTGAAGTATTCAACTCCGCAGGAAAATTTTTGAAACTAGGAATTATTTTCTTATCATATGTCACTTTATATATTGAACTTTATCTTTTCAATGCCATTTCACATAAATTTAGAAAATCCCTTTGGAACTGTTTGCTATAAATATTATTATTTGCATCATCCGCAAATCTCACTATTTCACTGGTCACCCCAATTCTAGCTTGTTTCTGAACAACAACTTAAAACAACAGAGATAATTAAAAACACATTCATATTTAACTATTACTCCCCTTTATACTAACCTGTCTACTTCATCTCGAGCAACAATGTCTCCTTTTTTTAAGGCTTTAATAGCAAACATTTCATTAGTATTTTTATACTCAGCCAATAGGACCTGAAATACAAAACAGCGTGTTTTTATTGTTTAAAAAATCTTATTGGTTTAATATTTCCTTTAGATTTGTAATAATTTTTAAGTGGACACAAATTCACACACAGATTTTCTAAACATACTAAAATAAAGTGAGCCTCAAGTATAGCTATGTAGATACAGAAGTAAGTATGTCAAATACACAAAATCATAATTTTAGCTCTCACAGGTACCTTTCCGAAATGTCCTCTACCCAGAACAGCACAACATCGGAAATCTTGTAAACTAAACTGAAATCTCTGTTGTATTCTGAAATACACAAATAAAAAAAAAAAAATGAGAATCCGACCCTCCTTGAAATACTAAAGCAAAGCAGTTCGCATTCTCTGGAAAGGCTCCATCAATGCATCTGCAAAGCACAATTTTTTGCATAGCCTTATTCAGCATGAAGTCATACAGTGGGGCAAAAAAGTATTTAGTCAGCCACCAATTGTGCAAGTTCTCCCACTTAAAAAGATGAGAGAGGCCTGTAATTGACATCATAGGTAGACCTCAACTATGAGAGACAAAATGAGAAAACAAATCCAATCACATTGCCTGATTTGGAAAGAATTTATTTGCAAATTATGGTGGAAATAAGTATTTGGTCAGTATCAAAAGTTCATCTCAATACTTTGTTATATATCCTTTGTTGGCAATGACAGAGGTCAAACGTTTTCTGTAAGTCTTCACAAGGTTGGCACACACTGTTGCTGGTATGTTGGCCCATTCCTCCACGCAGATCTCCTCTAGAGCAGTGATGTTTTGGGGCTGTCGCTGGGCAACACGGACTTTCAACTCCCTCCAAAGGTTTTCTATGGGGTTGAGATCTAGAGACTGGCTAGGCCACTCCAGGACCTTGAAATGCTTCTTACGAAGCCACTCCTTCGTTGCACGGGCGGTGTGTTTGGGATCATTGTCATGCTGAAAGACGCAGTTTATTTATTTATTTATTTTGCAACATTTGTATGCCGTCCAACTCCCGAAGGAGTTGTGTTTCTACCAAACAGTTCTACTTTGGTTTCATCTGACCATATGACATTCTCCCAATCCTCTTCTGGATCATCCAAATGCTCTCTAGCAAACTTCAGACGGGCCCGGACATGTACTGGCTTAAACAGGGGGACACGTCTGGCACTGCAGAATCTGAGTCCCTGGCGGCGTAGTGTGTTACTGATAGTAGCCTTTGTTACGTTGGTCCCAGCTCTCTGCAGGTCATTCACTAGGTCCCCCCGTGTGGTTCTGGGATTTTTGCTCACCGTTCTTGTGATCATTTTGACCCCATGGGGTGAGATCTTGCGTGGAGCCCCAGATCGAGGGAGATTATCAGTGGTCTTGTATGTCTTCCATTTTCTAATTATTGCTCCCACAGTTGATTACTTCACACCAAGCTGCTTGCCTATTGCAGCTTCAGTCTTCCCAGCCTGGTGCAGATCTACAATTTTGTTTCTTCGATAGCTCTTTGGTCTTCACAATAGTGGAGTTTGGAGTGTGACTGTTTAAGGTTGTGGACAGGTGTCCTTTATACTGATAACAAGTTCAAACAGGTGCCAGTAATACAGGTAATGAGTGGAGTA
>QLTV01012194.1:3391552-3407716 GCA_003457575.1 Thermophis baileyi
TGGTGTAATTTGAAAAAGCAGAAAAAAAAAAAAAAAAAAAAAAAAAGGTGAGAAAATTATCCTAAGCAAGGTAAGACACATGGTTTCTGCCACTGCACTTTCATTTTTGTTTAACGGAAGATTGTTTTTCAGTCCAAGATAGAGCAGAGAAGGAAAAAGCCCTCCTACTTTTCTAGAAGGAAAACCAAAGAGTAAGGAAGAGGATTACCCTCCACTCAATGCAAACGTCTAAGCCTGCCTTCTGACTACAGGAGAGGGAATTTCATATCTTTGGTGACTGAGAAATCACTCTTTTTCAATTTATGGCACCTATACTGTAAAATGGCTTTTGTCTAAAAGCTAGGCTAGCCCCCTCAATTATGGCCTTCTAGAAGGCAGTGAAGACTACATTCTTTGGGAGGAACTTTGGGATTGAGTGCCAAGAAATCTAAAATTGGATTTTACTGATTCTTAATTCATTATGTTTTGTGTATTATATTATTACTGGATTTAATTTATTTTACCATGGGCATTTCATAGAGATCCATGTTGTTGTGAACTACTGCTAACATTCAGTAGTGTGCACCTTTAATTATAATAATAATCAAGTGGTTTGAAGTGCCAGAGGCACAAAACTCCCTAAACCAAATATTTCTTTTCCTAGACTCATTCGGCTAATGAATGAATCCAGGAAAGGGCCTGGCTGCTTTAATGACTTACAACCACAGCAGTTGTGCAATGGGTGCTCCTAAGTGCCTTTTTTACTTTCAAATTCAAACTACTGCACAACCTTAAAACACAATCATAATAAAATATATGATTAAATTGAGTTTATTTTTACATATACTGTAGTTATTTTTCCTAAGTGATTTCATAAAAGTGCTTCTGAAAATGAAGGAAAAAAACCATTAAAAAGGTACTGAACTGGATAAATCATCTGTTTTTAGGAGGTTTCGGCAACTGCCACTTTTGCTTTTACTTGTTCGACTCATGAAAGATGATCTGGCTTCACTTGGACTCCATCCAGGTAGAGTGAAGGATGTTGCTTTTGATCTACCAGGGACGTTTTCCAGGATATCTTGGCAACCCATAAGCCTAACTTCCAGAGTACCTAAAATGAGATCAGATTGTCTTAACTCATATAATTAGTAAAACACCAGCTTAAGCAAGTACAAGCAATTGATAAATGGAATCAGCATAAATAACGTCATTCTGTGTGGGCAGGAATCTTAATACTCTGTAAACTTCATATTTATGAGGCAGTCTAAAAGCTCTTAAATATATAAGCTTTAACTAGAAGAATGTGGGTTGAATCCAAAATTAGAATAAACCTACTGAAATCAACTGGGTTTAGCTACTGATGCAAGTCCCAGTAATTTTAATATGCGTTCATAGTGGGCTTACCTGACATGAACTTTTATGACTGTTCTGCCTAAGCTTGTGTCAACACAGCTAGTTATAGAATGCTAATAAGTATTTCGAAACTATGGTTTTTACATAACGTATCAGTGGGTCCATTCTAACTGTCTAACAATCTGCCTCATGTACTATTTCCTTCCCCCCCCCCCAAAAGGCAAACCTTGCAGGGAGCAGGAAACCCTGTCCAAACATGGTACCTATGTATGTTAATAGATTTTTGCATTCATGTATGTAGTATGTATATATGTATGCATGTATGTGTGTGTGTGTGTGTGTGTGTGATATCTCTTTAATCTAATGAAAATTCTATGTATTGATTTCTCTTAGATATTATGACTTAATGTGGATAAAACATGAAGAAAGGAAATTAATTTATATTCTATCTTTGCATAATCTCAATCTAGTAATTCTATAATAATGGACAGAAATGGTAAAATGGTAACCTGTGCTGATCAATGTATTGTTGCGTATTTGTGCCCACGTATACAAACAACACCCAGGCACATTCAGAGAATCAACAATTTCTGCTACAACTTTAGTTTAAAAACTAAAGTCATTTTGGGAAATATAAGCTAACAGCTGTGCTACTGCTTCTAATTTGGTTGTTTATTAAATAATTTAGTAAACAACATATTAGGATCAGAGTTTTATTCAACACCTGCTTCAAGTTAGCAAATAAAGTCTGCAGGGATATATTTAAGATCTTCATTAAGCATACAAGATACCTTGGAATTTATTTCCTTTATGAAAAGCTGCAATTACAGAAGGATGCACAGACTGTTGAGGGGAACTGTTGGACTACAGAGTCTCAAATTTCATAACCCTCGTGCAGAGAGTTTTTCTTCTGTAATGCCTACTCTTAATTTTTTATATTTAATTACTTTAATCTAAAAACACATTAGCACAAGTAAACGAGAGATACAGTGTTATGCACTGCTGCTGTTTAAAATTCTCTTCGTATTATTAAGTTTTAATGTTTTAGGGAAAAACTTAAATTCTCATCACAACTAAATGGCTATGAGATTATGTCCCAATTTCATTGCGATACTTTCTAATATAAGGAATAATGATACAAAAACTTTTTAAAAATGTTCCAGAAATTAGATGCATTAAATAAATGATTCAAATATTTTGAATTACAATCCTTTAGGCAATAACAAGAGTTGCAGATTCTAGCAAGTTATATAATGCAATTCTTTCATTTATCAGACTCTTTGATAATAAGTTACAGTTTCACTGGCTGGATCCCATAATAAAAATATGTAGAGACCACCGTGTTAAAATACAAAATTTCCCCTTCACTGATCATCTTTATAAGCAATTTACATATAACCCACCTTTAAAAGTCTGAATTTAGTCAAGCAACTGAAATGCTTGCAATTAATGCAAACAAGAACTTGGCCAAAAAAAGCCACTGCTCATTTTCTAAAAGATAATACATATTTAAGTATGATTGCTATGCCCTTTTATATTTAAAGATATTACCGAATGTACAAAACTGCATTGTATCTTTTAATGTAACAAACATTTTCAAGTTAGAAACCAAAGCACACAAAATATGTAGCTATTACTGCCACAACAAACCTGTTAATGCTGCTGGTTTGGACAGTGTACTATACTGATTTTGTGTAGATATCATACTTTGCCGTGGACTTAGTGTTGGTGATGAAACAAGTGAAAGTTCTTCTATAATAATACTGCTTTTGGGATGATTTTTAGGGAGTTCATTTAGCCTTTGTTCTAATGAATACTTCAAGAGATCCAGCTTCTGGCTTGATTCATTAAATCTTGCTTGAGCCTTATTCAGTTAAACAGAGGGAAAAAAATCAATTAGGAAAAACTCTTTTAACATGCTTACATTCAAATTTCTTATTACATAAAAATTACCTCTGAAAGCGCTTTTCTGTCAGTAACTTTTCCAGAGCCGAACAACTTCATAACATTTTTGGCTCCTTCTGCTACTGCATATTCTATCCTAAAATGATGTCGCAATTCTTCCATTCGAAGCTCAAGAGGGCTTATCACGGGCTTTGCTATACATATAAAAATAAACAAAAATTAGTACTAACTAGTACAGTGAACTATTAGTATATTACACTAGCCAGCATATTGGCATAAAAATGAAAAAAAAAATTAATAGATGTATTACAGTTTACGTGACCTTTTTGGGGAGAGGGGCCATTAAAGCAGGCAAGTCTGCCCTCTTTTGTACGTGTGCCAATGTTACATGTGCATACAAAAGAAGAGTTTGTGTTATGACTCCACATCTGTTATCTTGTCCAGATTGAACCCAATCCCATGGCTTCTGCTTTATAGGTCTAATACAGATTTACTAACCAGCCATATAAAATTGGATGGATAGACAGATAAATGAAGCGAACTAAGCACTCAAGGGATGGTTCTCTAAGCTCTGTGGAGCTTAATGTGACATTCACCTACAATTTAACAAAAGTCCACCAAGAATTTTTGAATATGGGGTATTTTACTTGCCAAAAGATTCATGGCAGAGCAAATGCCAATTGAAACAATTTTAAAAATCCATCTTGGTGGGGGCAGACATCCACTGCATTAATTTTCTAAACTTTACAAAGTACACAAGGGGTTTTACTTACACACAAACACCTATACATTTGAACAGCAGAGACCTCTTTACCTGCACACTATTGAATGACTATATGAGCATAGGATAATATCTTTTGGTGTGTGCGTGCACTTTTGAGTCAGTATTGATTCCTGGTGACTGCCTGGACAAGTCTCTGCAGTTTTCTTAGCAAGATTTTGGAACTGGTTTGCCACTGCCTCCTTCTTTCTAAGGCTGAGTTACTCATCTACCTTTGTGCCCAAGGCAGGATTAGAATTCAGTCTCCCAGTTTCCACACTGGACAAACTACCTCTCCCCCCCCCCTTTTTTTGACAACAACATATCTTCTACTTTTCCTGTCTCCATCCCCTAGCAATTGTTTATATCTAGCATAAAATACTGACCTTTCAATTCCCTTTGTTTAACAAAAAGTTCTGTCTTTGTTACTTCTCTGTTTCTATTCTCGGCCCTTTAGTTATCCTCTGTATTTTTAGTGATAACAATATACAATGCTATTACTTTTTCAGTAATTCACACCTGTCCTGATTCAGCTGGCTGCAACAGATGAAAATCATCTTTTGACATGCAATGTACAAAAAGGACTCTGAATATTCAGAAAGCTTTTAACAGTGTTACTAGTCCATCTTTCCTAGTCTAGTTTAAACAGGCTTACTCACAGCACTGACTCATCTACAAGAAACAGTAGCAAGCCAGTAGCACTCTTACCCAAGCCTACTGATTGATGGGTTTGTCACATGACATCTAAATGTACTGGGCATGTATACTTTTAAACTCTCACTTGGAATGGGGGAGAGTTACTTGTGGGACAGCCCAATGGTTTCTGCTTATCCTACTAGATCTGGCAGGCTGGGAATACTTTAAGTCCTGTGGGGGAAATCAGGCATACCTCAAGTCCTGGAGACCTCAGAAGCATGCTTTCTGTCATGGCACTTGCCTTATGGAACAGCCTTGTCCTGGAGATATGACCCTGTCTCTGTTGGCTTTTAGACTTGGTCCCCCCCCCCCCCGGGTGCTTGGGCCAGGATACTAATGGAACTGGCATGGGGTGGCTGTTGGAAGAATGCAAGTTTTACTGGGCTTTCAATATTGTTTCTTATTTTAAATGGCTTGTTGTTTTTACTGTATTGTAGTTCTATTCTGTTCACTGTCCAGTTTCTTCTGGTAGATGGGCAGCTATATAGGTTTGTTTAGTAAATAACATAAATAATAAATAAGAACATTTAAACTGTTAACAAGGCATGGATGGATACCTTATACTCCTAGGAGGAATCTCCCCGCCCCCATCTATTCTGCATAAACTTTATCCAAAATGAGGTGTAAGAACACAGAGAGTTCTGAGCAGTCCAGACATTTTACTACAAAAATGGGATTTAGATGACAACATTAGGGATTTGACATGAGCCACAGGGAGTCAAAAGAGGCAGGAAGTTATGATTTGCTCAAGGCGGTGTGTGCATACCCATGTTTGTCAACCAGTTGTAGAAGAAGAATACAGGAGCCTGGTTAATGAGCCTTTTCAGAATATCTTATGTTAAACTGTAGTACAGCTTCCTAGACTAATGGGGGAGGAGGAAGACTGATTGAGCATTGATCTGGCCTTGTAGTATGGGGGAGTCAGGACTTGGGACTTTCAAAAAGTCCCATGAGAGTTTTGAGTTAGAAGATTCTAGAAAGAGTTTAGTGAAAGGTTTTCTCTCTAATGTTTCACCATTATCAAAAGCCAATTCATTAGTCTGCACTGCTTGAAGAATCTGCATCCTTATAACTTCAATTTTTGTCTTGCTGTCCTGGAGCATCTGTTGAGCTGTTGCAAGCAGCTTTCTATCCTAAAAAAAAAGAAAGAAAAAACAATTATGTGATACCAAAATTTGAATTCCCCAATGAATTTCAAGTACCAACAATTCACGCTATCTTTTCAGAATATGAATTCTGCCAAACTGAACAAGATTCAGAAATCAATATGGTTTGAAAACTATTGTGCAATGACTACCAATACATTTTGTTTAAATTTTGGCTGTATCAGGCATAGGCATCAAATACATCCTTGTTGTTTAAATGTCTTTTATTATTTTTATTTCATCCAGAATAATTTAGAAATCAGAGCTTTAAAGCCAATAGAATAATGCAGCCTCTAAGAGACAGAACCAAAATGAAATTGTCAGGATTTTTACTACAATGCTGTTAGCATTTATTTGCAGTATATAAGAGCATTTATACAAATGAAGAAAAAAAAATCTTAAAAAACTACTCTTTCTCTTTCTGTCACACAACACATACACATACAGTTTAAAATTTGAAGGTAATGGAAAGGACTTGAAGAAGTTTTCTTCTATGTTAGTACCAGTAGTTCAGCAGCAAGATTAACAATGTAATTTAATATATAACTGAAAGTGTCTGGAAAGCTACAAATTGATTTTCAGAAAGGTCAGTGAACCATCAAGAAGCAATTCAAACTGCCAAGTCTCTGTCACTGTAATACATTCGATTCTATTGTAGAAATCTACATTTCTGTAGTTCATCCTCTACATGCCAAAACTGAATTCGTATTTATGATTGCTGGTAAACACCGTTCCATGGTTTGGTGCAGAAACAATATTTCCAAATATGATTTACTGGTAATGTTATCAGGGCACATTACTGGAGGATGTGGAAATTGTATCATAACCCTAGATGATCTATGGCTAGCACATCATGTCAAAAGAAGCAGAGACTCCCCTTGGTACAAATAGATATCAACAAAATATCTGATTTGCTCAGAAATTTAAACATAGCATATGATTTCTACACCTCCCTAAACCCACCACTCTGTAATATCAGATATTCAAAATGTAACGATCTCAACAGATTGTTACAAACATGAAAATTAAATAGTATATTACTGAATTCAAACATGAATTATCTGTAATTAGCAACAGGATAGAAAATTATCCATTATTCTGGTATGCATCTATTTATATTGTCTCTCTTGACTGTGAAGTTTTAAATCCCTCATCTGAAAACCTGATTAACTGTGAGCTGATAAGTCTTACCTTTGATGGACCATTTGAATACATTTGAATCATATTTTCTGCTCCTTGCTTTACTTTCAATTCTATATTTAACTGTTTCTTTAAGGCAATTAATCTGTTGTTAGTAGGAAAGCGAGGATCACTATTTGGTGTATCTGGAGTTCTGGGACAATCTGTAAATTAGAAACAAATGCCCATCATCATTTTTTCTAAATAATACTCCATAATAAAATAAATGTATTAAGTTTGTATTAGTCAAATTATCAACTTGGCAGTAACATTTAATATCTTTATCTAATACTGCTGTTCATATTTTCTATGTGGTGTAGTCACTTTCCATTTCTCAAATGAGGGTTATTTTGTACAAACAACTGTTCATGTAAAAGTAAGGCAGTACAACAATGGTTCTATGAAACAATCTCTTGTTTTGGTGACCTAAAATAGCCATTCTACAAAACTTTTCCTAGACAATTGAAATATCCATTAAAAAAATCCCCACCAGTAATAATTTGGCTACCAAAGGTATTTCAACTAAAACCTTACAATAAAATGAAAACAAAATAAATAACAGTAAGTGAAGTTTTGATCACACCATATTCTTGCTAATGGAATCTCACAAAAAGATGAACTAGCCCCACATTACTGTCTCCACTGTACCAGTGGGATTACCGAGAATCCCAACAGTATTGTTGCAAAATGTTTTACTTTACAACAGGTTAACTTCCTATTCATTTCTTTAAAAATATTAAAAATATTTATTTTAAAAAACATGGTACAGGAAACTTACTGGATAGCAAATGATACATTGAAGGTATATGAGTTCCCATTGGCTTGATATTGCTACCTCCTGGCCTAAGAAGGAAGCACTTTCTACTTTACTTAAAGGGGAAGCAATAATTTTACTTTAATCAATCATCCATTGAAATTTTCCTTAACACACATTCACAGCATATTGCTCTTGATTATAAGTAGCTTTGAAGAAGTTACTTTAAGAAATCAAAAACAGATCTAGTTATAATTTTACAAATTATAATGCTGTACCTATATTAGTTTTTTTTACAAGGTATCATTGTTAGTGAATTACTATTAAATTATGTTTAGTAATTAATGAACGTTCACCATTCTGGGAGCAACTCCAAAGTCTGCATATACAGTCAGTTCTCATTATTCATGGAAGTTATGCTCTATATAAAGTTGAGGCAAACACTGAATTAGCAAATACTAAAATCTCAGTTTGGAATGTGTCAAATTCTTAAGACTGTGTGTCTGCAAATGATCATGAAAACACTGCTAATATAGTGGTTACAAATATATTTTATCAAGTAGGTGGATTTGCAAATATGGAATAACAAGGCCAATTAAATTATTGATTATTTACAGGCAGAACTTCTAGATATATATTTAAATATTCACGTTACTGTGTTGGCACCTGAAAGTGTTGTAAAACTATTTTGAAATAATATGTTGTGGATTGGGAAGGCACTGTAGTTTGTTGTCCATAAAAATATTATACTAAAACATAAGCACTTCTGTTTTTATTATGTTTACACAGTTAACAGGGCCTTAGTTAAATATTCCTTCTGAGGCCTCAGGATAAAAGCTCACAGACAAATCTTTGGATAATCTTAATTGCTGATAATTTCCCTTGACAACAGCAGTCGCTTGCAAAATTCCTTATGTTGGGTGTTTTACCTTTTAACAGATTTAAAGGAAAGTTACGAACACTCAGTTTAGTTTAGGAATGTTGGATCCTAGAAGGCAAAGTTAGTGTAAAGTTTTTCCAATTAGTAATACATAAGAATGGGTCTTGAGAAAAAATGGATATGGAAAAAAAAGGGGGAAGCGAAAGAAACTAGAATTAAAGCAAAACAAGAAGTCTCAGTTCTGTATGCAAAAATATTAAAGAGCAGGTTAACTTCCAAAAGAATGAAGAAAAAAAAGGTATTTTTTTTTCCAAAAATAAAATGTGGCAGCCGCTTAGAATAGAGTAGAAAGGATGAAATCGTAGGATATTACGGAAGTGCACCAAAGTATGGGAAAAGATGCTTGGTGAAATGAAGGGAAGGAGGAGGCTGTGAATGAGGAAGAAAAATAGATAAAATAGTGTAATTGCTGCAACCCCCCCCCCCAAAAAAAAAATTATTAAAAGGTATTGCGTATGTGTGGAGAGAGAGAGATTGAGGAAAATGGTTGCAAAGACTGTAGCCAAAGGCAGCAAGGAAGCATTAAAGACATTTAAACGAGGCACACAAAATGCAGAGCAATTTGGACGGAAACAAAGAAATGTTTTAGAAGTGTGAATGGAATTGAAAAATAAATAAAAGTTGCGCAGTGATTTGGAATTAGGGTGAAGTGAGGGAATGTTAACAGGAGTCTGATAGTGGTTACCTCAAGACTAGAATTAAAAGAAAGCTATGAATGTTTTCCAAGAAGAAATATGAATAATTAGTCATAATTGGGCTGAGAATGTTGAAAAACTTATGGGTACAGATGTAGGTGGTTTGAGTGAATGCAAATCTACTGAAATATTAATTTGTTAAGTATGCCTCTAAAGCAGGGGTGAAATGCTCCCGGTTCGGGCGTGCCTGCCGGTCGTCGGAGAGCCAGTAGCGACGGCAGCGCTAGGCTTCGCCCACCCGCCTGGATGCCGCCATTTGGGTTCTTTTACCCTCTGCGCATGCCCAAAGCGTTCTGCACATGTGCAGAGGGTAAAAGAACCCAAATGGCGGCGTCCGCATGGGTGGGCGAAGCCTAGCGCTGCCATCGCTACTGGCTCTCTGACGACTGGCAGGCACGCCCGAACCGGGAGCATTTCACCCCTGCTCTAAAGGTGCTTGAAAGTGTATGCAAGGAAAATTTAGGAAGTACAGCATGGCTCTACGAAAGGGCATGTGCATCCCAAAATTTTATTCTTCAGTAGTTCACTGAGAAATTAATGTGAGAAAGTTTATTGTGTATGTGTGTGTGTATGTATGTATATATTTTATAAACTTAAAAAATATTACATTATGGAATGCTTTGGACAACAATGAAGTTGCAGGTTGTTTGCTAAATGCCATAAGTGTAAACAGAAGTAATAGGCATGTACAGAAATAAATGGAACACTTAGTGAATAATTCAACACAGAGCAAGATAAGGATGAATTATTATTTATCAATTGATATCCCGTTGAGTGTTTAATATATTTATGGATAAACTTATAAGGAATATTTGGGCTGATGTTAGAAGGGTGTTGACTTGGACATAAATGAACATGTATTTTGGCATATAGATGATGCTCTGTTGTTGGTCTACAAGCTGCATGATTTTGAGCAAATGTTATAGGTTGCATTGTTACAAGGAGGAACGTGGCAATTGTGGGTGATGGGATAAATGATTGCATGTTATATACAGATGCCAAAAAATGTGAGCGAGTGAATGTTTGTACCTTGTAAGATGTTTACTAAAAATGGGGAAATGGATAAATTTTAAGATAGGCAAATATTGACAGCAAGGTCATGGATAGTACGTGGCCTGAGAAACATCTAGTGATTATGCTTTTCTTTATATATTTATTAGATTTATTTATATTATTTTATATTTTACTATATTTTTCAAATATGAACTTTTTAAAAAAGATTTGAAAATTGCTACATATGAATGCATGATTGTGTGTTGCTTCTCTATCATTACTCCTTAGTCTCCTTAACCCAAACACACACACACACACACACACACACACACACACACACACACAATTTACTTGTATTAATTACATATACACAATATATTATACCTGATTCAATAATGAAAGAAATAGGAAAATATAAATAAAACTTTGGAAACTTGTCTACATGTCCTTGAAGTACAAAAGTTAAATAGAACACAAAAGCCTCAAATTAGAAAGCAAATCAGAATATTTTTAGATGATAATTATCAGATATCCAATTGCAATATACATAGCTACTTTGGTGTAGTGCTTAAAGACCCTGGGACAGAAAGCAAAAGACTGTGACTTCTAGATCTCCTTTAGGCACAGAGCTCGCTGGGTGACTGAGCCAGTCATTCTCTCATAGCCCTGACAAGAAGGTAAAGGCAAGCCACTTCTGAAACATGTTGCCAAAAAGACTGCATGGCCTTATTCATGTTGATGAGCCATGTTAAGAGCCGTGGTGGCGCAGTGGTTAGAATGCAGTACTGCAGGCTAACTCACTGCTCATTCCAGGAGTTCAATTCTGATCAGCTCAAGGTTGACTCAGGCCTTCTATCCTTCAGAGATCAGTAAAATGAGGACCCAGATTGTTGGGGGCAATATGTTGACTCTGTAAATCACTTAGAGAGGGGCTGTAAAGCACTATAAAGCGGTATATAAGTCTAAGTGCTATTACTATTGATACCAAGACTGACTTGAAGGTAAAATAAATAACTGCAAGTTACCCAGCTCAGCTGTGACCTTAATTAGTTGATTAAAGTCTTCCCACCAGCTCGCAGTGCTACCTGATACTGACAAAACCCTAATTAATTTCACACAGAAGGCTTTTTTTACCTCCTAAAGGACTTGCAGCCATGAGCCCCCAATAGGCAAACAGCCAATGCTAGGGTATTCCTTTCTATGTGTATTCACCATTGTGTGCCTGCTTATTCTCTTGTAATCCCTTCTTTTCCAATAAAGGTAAATACAAACATCAATTCTCTTCTTGCTAATTACCCTAATGCCAGGGTGAGCATTCCAAAGGGCAGGAACGGAGGGGGGGGGAGGCTATACAATTTGACCCTTTTCCCTGCTCCCTCATGAGTTGAGTTCCAGAAACCTTTCCTGCCATTTGGGCTTATCTGA
The DNA here is from genome assembly GCA_003457575.1 of Thermophis baileyi. Lineage (NCBI taxonomy): Eukaryota > Metazoa > Chordata > Lepidosauria > Squamata > Dipsadidae > Thermophis > Thermophis baileyi. The sequence goes on from QLTV01012194.1 coordinate 3,403,377, forward strand.
CTGTTTCAGGGCTTATCCTTCTGTAAAGCAAAAGAAAACTGAAGTAAAATTGTAAGCATAGTTGTGATCATGTGATTTTTCACTTAGTGACCGTTTCACTTAATAACTGTATTGCCAGTCCCAATTCCGGTCACTAAATGACTATCTAGAATGTTGAGTAGAGATTATTTGATTTGATTTTACTTATATTCTGCCAAAGCAATACAGACATAGCAGTTTACAAAACAATTAACAATATCCATCTAGCAGTTTACAAAAAACATTGACCACATGTATCTGTGTTGGTGCAGTGGTTAGAATGCAGTATTGCAGGCTAACTCTGCTCACATTGCCAAAGGTTCAGTTTCCTCAATCCTGACCAGCTCAAGATTGACTCAGCCTTCCATCCTTCTGAGGTGGGCAAAATGAGGACCCAGATTGATGGGGGCAATATGCTGACTCTGTGAACCGCTTAGAGAGGGCTGTAAAGCACTACATAGTGGTATATAAGTCTAAGTGCTATTGCTATCCATATTTCATTTTAAATATAAAATGAAACAATAATTAAAGTAATAGGAACAAACATATGCAATAGCAACAATTAAATCAATATAAACAATTCAAAATAAAATATATTAAATATGGCATTAACTTACTATTTCAGTGCCGCACCATCAAGAGACAACACTAGATTTGAACAAAATTTTAAATGGACAAAGAGTAACTCTGTTGTGCTTGGTTCAGTTTCAAGCTGTTTCTTCACTGCAACATTTGATCACAGTCACCTCTTCTGACCTTGCCCATGTGGGATCCAAGTCAGAAAATTTCAGCCTGCCCCTCAGGCAAATACTTATGTCTTCCACCTCCAAAATGTGTAAAGTTTACTATAGCAAGAGCTGCTGTGGATACAATTAGGGCAAAAACAACTCCTCCTTGTTACCCTTACTACAATGGTATTGTCTTGAGTGTAATCTTTTACCAGCATCCAGTCCAATTCACCCCTGATCTTCCTCCTGATTCCACTGGAACTCCTCAGTAAACACATTAAAAAGTAGGCTTAGAGGCCAATCTTGTCAAATACTCTGGGCTTCTTTAAATTCCAGAGGTCAATCAGAGCTTAACTGGACTGCTTTACAAATTACTGCAAAGGTCTAAAAATCACTTCTGAAATCTATGTGGATCTTATGTGTCAAACTCGGGGCCTGCGGGCCGGATCCGGCCTGCAGGGTGCTTTGATCTGGCCTGCGGTGCCGCCCTGGAAACAGCAAAGGACTCGCCTGTGATGCCTCTGCCAGCGAAAATGGAGCCAGGGAGGGCCACCTGTTTTCGGCCGTGACAGCCTCCTGCAGCCCTCTGCCAGCAAAAATGGAGCTTGGGCCCCCCGGCACACGGCCCCCCAAGCTCCATTTTTGCTGGCAGAGGGCTGCAGGAGGCTGTCACGGCCGAAAACAGGTGGCCCTCCCTGGCTCCATTTTCGCTGGCAGAGGGCTGCAGGAGGCCGTCTAGGCTGAAAACACCCCTCCTGACTTCCATTTTCGCTGGCAGACGGCTAGCAAAACAAACTAAAAACAAAAGGAGAAATGTTCCCCTTTTGCATTTGAGCATGCAAGAAGGGACAGGAAAGGAGAAAGGGAAAGAGGAAAGACAAAGAAAAAGAAGGAAAGATGGGAAGAGAGCAAGGAAGGAAAAATAAGGAAAGAGGGGAAGGAAGAAGAAAGGAGAAGGAAGGAAGGAAGGAAGGAAGGAAGATTATAATGAGAGTGAGGGAGGGTCTGAGGGAAATCCTGCCTTAGCACTTGGCCACCACAGATGCCCCTGAGATGGCCATGCCCCCTCGGCCCCCCAAGGTCAAACACAACCTTGATGAGGCCCTCAATGAAATCAAGTGTGACACCCCTGCCCTACAGGCTTGAGGCAGACCTCTTAGCTGGTCTACCCACTGTGCAGAAGCATTCTGCGGAGACAAATTTCAGAGCAATCATGGGTTGATCTGACTATGCGAAAGGACTCACTCTTCTACCTTCCAATTTCAGATCACCAAACAGCTGATGGGACCTAAAACCCAAACCCAAAGTGTAACTGCCTATGTATGTCATTTCCAACCCATGATTGACTCCTGAATTTCTCCAAAACCTCCTTCACACGTATGGAAATTAAAATTATTCATTACCCAAAGCCCAGCCCTACATAAGTTCCAAGAAGTCAAGGAGAAACGTGACAATGCAGCAAGATGAACTGCACAAGAAGGATCCTAACTGTCCCACTACTAGCCCAACATTATAGACACTTACTGACAACCACATACATGGCAAGACCATGCATTGTCATTAGATCATCATTGACACTACCTCCACCATCTACAGATTAAGGCTGCTATAGGACAGAATTTAGTGAGAGTGACATTGTCACTCTCCCAAACCAAATCTCAATGATATAATAAAAAAGGTGAAAACCTGACCTTGAAACCCACAGCAACTGTAAATTGGGAAGGAATGTATGCACTGTATTACAACATTAAAAAACCGACACTATAACGAAGACAGAACAAAGTAGTATATTTTAACTTCAAGGTAACCCTAATATTGCCAGTTTTAAGTAATTTTTGCCATTATCAGTTTTAGTTAATCACCATTATAGCAATAGCACTTAGACTTATATACTGCCTCACAGTGCTTTACAGCACTCTCTAAGCAGTTTACAGAGTCAGCATATTGATCCCAACAATCTGCATCCTCATTTTACCGACCTCGGAAGGATGGAAAGTTGAGTTAACCTTGAGCCGGTTAGAATCGAACTCCTGGCAGTTGGCAGAATTAGCCTGCAATACTGCATTCTAAGGTACGCGGTGGCTCAGTGGCTAAGATGCTGAGCTTGTCGATCAGAAAGGTCGGCAATTCGGCGATTCGAATCCCTAGCGCCGCGTAACAGAGTGAGCTCCCATTACTTGTCCCAGCTTCTGCCAACCTAGCAGTTCGAAAGCATGTAAAAATGCAAGTAGAAAAATAGGGACCACCTTTGGTGGGAAGGTAACAGCATTCCATGTGCCTTCGGTGTTTAGTCATGCCGGCCACATGACCATGGAGACGTCTTCAGACAGGCTCTTCGGCTTTGAAACAGAGATGAGCACGGCCCCCTAAAGTCGGGAACGACTAGCACATATGTGCGAGGGGAACCTTTACCTTACCTTATCTTACGCATTCTAACCACTGTGCCACCACTGTGCTTATCATTGCATCTTTAATGTTATCATAATTTATACTAATCTTTATGGCAGAAAGAATCAAGTACAGCTGTTTGAATAAGACCATAAATGTTTTAGACCGCTAATCTGTCAGCACACCATGATTATCTGCTTTTCTCACCATGGAACATGGCTTGGAATATTGATGTAAATCACAGAAAAGACACTGTTGTTTTAGCTGGCAGAAAAATAACCTCATCCTACCAGCATGTTACAGTAAAAACAAATATGAAATTCGGGCAATTCTAAAGATATTTACTTAATGATATATAGGTACTCAACTGACAACTGTAATTGAGCCCAGAATTACAGTTGTTAAGTCGTTGTGGTGATTAAGCATATCATCACATAACCAGATTTGAGTATACAACAATTTTGCAGCAGTCATTAAGTGAATGCTGTGGTTGTAAAGCAAATTCATTCCTGAATTTTACCCAATGGGCCTTTTTGCTGGAAATAAATGCTGGAAACTGGCAAAACAGTAAAAAAATATGGTCATATGGCCATAGGATGCTGCAAACAGCCACAAGGATGAACCAGTTACCAGATGCCCAAAATATGATCACATGACTACAAGAGTGTATGTGTGTAGATGTTGTACAGTTGCAAGAAAAAGTATGTGAACCCCTTGGGATTACGTGGAGTTTTGCATGAATTGGTCATAAAATGTGCTCTGAACTTCATCTAAGTCACAACAATATTATTTTAAGTCTGCTTAAAATAATACTACACAAACATTTGATGTTGCCATGGTTTAATTGAACATAACATGTAAACATTCACAGTGCAGGGAGGAAAAAGTACGTGAACCTTTGGACTTAATAACTGGTTGACCCTCCTTTGGCAGCAATAACCTCAACCAAACGTTTCCTGTAGTTGCAGATCAGACCTGCACAACGATCTGGAGTAATTTTGGACCACTCCTCTTCACAAAACTGTTTCAGTGTAGCAATATTCTTGGGATGTCTGGTGTGAATCGCTCTCTTAAGGTCATGCCACAGCATTTCAATCGGGTTGAGGTCAGGACTCTGACTGGGCCACTCCAGAAGGCGTATTCTGTGCTGTTGAAGCCATTGTTTTGTTGAATTACTTGTATGCTTTGGGTCATTGTCCTGTTGCA
>QLTV01012194.1:3408314-3442343 GCA_003457575.1 Thermophis baileyi
CATCACACTGATTGGAGTCAAGGTTGGCTCACTCCTGGCTCCAATTAGCTCTTGGAGAAGTCATTAGGCTAGGGGTTCACATACTTTTTCCTCCCTGCACTGTGAATGTTTACATGTTATGTTCAATTAAACCATGGCAACATCTAATGTTTGTGTAGTATTATTTTAAGCAGACTGTGTTTTTCTATTGTTGTGACTTAGATGATGTTCAGAGCACATTTTATGACCAATTCATGCAAAACTCCACGTAATCCCAAGGGGTTCACATACTTTTTCTTGCAACTGTAACTTCGAAATCAAGTAGTAAGTAGCTTTTGGGTGGGTCCATCCTAACTTTGAATGATCATTAAACAACTGATCATAAGTTGAGGACTACCTGTAGATCCACCAATGAACTTTTAAGAGTATAAACATAAAAAAAAATCAGATTCAGAATTTGTAGAAAAGCAGTTTACTCAAATGCTGAAGTTTTGCAACTACTGATTTTCAGCATAAAAAACTAACTGACGAACTTAAGGAAAACAGTAACACTCCTACCATATCATATTACAGCAAATTAACATAATGTAGTTAGGAAACAAGACTGCAGAACTAAAATTTCCATTTTTGGGAGTAATACTATGGAGTAAAAAACATTGTGCATGTCATTCAAGCCATCAAATTATACACCCTGTAACTGAAATACAGAACTATAATTAGCACAAGATGAATTCCCATCAGTCTTCTAAATTTTGTTTTTAATATTATAGCATAGCTAATCATATTTTTAAGATTTAGGAGCATAATCTCCTAAATCATACTGCCAGATTGCCTTTAAAGAACTGTTCAATCAGATCTTCAGTGAAGGTCCTGCTGAAAACCTCTGTACACTTATGTGAGGGACTTCTCTGTGGTGGCACCTCATTCTGGAACACTTTCTTCTCTGAAATTCAGGAGGCAATTATAACATATTCTCTTGAAACTTTGGCCAAGCCTTCCTAGCATGAATGATGGAAGAATGTTTATCATTTTAAGAAACACATTTTTTCAATAAATAAATAAATAAATGTTGTATTTTATTGTTTTGAAGTATTCTACTGCTGTTTTTACCATTAACCACTTTGAGACGCTTTGGCAGAGAAGTATCAATATATTTAATAAAAGGCATAAATAATGATACAGAAGAGAAAGTTAACCACAACCAGATGACACAAATTCGGATGTTTCCACATATAAACAGACATGAGGATGGCCACTTTTTTTTACATACAAACATCTGCAAGTAATGAATGAACTGCAAAAGTTGCTAAAACCTACAATATTTAAAAGCAGGTAAAATGTTTAGGAATAATATGTTGAAAACACTAAAGAATCCGTTTCCACCTAAATTGCTGCAAAAATTTTATACCTTTGACAAAAAGAAAGAAAACAAGTTGCATACCTGTAACATCTTCAGGTTCTGCTACCACAATGTGAGCATTTAATTCCTGTAATTTATGGTGCAATTCCTCTAGCTTCTTGTTTGATTTTTTCAAAATGTTGTCTACATAAGCCAAGTTTTTTTTATCTGTAGTGACCTTCCTGAGGTTTTCTGCTCCTTCTTTGATTTTAAGTTCCTTCCTTATTTCCCGTTTAATTTGGTCCTTCACTTCATCCAAATTCTGTTGTACCATTGTGTCCGAATAGTCGAATTTCTGTCCAATGTTCACGTTCTCAGGAACAATGATATTTCGCACATCTCCCTATAAAAATCAGAAAAATATGTTAACTCACTATGGTAGTTTGCAAAACTATGTGAGTTTCTACTATTTATTTGTTTTTAGACATTCTTTACCCGAAAGTCACAGAGCTTAATATGCTGACTGACAACACTAATATAAGTGTCGGATTTAGAGAATCTGTTGTATGCCTATTTTTAACCCAAATGCCTTAAAATTCCACAAGATTTGCAACCCAGGAATTTTATTGATAAGTCTGAGAACCACAGCAATCCTACACATACTCAAAACTAAGTCCCACTGAGTTACCTGATAACTTTTCCTACTTAAATGTATATACCAAATCAGCTCTAATACTTGTTGGGAAATAAATTTAAGCAATTATGCTGCGTACTATTAATATATTAAAATGTTCATTTTTTTCTTTTTCTCCTGTACACATCTGAAATATAGTGTCACATATGCTCAATTTTATACAACTTTTTTAAGTCAGGTTATTTTTCAACCAAGTTTGGAACAAAAATTCCAACTGAATACCAAGGTATTTCAGTGTCTATGTCTAGTAAGTCACATATATACGGACTAACCAAATATATTTGGCCACTACTTGTTTTTGTAGATAACCTCAATCATACATACCATATTTTTCGGACTCTGACGCACCGGAGTATAAGACGCACCAAGATTTCGAAGAGGTAAACAGGGAAAAAAACATTTTTGCCCTCCCCGGCCCCCAGGAGCACTCTGCAGGCCTCCCAAAGCCTCTGCACGCCCTGTTTTCGCACAAACGGGGCGCGCAGAGGCTTTGGGAGACCTGCAGAGTGCTTCTGGGGGCCGGGGAGGGCAAAAACGCGATACGTGAGGGGTTTGGGAGGTGAAAAATGGGCCCATTTTTCGCAAAAACATGGCACGCAGAGGCTTTGGGAGGCCTGCACAGTGCTCCTGGCTGGGGAGGGCAAAAACATCCCCGTTTTCGCAAAAAACTGGCCTGTTTTTCACCTCCCAAACCCCCCACGCGTTGCGTTTTTGCCCTCTCCAGCCCCCTGTTTTCGCACAAACGGGGCGCGCAGAGGCTTTGGGAGACCTGCAGAGTGCTTCTGGGGGCCGGGGAGGGCAAAAACGCGATACGTGAGGGGTTTGGGAGGTGAAAAATGGGCCCATTTTTCGCAAAAACATGGCACGCAGAGGCTTTGGGAGGCCTGCACAGTGCTCCTGGGGGCTGGGGAGGGCAAAAACATCCCCGTTTTCGCAAAAAACTGGCCTGTTTTTCACCTCCCAAACCCCCCACGCGTTGCGTTTTTGCCCTCTCCAGCCCCCAGGAGCACTCTGCAGGCCTCCCAAACCCTCTGTGCGCCCCATTTTTGTGAAAAACGGGCCTGTTTTTGGCAAAAATGGGATGTGCGGGGCGGGGTTTCGGGAGGCCAAAAATGGCTGTATTTGGTGTATAAGACGCACCAACATTTCCACCCTCTTTTAGGGGGGGGGGGAAGTGTGTCTTATACTCCGAAAAATACGGTAATTATGTTTATCTGTAGTGTTATCTCATTTATATATCACCTCTACAAAGACAAAAACCATCATTTTTTTCTAGACAATTCATCCTTTCATCTTCCTTCTAACTGTGTGAACACATACAGGCACTCACAGATAACAAATATGCAGTCTAGAATGATTATAAGACATTGGTGAAACTTGCCATATTTTTCAGATGTCAATTATCCATTGGTCCATTTAATACTGATTTTCCACAATGTTCAAAACACTTCCTGTCAAAACAGATAATTAAACTAAGAGCTGAAGTCCAAATCCTAAATAGAAATAAACCACTTTAGAAGCTGGTTGGTAATGAGATCAAATCTGATTAGGAAAAGCACGCACATATATAATCTTGTACTATTATAGGTTACTCACTGGTCTACTTAATAGTAATATGTCACTTGAACCATTATTGTACATGTTTTATATAGCAGGATGTTTGACCACTTGTTGATATTGAAAAAGTATATGATAACGTACAGTTTGAGTTACAGAATCGTCTGCAAGAATATGAAGGTTACTTGCTGAATATAAGTGTATATGATGCAGTGTCAGAATTGTGTAAGAATAAATGAAATGCTTAGAGAATGATTCAACAGGCAGCAAGATAAGGATGTATAATATCTCCTTGAGAGTTTAATGTATTTATGGAAAAATGCATAAGGAATGCTTCTGCTGATGTTTGAAGGGTGTTGGTTGGGATTTAAATACACGTATACTTTTGTTTACAAATGATCTCATGTTGTTAATCTGACAAACCTAAATAATTCTAGCAAATATTATATAGATTATATGTTGCAATAACATGCCTGGATTGGAGTGCAGATCTGAACATTTAAATTAATGTTATCAAAGGGAACGGTAATTGAGTTTCACAGGGAAAACTGAGTAAATACTGGAAAATTATGCCCCTTGATAGAATGTTTACTTATACAGGGAAATGGATGCAAAATTTTGAAACATACAAACAATGTAAAAAAAAAGTTAATGGATAATGTATGGACTATTGTGAGGAATGAAACTTTGTTGAAAGCAGCATAATGTGTGGAAGGGTGTGCTTCTGCCCTTTTAAAATATGGAAGTGTGAATTGGGTATGTTAGGTGAAATGTAAAAAGAACTTGAATATTTTGGTAATGGAGTACTTAAAAGAACATGTGGTAAAATAAGAAGAGATGGGATCAAAAATTAACGGGCACTGAATTAATGTACACTGAATACAAAGCAGAGTGACACATGAATTTGTTGAGCTGGTTTGGTAATATGGTGAGAAATTATAAAACAAATTATAAATATAGCAAATAGCTTAAGAGAAAGGAGAAGACTGAGAAAACAGAAACTATTTTAATAGGAAACCATTATTCTTCTGTTACTAAATATTCTTTCAAAAGCCATGGTATTTTCTATCAAGCAGTCTGTAATACTACATTATTTGTAAGATTTAATCTAATGTAGTATTTGAACTTTACCCTGACACCGTTGCAATTTTTTGAAGAAAAAGTTGTTTTGTATGATGAACTGTTCATTCTGAAGGTATAATGGCTCGGACCTCCTGCTGATTCCAATGAAAGGCCTCCAAACTCTCTTCTCACAACTCTGCTACACCCCCTTGCAATTCTCAAGCATTGCCAGCTCTGTTATCTGCCACAAGCCACTTTATTCTAGTGGAAACCCTTTTCAGAGCAGCTGGTTTTCCAGTAAGAAAATGGCAGATGCCTTTCAGTCTGAAGAAGTCTGGAAAGAAAATAAATAAATAAAGAAAAATCGCTTTCTGAAGAAGAAACAGCTGCTGTCTACTGAAGAACTTATTTTTTTTCTGAGCCACCTGATCTCACATGCCATATCTCAGTTCATAGAATAAATCAGAATATATGTTACAAGTGGCTTCACTGACACTATCTTGATGTCCAAATTACTAGATCCAGCCTTGTTGCTGCTGGCTTTGAAGATGGGGATTTCCCCTTTTCTGGTTCTCACCCGTAATTCACGCTAGTTGCCTGATTCCTGAAGCGGCTGTATCGCGCACCAAGCCCCATGCTGTTTTCTGAAAAACAGCTGATTTACTGTTAAATCCTTTGGTGGTCTCACGCCAAACAGCTGATTGCTGCCGTGGCTGCAAGGCTCGCCTGGGAGGTTCTGTTACCAAAAGAGCTGAGAATCCAAAACCTTTAACTCTGCCTTTTTGCTCTTCTCCTAAAAACGCGTCTCTCTTGGGCTTAGACTGAGTCGAAACTGGGATACAGTCAAGAGAGGCATGGCTACAAAGTTTAAAATGACTCAGTCTCTGGGCAGAAGGGCAGAGTTAATCCATGCTTTTGGATTCTCGGCTCAGCACACTGGAGAATGCCCATGCCAATAATAAAAACCCAAGAGAGGAAACCCACTCTCCTGATTGGCTCCTCAGCATCTGATTTAACCAGATTTGGTTGTCTCTGTCTCTATTATCTGGATTGAGAGGGTATATGGTTAAGGCTCTGAACCAGATCATGTTCAGTCCATCCTCAGCCTGAAAGCCCATTGACTGACTTTAGTAAGTCACCCTGGCTCAGTACACCTCATTTCATAGTATTAGGAGGAAGGACATATTAACTGATCTTAAGCTCATGAATGAAAAGCAGGATATTAATCTAATAAACAAGGATAATACTGGTGAGTTAATTTTTCCTTAACTCCTTCAATTTCTGAACATCTTGAAAATGAATTTTTCCACATTCAATTTTGCATTAGTAGAAAATTAAATAATCAGTAACCACAAAGAGAAGGAAGAGGGAATATTGGACTAATGATTTAAAAATTAACAAACTTCCTAAATAAAATATTTACCCCCATTTTGTATTAAATCAGTAAGTGCATTTAAGTAGATCCTAAATGGATTGAACTTTGAATACGAGCATCTTAAGAAAATTTGAGCTTTCTTCCCAATAATTTAGTAAATTCTACAATAGCTTCCACTCATCTAGTAATCAGAACAGGCTAGAGTCACACAGAGACGCATCACATGTGAGATATTTGGAAAATTTTGTATAATAAAACCAAACAATTTCAAATTTGAGTATATTTTACTATCAGAAGTGGATGCCTGATTATTAAGAAATACACCACCACCCCGAAATCAATAATTTACTTTTCAAATATTTGTTAAACTTGTATGGGTTATAAAATATTACACCCACTTGTCCTGTTTAGAAAAGATTAGATGGTGTGGTTTGCAAAAGAACAGAACAAGTGGGAAATGAGATGTCACTTATATAGAGCAATGCTGTGGGGCTTCTGGCCAGGAGGCTGCATTCAGCTCAAACAGCCTCAACCATGATCAGATTACTTACTGGCATAGTGAGGAAAACAGAAGGTTAAGATTTTCCTTTAAGAACAAAATCATTTTCTTCTACATTTCATATGCTGTTTATGTGCTTATGTGTATAAAATGTTTTATTTTATGGTTACCCATTCAGAGTTGGCAAGGGTTGCAGTGGGAAATAAATGTATAAAATATTGCAGGGAGAAAAAGACAGGCACTTTTTTTTCTCTATGCACTGAAAACTAAATAGGCAGAGGAAGGAAAATAAAATTATCCTCGTTTGGAGTAAATTATAAATGGTTTGGTTTACACAGCACATTAAACCATGGGGATTCATAATGTTCCAATCATAAGGCAGACATTTCATGTATGCTACGTTTGAAGCCAACATGTTTTCTGAGAGTGTTTCCAACTCAGAAAGCATGTTTTGTCCCCAGCAGGAATTTTTTATTATTATTATTTTGAGTATTCTCAGCATTCTGAGCACTGCCACTGGACTATGTTCTGTGACAATCCAGGTTTTTTTCACAGCCTAGTCTATATAGCAGCAGATCCCAGTTATACTCCTGTTCTGATTAGCTAAGATGTGTAATGTAAAATTGTGAGAAGGAGCAGTTGTTGCCAGAAAAAAAGAAGACCCTACACAGCTGCATGCCTGCCAGTCCAACTGATAAATTACTTTTTAAAACCACTTTGCTGTAGGAAAGCTAAGATTCGTGTGGATGGATTATGTTATATTAAGCTTCATTTTGTAGGTAGGTAGTGTGCATAGTGAATCCTACTGAGGTTGTGTACATAGTACTACTAGTACAATATTGGTTTGAGTTGTTAAATTCTGATGCCTATGTCTTGTTGTTGTAAGGTTAATATTCTCTATGTAATTAAGAAGTACCAGCAGCTAGCAACACTATTATACTATGTGCAGGGAAAAAAATCAGCAGAGAATCACACAAATTATTTTGCTAGGCTTGCACTTGGTAAGCAGCTACAAAAAGAAGATACATATCAAATCTGCTTATATTGCTTAGTAAATGGGAGGTCAGATTAGTGAAAGAGATTATATATATAAAGATTGCTGAAGGAAATTATTTATTAAAACTGAAATGACAGCTGTCTGATTTTCTGTGATTTCAATAAGAGATAGCAACTCATTATATACACTACCTCACCCTTACTTGTGGTCCTGGCTGAAAAACAAGAAAGTGGCAACTGATCCTAAATTCTCAATGTTTTTTCCCCTGGCTAGAGCACTGTTGAGTTTTATTCCACCAAATGTATTTGTACTGAAAGTATCAAATGAGACTGTTTTGTTTCAAGCTCAGAACAAAATACATTTCCCTTTTTATATTTCTATATTAAATCATAAAGCGTGCTTCCCTATGATTATTATGTGAATTCACATTAAGCGGAAATCAAGGAAGCTTCATTGTCTCTTAGTCCAATGCAGCAGTGAAATTCTGAAAGACAAGAGGGGCTGCCTACTTCTGGCACATGAAGTTCAAAACAACCAATATATCTTTAACATGAATAATCATAACAATAACACCATCTAGGCCAGGGATCTCCAACCTTGGCAACTTTAAGACTTGTGGACTTCAACTCCCAGAATTCCTCAGCTAGCTTTGCTGGCTGTGGAATTCTGGGAGTTGAAGTCCTCCAGGCTTAAAATTGCCAAGGTTGGAGACCCCTGATCTAGGCCATTGAAGTGAACTCCCTTCTTTGTAGAGAAATCCAAATTAAAGCATCCCAGATAGCTATCTACTTTCAACATATATAATGAGGTGGAGCCCACCACCAAGGTAATTGGCGCTATTGTCAAACTCCTCTCATTGCTTTTTCCCTAACATTTAGTTAGAATCAGCCTTTCTAAAGCTTATATTCACCATTCCATGATCTGCATTTAAGAATAAGAGAAACAAGTCAGCTTGTCCTAGGTAACATCCATTCAAGTGCTGGAAGAGTGCTATCGTGCCACTCCAGGTATCCATTCTCAAAGCTCCTTCAAATCATTTTATATGGCTTAGTTTCTAATACTCTGATCAGTATTATCATTCTTTGCACCTTTTCCAATTGGTTAGAATCTTTCTTAAAATGGGGTGCTCAGAATTGAACATAGTTCTTGAAGGGGGGGAGCTGACCAAAAGAAAAGAGTAGAAAGAGTGTTGGTCTTACCTGACACACTCCTTCTCGGTGTGCTGAGAGAGAATCCAAGGAAAGGAATGGGTTAACTCTGCTTCCTCATTTTGTAGGTCAATCAGGTCTTTGGTCCCGCCTCTCTGCCTGAGCATGCCCAGTTTTGATGAAGGCGTAGTGATTGACTTGAAGTTTTTCTTGGTGCTGATTCTGATCACTCCTGGACTTAGGACCAGATGGTCGCCAGGGTGGGGTTGGATTCTCTCTCAGCACATCGAGAAGGAGCGTGTCAGGTAAGACCAACGCTCTTTCTCCGGTGTGCTGAGTCAAGAATCCAAGGAATGGGACATACCAAAGCCGGCTGTCCTAAGGGTGGGTAGCAGTCTGGTCCTGAGTCCCCAATTCTGTATGCACCTTTTGAAGTAGTCTGCCGAAGGCCGCTTCAGCTGAGGCGAAGACATCCAACTTGTAGTGTCGTATGAATGGGGATGGGGAAGACCACTTCGCTGCTCTACAGATGTCCTCGATAGAGGCCTGTGTATTCCATGCATTCATCGTGGCTGCGCTTCTAGTCGAATGGGCTGTCACTCGCTTGGGCAACGGGAGTGCCTGGATCTTGTTAAGTCTTGGTGATGCATGCCCGTATCCACCGGCCTATGGTCGATGGTGTAACCTTGCTTCCCAATGTGCTAGGTTGGACTGACACAAACAGTGACTCTGTCTTTCTAATAGAGGCTGTCCTCTTTAGATAGATACGTATAGCCCTCCTAACGTCCAAGGAGTGCCACTTTTTCTCCAGGTTGTGGTTTGGGTTTGGACAGAAATCTGGTAACACTATTTCCTGTGCCCTGTGGAACGAGGAGTTCACTTTGGGAAGGAAGGTGGGGTCTAGTCGTAGAACCACCCTATTTTGGTGAAATATACAAAGGTCCTCTCTTATGGAGAGGGCTGCCAGCTCGGATATCCGTCTGGCTGAAGTGATAGCTACGAGGAAGGCCACCTTGAATGTGAGGAAACATAGGCTGGTTGATCATAATGGCGCGAAAGGCTCTGACATGAGCGCCCACAGAACTTTAGGCAGGTCCCAGGTGGGGTACCTGTGTATCACTGGAGGCTTTAGATTGGATGCACCTCTAATAAAACTGCGCACCAACAGATGTAGGGCGAGAGACTCCAAGTTCCCACAGCCCAATACTGAGGCCAGAGCTGCTACATATGGTATTGGGGGACAGGCCTTTATCCAGTCCCTCCTGGAGAAATTCCAGGATTTGTGTCACCGATATCTTGGTAGGTTCAATGTGGCCTTTGGAGCACCAACCGCAGAAGGTTCTCCACGTGGCGTCATAAATTCTGTTGGTCGAGGGCCTCCTAGAGGCATGGATTGTCTGTATGACTTTGCTGGAAAAATTAAGGTGACTCAGAGCTGTCCGCTCAAATGCCAAACAGCTGCAGCCATTGTGATTCTGGGTGAAGCAGGTCTCCCTGATTGAGGGAGATTCTGTCTCGAGGAATCCTCCATGGCCTTGCTTTCGACAGGCTGACTAGGTCTGTGTACCATGGATGTCTGGGTCAGTGGGGGGCTATGAGTAGTATCTCCGCCTTCTCCTCTATCACTTTCTTGATTACTCTCGGAATTAGTGGAAGTGGAGGAAAGGCATATAACAGCCCCTGGGGCCATGAGTTGCGGAGAGCATTGGCTCTTTCCGCCCCTGGTGTTGGGAACCTGGAATAGAACCTTGGCAACTGAGTGTTTGCTGGGGAAGCAAAGAGATCCAGAATTGGGTTTCCGAACCTTCTCAACAATTCCCTGAACAGGTCTGGTTGTAGGCGCTACTCTGAGTGGTCGACCATGGTTCTGCTGAGCCAGTCCGCCTGCACATTTGCTGTCCCTAAGATGTGTTCTGCTCTGACGGAGAGAAGGTGTCTCTCCGCCCAGATCCCTAATCGTCTTGCCTCCTGCATGAGTGCTCTGGAGTGGGTCCCCCCTTGATGGTTGATATGGGCCTTGGTGGCTACATTGTCCGTCAGAATGAGTACGTGGTATCCCACTATAATCTCCTGGAACCTTCTGAGGGCTAGATGAGTTGCCCTGAGTTCCAGCCAGTTGTTGTTGTTCCTGAGGTCCACCTGGGACCACTGTCCTTGTGCTATCTGGGACTGACAGTGGGCACCTCAGCCAAATAGGCTCACATCTGTGGTAATGGTCAGGCAGTTGGGTTCTTTGAAGGAACATCCCCTGGCTATGGCCTGCGACCTCCACCATTGAAGGGATTGCAGTACCCTTAGTGGGACCTGAACCTTGACCTTCGCATTGCTCCTGCCTGATCTTTGGTAGGGCAGGAGGAACCACTGCAAGATTCTCACGTGAAGGCGTGCCCAAGGCACGATCGATATGCAGGACACCATTTTGCCCAGGAGCTGTGAGAGAAGATCCAGGGTTACTATTCAGGTTGTCAGAACTTGGCCCGCCAACGCTTTTATGCTGACTTGGCGCTCTTGCAACAGGTAGACCTCACATCTATGACTGCTCCCAGGTGCAGCAGTCGATTGGCAGGAGTCAGATGACTCTTGTCGAAGTTCACGGAAAACCCGCGATCCTGGAAGGTCCGGATTGTGATTCAGAAGTCCTCCGTTGTCCTGGGAGACGAAGGGGACTGTATCAATATGTCATCCAGAAAACATTGGACGCGCACTGGGATTGTTCTGAGATGTGCTGCTATTGCCGCCAGTACTTTGGTGAAAGTCCTGGGCGCTGAGGATAGTCCGAATGGTAGGGCTCTGTATTGATAATGTTGACCAGCATAATGAAATCATAGAAATTTCTGATGAGATGGAAAGATAGGTAGGTGTGCCTCCGTGAGGTCTATTGATATTAAGAAGTCGTCCTCTCGGATACTACCCAGTATTGACTGGAGGGACTGCGTTTTGAACCTTTTGTAAATTATGTGTCTGTTTAATCTTTTCAGGTCCAGGATTGCCCCCCAAGGTCTTTGGAACTACAAACAGGATGGAGTAGAACCCCTTTCCCAGTTTGTCCCGTGGGACCGGTTGAATAGCTTAGATGTCCAGTAGATGTTGAACTGCTGCCTCCATGAGGCTTCTTTTTGCCCTGTCCCTTGAGACTGGACAACTTATGAAGAAGCTCGGGGGTGTGGAGAGGAATTCGAGGGTAAGACCTAGTTTCACTGTGTTCAGGACCCAGGTGTCTGTGGTGGTTGTCTCCCATCGGTCGGCGAATAGGCCCAACCATCCGCCGATGGGCGGGTTGGACCCGTTGTCACTTGGTGCGGCGGTAGGGACAGTTGGCCGTGCCCCGAAATGGACGCTTTCCCTGAAAGCATTGTCCATTCCTGTCCCTAAGTCCAGATCTATCCGGTTGTCGATCCTGCCCATGGGCGTACGCTCTCTGGGGTTGATGGGAACCAAACCCCGTGTCTGTGGACCAAAAGGACGGTCTGTGGAAATAAGGCTGGGCATGACGGTCAACTCGCCTATCTATCTATCATCTATCTATCTATCTATCTATCTATCTATCTATCTATCTATCTATCTATCTATCTATCTATCTATCTATCTATCTATCTAGCAGGATCTTTCTCTTGTCTTTAGTGTCTACTAAAATGGACTCTATTGCCTCCCAAAACAGTTTGTTCCCTTTGAAGGGAGCAGTAGCTAGTTTCCATTTATGTTTCAAGTCCGCCTGCCAGTGGCGCAGCCAAACTAGGCGTTGAACCGCAACCGAGGCTGCGATGGCCTTGGAGGCTAATTTTGCGCCATTCAAAGTGGCGTCTGCCATAAATTCTGCCGCTGCTATCAACTTGTTGAAGTCCTGATGCAATCTGAGCGTCCTAACCCTAACCCTCTCCTGCATGTGGCGAAGCCAGACCAAAGAGGCCCTGCTGAAGAATGAGCTTTGACTGCCCAGGCAGCTGCCTGATGCACCTTGTGAAGGGTCAGCTCCGCCTTCTTACCCTCTCCCTTTAAGCCATCCTCAGAATCGTTAGCCAGGATGTTGGAGGATGTAGAGGCTGCTACCGGACCGTCTATTGTTGGTGGTTGCAGTGCTTCGGAGAAATCCGGGGCCACATTATAAAATCTCTTATCATTCCCGCTTGAAGTTGGGAATACCACTGGTTGAGTCCATTGTCCTAGGACTACATCTCGGAATAACTCTGGTGAGGGAATTTCCTCACTCTCTGTGGTTGGTTTTGCAAATAGAAGCTCATTTGGATCTGCTAGATCCGTTGAATCGGTTGCAGTTGGGTCAGCTCCCAGGTGTGTTGCCGCCTTGGCTTTAAATAACAAGGACTTAGAGGGCTGGCTGAAAAAGTCCTGCAAAAACTGGGTTATCTGGAGCCATACCTTCATCTTCTGAGAGTTCTGCTTCCCTCTGGTCCTCATCCCCCGAGGCCGATGTTTCGCTTTGCGTGGATGAAAGGGTTAAGCGTGACCTTTGAAATGTCTGCAATTCCTTTTGCTGTTTTGTTGCCATGAAATGATCCTGACCTATTATTTTTTCTGGAGCCACAGGAGCAGTCTGACGCCCCTATTCAGCTATGACCTGTGTTAAGGCCTCTGATATCAGAGCTTTCATCTGGTCCATAATCCCGGGTGATCGAAGACCAGCTGCTGTGGGAGTAAATGTGGCTTCAGGAGCCAGCTTCATCCTCTTTGTTTGTGGCTCCAACTGATTTTCAAATGCCTGGAAATTTTCCTGTGCATCAGCCAGAATCTCATTATCATCTAAACAAAGAGCTGCCTGGAGAAATTGCTCTCTAGCACCATCTGATGTTTGAGCACAAATAATCTCTTGCTTTAACTCCATTGGCTGAGCCGGTGAAGCGCAGGAATTTCCAAACATTTCCTCTCCATTTGTTTTGTCCCCCTTCCTTCGCTCCGCCTCCTTCTTAGCCATGGCAAATCTTTGTCGCCTGCTGGCGTCCTTTTCCTCAGCTTTTGAAGCTCTTTGAAAGGAAATCGCTCTGGTTACTATTTTGGCCGCTGCTCCTCTAGTGGCCGATTTCGACCCTTTGGAGTCTTGTGAACAATTTGGGGTCTGGACAGGGAGCTCCTGATCCACCCCACTCGCCCGATATTGCTGAACCCTCGTGGTCAGCCATCTTTGCCCTTTGTCTCTCTCTTGGGCAAGGCAGTCTCGTTCCAAAAGGAACCCTGCTGCTGCGGCTTTATTTCTTTCAATTTCTCTGACGCTTGGAGTATGCCCAGCCTGAACTGGGCAGTGACTCTAGCCCCCTCACTGCTGTCTGAGCATTTCTCCTTGGGGCCTCAACTCTGCCTGGAGTCGGATATGTGGCTTTTCCGGAGCCCCGGAAATTTTAGCCTTAATATTGTCTGAGAGAACGGCTATCACGGTTAGCCCGAGTGTCTTCTGGTGACTGGGCCTGAACGGGTGGGCAAACAATCGTGGCTGGCCGAATTCAGCCCGTATCGCTTCAGTGGCTATAGGCGAGCCCGCCGAACAGCTGTAGCCTGGCAAGCTATGCGCTTGCATCAGGGATTTTTAAATCGCTAAACCCGGTAATCAGTAATGGCTGCCGCGGCTATTTCGGAAGCCCGCCATCAGCTGTGGAGCTAATTAGGTCAGGCGGCTCCCCAGAGGACTGGGAGAGCTTGCCTAGCTGTTCGCAAGTTGCGAGGGCTATTCGCGATGTCGGGGCTTACTGATCTGAAGAATCCAAGGAACTCTGCTCTTCTTTACCAGCACCGCTTCTGTACGTCTTGTCTGCTCAAAGCCTGAGTCAAAACTGGGCATGCTCAGGCAGAGAGGCAGGACCAAAGACCTAATTGACTCAGACTCCAAGCAGAGGAAGCAGAGTTAACCCATTCCTTTCCTTGGATTCTTGATTCAGCACACCGGAGAACAATTATCTTCCATTATTTGAAAAATACGTTGCTGATGTAGCTCAAAATTGTACTGCTCTTTGCAGCCTCATTACCCTTGCTGATTCATATTAAATTTGCAAGTACTCTTCTGCAAGTACTATTACCAAGCCAGATATAAGTCATCCTATATCTGTATGTTTGATTTTTTGTTTCCTGAGTGAAGAATTTGGAACTTGTCTCTGAAATTTTATGTCCTATTTTCAGCCTATTTTGCCAAACTACAAAAAATAGTATCGATTTTTATTGCTGTCTTGTCAAGTGTCAATAACCCATTCAAGTTTATATTTTGATGAGCATAAGTTGGAATTCTTTATCCAAATCATCAAAATACTGAAGTGTAAAGGATCCAGAACTGATTATTGGGGCACCTGTACTTGATACCTTCCCCCAACTCAATGGAAACTCTTTTGAGAAGAAAGCCCTTTCAGAAGGTTTTTGTCTCCTCTAAATAATATAATATGACAAATGCAGTATATTAAAAACATTGTGGAACTATTTCTCCTGAAAAAGACTCTGAACAACAATATTTAATCAAGAACAATATCCTTGAATACAACAGCCCAATTCAGTAATACTAAAGATTAACATTATGGAAACAATTATTTTGAAATTAATAGAGATTATGGCAGATTTTATTTTTTATTTACACACACATAATTCAGAGAAGGAAAGAGTATTAAATATGTTTACCACTTTGAATTATTTATACAAATAATAAAGACAGGATAAAATTAAACACTGAGATTCTATTGCAATTTAAGGAACAAAAAATGATTTTAATATAAAAAACACATTTCTTGTTAATAAGGCTTCTTAAACTAGGTTAATTTCAATAGGAAACTTTCTAAATCAAAATTTTCTGGAGAACTAGGGTAGGGTACTGTAATTCTGTTACTGCTATTGTTGCATAAGTGGGACTCAGAAACTATTTTTATTTCTCATCTCAGATTTAAATGCCACCTTGACCTCCAAGGTCCCTTCCAACTCTGTTATTCTGTCAAATATATAATACTATGTAATACAACATAATATATACATCTATATCACAAAGATATATTCCTAGTAACAGATTTCTTTTTGTTTCTTTATCTACAGAAATGTCTGAACTAGAAGGACTGTACTGAGCTGAGAAGCAGCAAATGTATATACAGAGGAAGACTTAATTACAAGTTGTATAGCTAGTTAAGCAAGTTTGCAAGGGAAGTATGTATGACTCAGAATGAAATTTATGCCACTACACAGATCCCATAGAAAGTATAGAAATAATAAAGCTCCAAGAGTTCAGGTGTTCAATGGACAAACTGTATAATAAGGTTGTGCAACACTTGAATTCAAAGGGAAATCTGTGTTTCGGAACATGCGTGGGTACATATGTAGCACACCTGTTGATAATTTCTTAGCCCAAATTAATCTTTTTTGAAGATCATGTTGCAGTGCATAAGCCCAGAAGAAGATATGGCTTCTTTAAGGAGTTGCTGACAGGTGTCACATGAGATCCTGTATACTCCTAAACTTCCTTTTCCCTTTGAATCTGAAACTCTGAACAGTCTAACAAACACCATGAATCATAGTATAGTATGTATATATATCATTTTCTGAGGCATTTTTTTAAACCAAATTTCCTGCCCATGACAATAAAAGCATTCAGTATGAAACCAATTAAGGTCTAGTCAGTTTCAGGCAGCAATCCCAGTGGGCAGGAAGGTTTTATTCAACTAATTAAAGTCACATCATCAATGACCTCTTATGGA
Source organism: Thermophis baileyi (assembly GCA_003457575.1). Taxonomy (NCBI): domain Eukaryota; kingdom Metazoa; phylum Chordata; class Lepidosauria; order Squamata; family Dipsadidae; genus Thermophis; species Thermophis baileyi. The sequence continues at coordinate 3,424,632 of QLTV01012194.1, forward strand.
CATGGTATAAAAAAGAAAATGAATTTGTGACGTGATTTTGATGTTTGGAAATAATAGGCTATAATAAGGGAATTATCATATAGACTAGAGAGAGAGGACTGATTAGGTTTGCCAAGAGGAAGATTAGAAGCTACTTCTTTATTTTACTTACACAAACACACACACAGAGTTTATTTTGTCTTTTCCTTTCCTTTTTCTTTCTCGCATCTACTTTATTTTTTTTCTTTGAATGTATTTCTTTAAATAAAAGCTATTGTAAAACCTTTTAATAAAAGCTATTAACCAGGTGAGATGGCAAAAATAAAATTTAAAAAATGCAGAGCAGGCAAGCATAGGACACTGTACCATAGAACTTTATCTGAATGGAATGGCAATAGCCAGTGATCTTCCCAATTAGAGACCATTTCATTTCTGATTTAAGGGAAAGATTGAGATTGCCAAACAAGAGGAGGGTGTATAAGCCTTCTGAAGCAGATCAGGTCAAAAACAGACACTACAAGAAATGCTAGTACTCTTAATTTATTGATATAGGCTTCTGAATTTTGAAAATTAAGAAATTAACCAAAGAGTCAAGCCAGGGCAATTTTCATCGTCCTCTCCTGTCTTTCTGGGCTAAGCTGAAGTTTTTATAATGGCTGCCACCTACTTTCTTCAAATCTATCTCCATACTGCTCTATGAGTATGTTCTCAAAATAAAGCAATTCAATGAAGATTTTTATACAGAGAAAACCTAACAAAAATTATTTGGATGGTTACATTTTTTTACTCTGGCACTGTGTCTTCTTTTAGATGTTTTTGCTTCCTAAAAGAGATTTTTAATTAAAAAAAAACATCTATTAGCTAGTATCTTTTCCTGTAATAAAACAGTACCCTATAATAGGGGATATAGGATTGGGGAGAGGCTTTCCTGCTATCTCACATTACTAGGATGTTAGAAGAGCTGAAGATAGAAGATGCTGCTACAAAGAAGCAGTGCCAATGCTACAGAACTGTCCCCTTATTGAGATTAGACGGGCACACCCCGATAGTTTTTAGGAAGTTTTCAAAAGTTAAGCTTTTTTTCCCCAGAGAGTCTTTACTTAACACTACTTGTGCCTCATTATTTTTCACTCTCATTTCATTTTCTTTTTGGATTTTAATTGTTTTAATTGAAATATTGTAACTTCCAAGAGTTGTAAGATGATACAAATGTTGTTAGAAGTTGATAGTAATTAAAGGTGCTGGTTGTCACCTTTAAAGTCTTTCATGGCTTGGGACCAGGTTATCTGAGGGACTGTCTCTTGCCTGTCACATCTACCCGACCCACCAGAGCGGGGAGACAAAGAATGGCCTTCTCTGTGGTGGCTCCCTCTCTCTGGAACATCATTTCCCCAGAGATTAGAATGGTCCCCCCTCTAACACTCTTCCGGAAGGCGCGGAAGGGGCGTTGCTCTTACCTGATACGCTCCTTCTCAGGGAGGTGGATATAGCATCCAAGAATGGGTTAACTCCATCTACTAGCTGATTGGACTGAGTCTGTCAAAGCCTCTGTTGCTACCCTTGGCAGCTTTTGACGAAGAACGAACCGACAGACTCTCACGTGCCATAGTCAATGAGTCATCATTCCTCCAGAAGTTTGAAGGCAGACAGTCAGGAGTCAAACAGACAACAGGGTGGGGCTGGATGCTATATCCACCTCCCCAAGAAGGAGAGTATCAGGTAAGACCTACGCCCCTTCTCCATAGTGGTGAATATAGCATCCAGGAATGGGACATACCAAAGCTGGCTGTCCTTATGGGTGGGCTGAACTGGCTGCTGAGCCCCTATTCTTTGATCACCTGTTGTAGCACCCTTCTACCGAAGGACGCCTCTGCTGAGGTGTAAACGTCCACCTTGTAGTGCTTCACAAACGGGGATGGGGACGACCAGGTGGCTGCATGGCAGACCTCCTCAAGGGAAGCTTGAGTTGCCCATGCTGCCGAGATAGCGGCACTTCTCGTCGAGTGGGCCGTAATCCAATCCGGTACAAGTCGGGACTGAAGCTCGTAGGCTGTGGCAATCGTTGCACGAATCCAACATCCCACCATCGACGATGATACCTTACAGCCCAAGGAGGATGGCTGAAAGGAAAGAAAAAGTGATTCCGATCTCCAGAACGGTGCTGTTCTGTCGATGTAGATGCGAAGTGCTCTACGAACGTCGAGTGTGTGCCATTTTTTTCTCGGAGGGATGAACCGGCCGAGGACAAAAATTGGGGAGGATAACCTCCTGGGCTCTATGGAACCATGTATTGACTTTCGGGAGAAAGGCCTGGTCCAGGTGAAGGATAACCCTGTTGCTGTGGAACACACACAGGTCGGCCCTAACTGACAGAGAGGCCAGTTCTGAAACCCTTCTGGCTGATGTAATGGCCACCAGAAATGCCACCTTACAGGTGGTGTCGTAAGCTGGCCACCCGGAGCGGCTCGTAAGGGACTCCTGTGAGTGATTAAAGGACCTTTGGCAACTCCCAGGTAGGGTATCTATGTACAACCGGTGGACAGAGGTTGGAGGCCCCCCAGAGGAAGTGACGGATAGTGGGATGGAGCGCCAAGGAATCCGGTCGTCCACAGGACAGAACAGAAGACAAGGATGCCACTTGTCTTCTGATAGTGTTGGGGCTGAGGCCCCTGTCCAACCCGTCCTGGAGGAAGTCAAGGACTTGACCAATGGAAGCCACCGTGGGAACAATGTTCTCCTTGTCACACCACCCGCAGAATGTTCTCCAGGTGGCATCCTCGATGCGGGTAGTGGAGGGTCTCCTGGAGGCCTGGATGGTTCTGATGACCCTGGAGGATAGATTTTCCTCCCTCAGAGCGACCCGCTCAAGCGCCAGGCGGTCAGTTGGAACCACTGAGGGTCCGGGTGGACCAACGCCCCCTGGCTGAGGGAGACCCGGCTCTGAGGGAAGCTCCAGGGTGGAGACACCGAAAGGCTCACCAGATCGGCGAACCACGGCCTTCGAGGCCAATAGGGAGCTACAAGAAGGACCTCTGCTTTCTCGAACAGGATTTTCCGTATGACCCGAGGGATGAGCGGGAATGGGGGAAAGGCATACAGGAGACCCTGGGGCCATGGGGTATGGAGAGCATTGGTCCCTTCCGCTCCCGGCGTCGCAAAACTGGTGAAATATCTCAGTAGTTGGGAGTTGCTCGGGGTGGCAAATAGGTCCACTTCCGGGAGGCCAAAGTTGTCCGTCATCTCCCGGAATAAGGCTGGGTGCAGGCACCACTCGGCATGGTCCACGAAGGCTCGACTGAGCCAGTCCGCCTGCACGTTGGCCACCCCTGAGATATGCTCCGCCCGAATGGAGAGCAAATGTTGTTCCCCCCAGAGAATCAACTGATGCGCCTCTTCCATAAGGGCCCTGGACCTTGTGCTGCCCTGGCGATTTACATGAGTCTTGGCGGCCACATTGTCCATCATAATCAACAGATGTTGGCTGGAGACCGCCTGATGGAAGTGGCGTAGATTGCTCCCTCCACCAAACAAGGGAGTTGATGACATCTGTTGGGAGTTGGACCCTGACCGGCGAAGTGCCCCTGCTGGACCTCTGAAATGGCAAAAGAAACCACTGGAGGTCTCGGGAATGCAGGTGGGCCCAAGAGACAATGGAAAAGGTGGATACCATCTTGCCCAAGAGTTTGGCGAGCGTAGCCAGAGGCGCGGATCTGTCTCTCTGAATTTTGGTAACCAGCTCCTGGAGACTGGCTTGCCACTCTGGGGAGAGGTAGACCATACCCTGCTCCGAATCAATGATTGCTCCCAAGTGGAGTAATCGAGTCGATGGTAATAGGTGGCTCTTCTCCAGATTAATAGAGAACCCATGGTGCCTCAGGACCTGGATGGTGACCCTGAAATCCTCCCGAGCTTGGAGGGCGGATGAGGACTGAATTAGAATATCATCCAGGTAACACTGGACACGCACGGGTAGAGCCCGTAAATGGGCAGCGAGAGCGGCCAATATTTTGGTGAACGCCCGAGGCGCTGAAGAAAGCCCGAATGGCATGGCCTTGTACTGATAATGGGCCCCAGCGAACTGGAACCTTAGGTATTGTCTATGCAGTGGAAGTATGGGCACATGTAAATATGCCTCTGTAAGGTCAATAGAAGTGAGGAAGTCGCCCTCCCTAACGCCCTTCAGGATTGTGAGAAGTGAATGCATTTTAAACCGCCGATAGATTATGTAGTGGTTGAGTCATTTGAGATCAAGAATTGCTCTTCATTCCCCCGAGGTTTTTGGAACCACAAATAGAATCGAGTAGAAGCCCTGTCCGCACTGATCTTCCGGGACGGCCTCGATGGCATGGACATCCAGCAAGTGCTGAATAGCCGTCTCCATGAGGATCCGCTTGGCCGGGTCCCTAGAGACAGGACAACGCAGGAAAAACCTCGGGGGATTGGAGAGGAACTCAAGAGAGACACCAGATGTAATTGTCTGTCTGACCCAAGCGTCTGAAGTGGACTCCTCCCATCGGGCTGCAAAGTAGGCCAATCGGCCTCCGATGGGGTGCTCGGGAATGCAATCACTTAGGGCGTGTTAATGAACGACTTCCTCCCCCTTGAAAGGGCCGTTTAGACCTAAAGGGGCGACCACGCTCTGGACGATCTTGGCGTTGATGTTGCCGCTGTGTATAGGATCCCATGTATCTTTGCTGTCCCGCACCTGGATCTGCGGGGCAATACACTGGCCGGTGGAAATAGGGCGAGGCTCTGTAGTCAGCCCGTCTGGTGATGGAGGGAAGAACTTTCCTATGGTCCTTCGACTCGACCAGTAAGGGGTCTAGATGTTCCCCAAACAACTGGTCCCCTGTGAAGGGGGTGGTCACTAGACGCCATTTATGGCGAGTGTCCGCCTGACAATTTTTGAGCCAGAGCATGCGTCTTGCTGCCACCATGGAGCTGATTGCTTTTGACGGAAAGCAGGCCGCATAGAGGGTCGCATCCGCTGAGAACTGACACCGCGGCAATTAGCTTATTCATATTCTGGTGTAAGCGGATGTCTGAGGTCGGAGTCTCTCCTGTAACTGGCGAAGCCAGATGAGAGATGTCCGGGCAAAAAATGACACCGATGTTGAGGTGCAAATGGCCCACGCTGCCGCCTGGTGCGCCCGTTGAAGAGATTGTTTGGTTCGCCTATCGTCGGGGCGCAATGATTTGGCTGGATCGCCCGGCATGGAGGGGGCATGCAGAGCTGCCAATAAGAGCGTTGATTGACGGGACCTGAAGATTTTTGGCCAGGTCCGGTGTAACATTATACAGCCGTTTGTCCATGGATGAAGGGTTTGGACCCGTCCCCAGGGAAGACCATTGCCATTTGATGACATCGACAAATAGCTTCGGGGAAGGAATGACCTCCTCCTGCGAGGTGGGTTCCAGAAAGAGCGGATCAGTGAAGTCCTGATCTGACTGCTGATCTGGGTCCGGAACCACAGGATTTAGGCCTGCTGCAATCTTTGCCTTATACAATAAGGACTTAAACAGATTAGTTTGAAAGAGCCCCATAAAAGAAGGCTGTTCGGGCCGCATGCTTTCGTCCTCAGAGAGGTCCAAGTCTGGTGGACCCTCATCTCTCTCTCTCGAGAGAGGACTGATCCTCCTTTGAGGAGTGAGAGGAGCTTTGCTCGAATGAGGCCGGCATGTTGCCAGGTGGAGTGGTCTCAGAGTAACGCTGGAAGTTGAAAGGGCCCCACGGGACCAAGGAGGCCTCCTGCCTGGATTGTTGTAGGGCGGCGGTGATCCCCTGGCTTACGGCCTCAGCAAGGATGGCCTGCATGTTGGCAGGTATGATCGAGGAGGAGTCCTCTGGTGGTCTAAGGCCGCCCGCCGTGGGGGTGAAGATGGCTTCCGGCACCGTCTTGGTTCTGCTCATGGAGGCCTGGGGAGCCCCTATGCCATAGAGATGTTCAGGAACCGACCCCCAGATGTCAGCATTTGAGCTGGGCACTATCGAGTCCAGGTGGGAGACCGAACCTTCAGAATCTCTGGAAGGCTGTGGTAGATGCCCTGCGACCTCTGGTGTGGGGTCAGAAGGTGGGGCGGATTGGAGGCGCCCCTGATTAGCAGCCTTGTCACAAAGTTTGTTGAACATTCTGTGGCGACATTTTTCGTCATTGCTCATCGCCTTTGACCCCCTGGAGGACGAGGCACCCTTATCAGCTTGTTTGGAGGTCCTCTTGGATCCTCCATTTTTGCTGCCCTTATTGCCCTCTGAATTCGTGGCCTGCCTGGATGAGGCTGGAGCCCTGGATGCCATACTGAGGGTGTGGATCACGATCTCAGGAAGAGAATGGAAGTGATCTGGGCAGAATAATAAGGCGCTGCCAATGCCGAGGAATGAGGCTGGTAACCACGGGAGCACAGCAGCTCCACAACAATAAACACTGTATGCCTTTAAGGGAGTCAAGCCTCTGCTGTGCCCTGGTGGGGCGTGGCTCAGCCGCTAATGCCGGGAGCGCAAAAGCTCCACTGTAATCAAGAGCTAGTCCAAAGCCCCAGCAAGCCTGATCAATGTCCGTGGCTGCTGGGGAGCGGCTGTATGAACCACGAGCTTCGCGTTAGGAGGGGTGCTTAAACGCGTCCTGCCTCCCTCTCGGCTGTGATTGGAACGCAGTTCCTGTTGGCTAGGGGAGGAATTCCGCTTCTCCCCTGGGGAGGAAGGTGTCTGTCTCCCCTTAGCAGCCCTGGGGCAAGGCGCTCGGATTGTCTCCCCTCGGAGGCTTAAGGGGCCGGCTGCGAGTCGCGTTTGGGGTTTAATCGCTCTCTCTCTCGCTCTCAATCAACAAGTTAAAGAAATTGCTTGCTTGGAACGAACGCAGAATCCACTCTTATCAGGCTCCGATCTTAGTGAGCTGACTATCAGATGAGTTGGGGCAAAGCACTCTCCCTCTCGCTGAGTTGACAGTTTTGACAAAATGGCCGTTGCAACTGCCACTTTCGGCAAGGCGGAAAACGTTGGTCAAATTGATCCGAAAAGATCCCTGCCCAGCTGTTTGCTCGGTCTAGAACCCTCCCAGCTGGTCAAAAGTCCTGTAATCTTTTCTTATATTGTTGATCTTCTCGGAGACTCTGAACAGAAGTGAATTAACATCCAGATAGCCTGTCAGATCGACAAGGAGGTTAGAGCTGAGCTCAGCTCAGCAGCCTTAGCAGTCGCAGCTGCTGCACACACACACACACGCCTGCGACTCAACCAATGGAGAGGGAGTCAAGCAGGTATCACTCACTGTTAGAAGATGTTAGGAATATAGCAACCAGGAATGAATCAATCAAAACAACTGGAGGAATAATTGGCATAACCGTCCTAGCTGAGTGACTGAGTCAAAAAGCTGCTAAGGGTAGCAACAGAGGCGGGACTTAAACAGCTTTGACAGACTCAGTCCAATCAGCTAGTAGACGGAGTTAACCCATTCCTGGATGCTATATCCACCACTATGGAGAAGACCTGGTTCTGCCAGCGGTCCTGGGGAACGCAGAGGGATGGAGCCCATTAAATGGCTTGTGTGATGTGTCGTCGCTGGGGTGGGGGGTTATTATATTATTTTATTATGTGATTATTCTCTTTTGTTTTATATATGAGGTTTTTATATTCCTGTAAGCCGCCTTGAGTCGCCATGTGCGAATAGGCGGCAACAGGGGAGGGTTCCAACTTACCTTGCTGCCAGTTTGCTCCTTCCCGCGCGGGCGCACCTCGTGCGCGCGTGCATGCGCAGTGACAAAAAAAATAAAAAATAAACAAAACAAAACAAAGCCCCAAAAAAGGATGGCGACCGCATGCACAGTGGCGGAAGTCGGCTTCTGCGCATGCTCAGAAGGAAAAAAAAAATCAAAAAAAAAATAATCAAAAAAAAGATGGCGGCCCCCACGGACCGGCATCGACCGATCCAGTTCGTGACATCATCGTGACGTCACCAGCAGGCCGCTACCTGTTCGGGAGAACCGGTCCGAACCGGGAGGAACAACCCCTGGGCGGCAATATAAATTTCCTAAAATAAATAAAATAAATAAATAGTAACAAATAGTTGTTACTATCAGTACTACCATTACCAGTAGAGGTTTGGTATAGGAAGTCTCCCTTAACAACTGCTCTGTTTAGTGACTGTTCTAAGTTATGACAGCTCTGAAAAAGGAACTTTACAACCAGTCCTTTACATTTGCAGTGGATTTGCAGTGTCCTCGAGGATATGAGGACAAGACTTGGGCTCTTCCAATCTTCACAGCATCTCACGATTATGCGATCACCATTTGAGTGCCTCACATATGGCTTCTGACAAGTAGTCAATGGTAGCCAGCAGTAAAATTGCAAGTTGCGGTTGTGTGAAGTTTCACTTAATGACCATAGGTCAGGGGTGTCAAACTCACAGCGTCATGTTGTCATGTGACGTATCGTGACTTTTTCCCCTTTGCTAAAACGGGAGTGGGCGTGGACAGTGTGTGATGCATCTGGCCCGTGGGCCACAAGTTTGACACCCCTGCCATAGGTGATTTGCTTAATACTGTAACTGATATGGCCAAAACTTAGATGCTGAGTTTGAAGAAGATACTCCAGCAGAACTTGTGGAAAATCAGGCTCAGGAAACACAAAGCCAAGAATCACATGAGGCTGATAAAAAACAGGCATCACCTGGACAGCCAGAGTGTCAGATGAGAATGATGTAAGGTCTCCCAGCCCCCACACCCAGCAATTAGAAAGAAGAACAGAGACGAGACTTCTCTATTTTTTGCCAAGGCTTTTTGCCAAGCAAGGGAATAAGCCTCTTGATCAGCAACAGCTGGCTGCAGCCTGATTTAAAAGGCAGCCTTATCCCAAGTTATTTGCTTAAAACAACTTCTCTGTTCTCTGGTGACGTGTGATAATTTGGGTGGATTCTGCCTGTAAAGTTCTGATCTCTGAACTGGCTGACAAATCTGATCCAACTCTTGGAACCTTGGACTGATTTTGGACTATTCTTCTGCAAACTCTTGTTAAAAAGCTAATTGTTCAAGCAAGTGTCTGTCAAAGACTCTGTTTTGGCTTACATTCTTTTGTTATCTCTTTGACCTTGAATAAACTGTGAACTATCCCAGCAAATATTGTGAGTTAGTATTTGAAACCAAAGGAAGGATGATGGCAGAAGTGTGGTTATAAGTCTGTTGAACTCATTATGATGTCTTACTTAAGAATGGAGTTGCCAATCCCAATTATGGTCATTAAGTGATGAGTATCTGTATTAAATTACCTACTGGGTTGAATATTTCAGAAAAATATGACCTCCATCAATTATAGCAGATCACAAATCAGCAGCTCCAGGTATAACCCAATATGAATTGTAACTGAAATTGTACCATTAGATGTTTCTGCAAATTAATAGAACCTTACAATTCCTCAATCACTAACCTGTTAACTAAAGAAGGGATGGGGTGGGGGTTGGAAATACATCATAACTCATTCTCTATGATATTCTGTTCTCACATTATCTAAACTTACCATATTAAGCATTTGCCTAACACTGTCAAAAATTTAAATCATGATAGCTTTCTATCAATAAATATATTAATATATAAAAGCCATTATTTTAATCTTTAATAATTTAAGAAATGAATCCATTAATTTTATTACTTATCCTATTTATTCTCATAATCATAATGAGTAAAAAAAAGAATAAACTATTAAATATAAAATACACCAAGTGCTTTACAATTTGGGATATACATAATGTGTGTGGGATGGAAAAAGTAATTAGTTCATACATCATGCTATTGAATAAACCACAACCAAATGGGTTCACCAAAACAATGAACCTAAAACCTGCTTTACAAATCCCAATTTGAAATGGGCCATTTCTGGCCTCTGGAGGGCCTCTGGGGGGGGGAGGCCGTTTTCACCCTCCCCAGGCTCCTAGAAAGGCTCTGAAGCCTGGGGAGAGCAAACAAATGGGACTTCCGGTCCAACCGGAAGTCAGCAAATGGAACGTTTCCAGCTTCTGGAGGACCTCCGGGGGGTGGTGGGGAAGGCCTTTTCACCCTCCCCAGGTTCCTAGAAAGGCTCTGGAGCTTGGGGAGAGCAAAAAAACGGGCCTTCCGGTCCAACCGGAAGTTGGCAAACAGGCCATTTTCTGCCTCCGGAGGGCCTCGGGGGGGGGAAAGGCCATTTTCGCCCTCCCCAGGCTCCTACAAAGGCTCTGAAGCCTGGGGAGAGTGAAAAACGGGCATGCCATCGCGTGCTGGGAGCAGGGGGGGGGGGTCATGCGCGCATGCACTGGGTGGCACGTGCATGGAATTATGGGTGTGGGCACGTGTGCGGGACCCCCCCACGCTCCCTTTTGGCATGCGAACCAAAAAAGGTTCACCATCACTGCACTATGGTAATACAAGAAATCATTTCCCCCAGGAGTTGGGACAGCAGCGCCAAAGGTACTACTCTTTGCATCCTAATCTGGCCTGTCAAGGCCTTGATGCTGTCCTAGCATTCCTGAGACAAAAAGACCTGTCCTGACACCGTAACTATGAGCGCCCCCAGGTGCAAGAGCCTTGTCGTAGGTGTCAAACGACATTTCGCTACCTCAGAATTACAGGGTTCTATGTGTATAGATATTCTATATACACATAGAACCCTGTAATTCTGAGGTAGCAATTTGTCCAGATTGATCGAGAACCCGTGATCCCGAAGAATCCGGATTGTCGTACCCACATCCTTCTCCGCCTGAAGGCGGGAAACTGTTTGGATTAACAAGTCGTCCAAGTAGCACTGAATGCGTATGGGTCAGGCTCTGAGGGGAGCTGCCAGAGCAGCCATGATCTTGGTAAATACCCATGGGGCCGAAGACAGGCCGAATGGGAGGGCTGCATATTGAAAATGGCACCTGGCATAACAAAACCTCAGGAATTGTCTGTGGCCTGGACTAAGAGAGACATGGAGGTAAGCCTCCGTCAAGTCCACGGAAGCCAAAAAATCTCCCTCCCTGATACCTTCCAAAATGGAGTGAAGGGAGTGCATCTTGAACCTCTTATAGACCAGATGCCTATTGAGTCCCTTGAGGTTCAGGATTGCTGTCCACTCCCCCAAAGGCTTAGGAATGACAAATAAAATTGAGTAAAAGCCCTGCCCCCACTGACTTTCAGGTACCGGTTGTATGGCATGAATGTCCAACAAATGCTGGATTGCCGCTGCCATGAGATTGTCTTACCGGGTCCTTGGAAATGGGACAGCGCAGGAAATGGCTCGGAGGGGAGGAGAGGAATTCCAGGGAGAGCCCAGACCTTATCGTCTCCCTGACCCAGGCGTCCGTCGTGATCTCGTCCCAGCGATCTGCGAAGAGGCTGAGACGACCCCTTATGGGGACCTGGGTCCTGACGTCACTTAGGGTGTCTAAACCCCCTGTTGCTGTTGTCCTGAAAGGGCTGCCTGCCCTGGGCCTCCTGACACCCTCTGCCACCGGAGCCTGGACTCTGGGACTGGTAGGTGGGTCTGGGAAAGAAGGGCCTCTGTTGACGGGGAAAGCTTGCCCCAGCTTCCCCCTGCTGGAAGGAGGGCCGTCTGAAGTAGGGTGAGGGGCGGAAATTTGGCTGCATTCAGTGAAGCATCTGCTGTATATTCTGCCGCCGCAAGAATTTTGCAAATGTCTTGATGAGCGCATACATCCTCAGGTGAGATTCGTGCCTGCAGTTGCCTGAGCCATCGCACCGATGTTCTGGTGAAAAATGAAGCTGCAGTGGAGGCTCGAATTGCCCAGGAGTCTGCCTGATGTGCTCTACGAAGAGCCATCTCCTCTTTTCGCTCCTCCGCCTTCAAAGCATCCTCAGCGTCTGGTGGTAGGACTGAGGAGGATTTCAAGGCCGCCACTGGTGTATCGACCTTGGGAACCTGGACCAGGTCAAGCAGCTCCGAGTCTACGCCATAAAGCATGTTCTCTGACCCACTGGGCCGGGAATATACCCCTGGTGTGGCCCACTGCCTCCTAATTAGAGATGTGAAGGCCCGGAAAAAAACCGGAAAAATTCGGAAAAAAACTGGTTTTTTTCTGTTTTTTTCCTGAAGGCTTTGTTTTTTTCCAAAAAATTGGAAAAATTGAAAAAACAACAACATTGTGGAATATTTTATTTTAACATGATGAATAAAATATTTTAAGACAGGATGTTCAAATATTTTCCAAATCATTTCTAAAAAAAATGTATGATATCAGATTATTCTAATTTCTGTGCACTGAGGACAAGTAATGATTCTGATTAAATGTCCACTGAAACTTAGTCCCACTCTCTTTTTAACACTTCCCCCATCTTCAATTCTTTTTATGAGAATGGGGTTTTTATTTTTATTTTTATTTTTATTTAATACTGTGGAGAGGAAATACGAAAATTGTTACTTTTGGTTTTATGCCAAGTCAAATTGTCCATAGTCATATTTTATGTTCCTAAAGTAACAGAATGACTTTCAATCTTAAAAAGACAAAAAAAGTGCTAATGTAGCATTTTTTTCAATTTTTCCAAAAATTTCCGTTCCCCCCCCCAAAAAACTGGGGAAAAAAACGGGTTTTTTTCCGAGCTTCAAAATTTCCAGAAATTTTACATCTCTACTCCTAATCACATCTAGGAACATTCTAGGGACGGGAATAGCCTCAGTCTCAGTTGTTTGTTCCGTAAAGAGGAAGTCATCCTGCTCAGCCAGCTCTCTACTGGGGTCCTGAACCATAGTCTCTTTCCCCAGGCGAGCCGTGCTACAAGCCTTGGAAAGCAAAGGCTTGAATAAGGCAGGATTGAACAACCTAATCTGAAAATTTGCCCTCCCCCGAATCTCCCCTTCCGAAATGGAAGACTGACTACGGGCGGAAGGTTCTGGAGAATAAGGTCCTTGGTAATCCTCAGCCTCCTTCTCTGGATGCCAAGGATCAGTATGGCTAGCTCTCTCAGCTGCCTGGATGAAACAAGATTGCTGACTCTGCTGCAGACCTTCAGCAATCCCCTGGCTGATCGCCTGAGAAATCCACTGCCTCATAAAAGGAGGCATATCTGTTTCTTGCAGGTCTCCATGTCTAAGGCCAGCTGCCGTGGGTGTAAATGTGGCCTCAGGACTGGGCCTTGGCCTTGTAAAGGATTGCCCTCCCTACGCCACTGATACTAAAGTCTGAAACAGGGAAGGGGCCAAGCAATCTGCAATTCTCACAGGATTTACAATTTCAAGCTCTGCAGGGCCCTCAGGGGACCAGGTCCTAGCCTGTGGCCTCTGCTGGTCTGGTTGCTGTTCCAGCTGTGTGGCCCTGTCCGCAGAATGGTGGGAAGGTGCCTTGTCAGCTATCTTAGGATCAGGCCGTCTCTCTCGTTCCGATCCCCTTTGAGCTCTGTAAAATTCTTTATCTAAGGCCTTATGCCTTTGTTTGGCTGCCTTCTCCTCCACCCTGGAGGATTGCTTGTGGGCCCGAGCTTTAGCTGAGGTCTTGGCTGCTGCTGCCAATCCAGCCCTTCTGGGCTTGACTGAGGCCCTCTTGCTTAAAGCCTGAGGCGAAAAGGTTGTCTCTTGAGGTAGGCCCGAACTCTCACCGGCGTCCTCCATTTTGTTTGCACAAATGCCCCAAAGGCAATCTGTAATACAAAGCAGACACGCTCGAAAGCACTGCTGCTGGCTCAGCATTGTAAAATAAGAGACTGCCCAGATCCCTAGAGGCAGGGTCTCTAGCCCCCCCCACTAAATACTGGGAATGGGCCTCAATGTCCTGAAGCTTAGGCTAGCAGGACTAAGGGCAAGCTGGGATCCTCCCAGACTTACCCACGAACGCTGGCCTTGCCGCAATCCAGTGGCAGACTTAAGCGGCTCGCAGCTGCCGCGGCAAATAGGAGCTCAAGGAGTGTGGTCAACCAAGTGACCAATGACTCCGCTCCTGGGCCTCTGTAAACCACGTGCCTAAGCACCAATCTGTAGGGAGCGCAGGCAGACTTAAGCGCACACGCGGCTGCCGCTGCTCCACGTGGTCAGGCCCCCACTGCCCCGATCCACATCCGCGGATAATTCAGGGCCAATCATTGGTGGTATATGGCCAGCTGTTGGGGTGCCACCACGCGGCTGTTCAAAATGGCCGCCGAGCCTCTAAGTACTCCCTGCCCTAATCCACTACAGCGAAAAGTCCAGGGGCTTTGCTCGGTGGTGGTATAGGGCTCACTGGGACGAAGCGCAAAAGCGGGACATCAGCCCCTTAGCAAGGGATTGTGGCTGCCGAAGCCGCTAGGGACTTCCAGCCCCCGTCCACTGCCGCGGACTAGTCAGGGCGTGCCGTTGGTGATATAGGGCACTCAAAATGGTGTCTCGCCAAAACTCGGCTCCAGCCGATCCACGAGAAGGGAGTCTGACCGCCGAAGCGGCCAGGAACTCCCTGCCTCTTACCACAGCTGCGGAGTCAAACAGCCTGCCTGTAACTTTTGAGATTTGTACTTGATGTCGATGAAGAAATCCAGGGAATTCACACTAGTCTTTTAGCTCCAAAAAAGACATCTGGAAGAGCTTGAGACTGAGTTGAAACTGGGGAACGTCACCAGGGAGGCGTATCCTCATAATTTCAACTCAGTCGATAGAGCTACAAGACTAGAGTGACCCATCCTGGATTCTCCCATTGACCCAATGGAGAAATTAATAATCTAACATGTTCTCATTGGAAAAATAATAATTCTCCCAAATATTCCATTTTATATTCATATGTTTAATGTTTCAAGCCACAACCAGAAGAGTAGTACCAATTTCTAGATATCAGTACTAAATATTTAGGTGTGCTCACCTGGGATATTTTCAGTCCTACCTCAGCAATGTATCAGACAAACTGGATACCCTTAAATGATTTGTCCCTGCTTATTATGATTTTATTATTTTTTAAAACGTCAAAACTTTCTGGGCAAGAGCCTGTTTTGTTGATCACACTTATCCTATGCAAAAAAGGTACAATCTTGTTATTTTCAGAGGAAGAGCTGGATAATGTTTATGAGCTAAGTGCATCGCAGTGACCCAATGAAATGAGAAATAAGTAACGTATCTATTTGTCAAGTAACAACTGTATCAATGAAATTCAAAATAACCCTTTCTAAATGTCATATCCATAGATCAGGAACACTAGAACACCTCACAAATCCCTGTATCTTTACATCTGTTGGTAGGAGAAAGTAAGATTTGATTAGGAGGCTGGTCAAATATGACCAATTTGCCCATAATTCATCACCAAATTTTTCAACAGGGTTCTCAGCTCCAGCCTCCTGAACTGCAGCTAGGGAAGGATGTCTGGTAATATCTCATCCATTACACTACCCCTTTTAATAATCTTACCATATACTAGTCTCCTTACACTGAGAGATAGGCAGCCTGACAGTTTTTTATTTCCTTGTGTTCCCCTTATCTTTGCAAAACATGCTCCAAACTACTAATGGACACTAATGTTAGCCCATCTGGAACCTAAAATGATTATATACTAGAAATATTTTTAAAGTTTTCTAATTCATAATAACATATATGTAGTAAAACATTTCATCCATGTTGAAGGAATATGAAGTTTTCTCAACTCAAATAATGTTGTAGAAACCTAACAGGAAGTGTAGAATTTATTTGTATGTTAAGTATAAACCAACTTGCCTTTTCTCTTTAAAATTTATGTTCTGAGGCACTTTAGGTAATTGCAGAGAGATATGTCAGTTATATCATTCACTTTTTCCAGTTTTTCTCCCCAAATAGGTTACTATTAATCATTTCACTCCTTTACATGAAGCAAACAAGCTTAACTAGCTCAGTTCTAAAGGTTTTATGATTAAATACAAATAGTAAATAATGTTTGGTTTTAGTCATTTGACTGTCACCTTAAAACTCTTCTACAGATAGCAATAGCAATAGCACTTAGACTTATATACCGCTTTACAGTGCTTTACAGCCCTCTCTAAGCGGTTCACAGAGTCAGCATATTGCCCCCAACAATCTGGGTCCTCATTTTACCCACCTTGGAAGGATGGAAGGCTGAGTCAACCTTGAGCCGGTGAGATTTGAACCGCCGAACTGCAGCTAGCAGTCAGCTGAAGTAGCCTGCAGTGCTGCACTCTAACCACTGCGCCACCTCGCAGATAAACACATATGTAGCTTGTAGTGAGAAAATATTGACTGACTGATACAGAACTACATAGATTTTTGGCTTGGACAAATTCAGGTATGGATATAAATAAACTCCCCCAAATTATAAAAAATATGTAAATAGTTTTGATTCAAGATATCTTCTAATTGTCCAATTAGAACTACTTCCTATCTCTTCTCCACAAGCTGTTCCAGAAGGAGCCTTGAGTTTTAGGCACCAGTGGAGAATGTATATAGCCGTGATGGCGAACCTATGGCATGCGTGCCAGATGTGGCACGCAGAGCCCTTTCTGTGGGTATGCGCAGTCACCCCAGCCCAGCTCCAATCACGTTTCTCCATCGCGTTTCACTCAATCAATTCCAACTTCTCGCGAAATAAAAAGATCTCACGAAGTTGTAATTGAGTGAACTTTTTCACTCACGCACTTCACAATGGGGGAGGCGGGGTCCTGTCCTCCTGAAGCCCATTACGATGCGGGGCCACAATGTGACCCTGCGTTGGCTCGGCTCAGAAAAAAAACACCAGTTTCTTTTACTGCAGAGCTGCCTGTGTTGGGATGCCCCGCCTCCCCACCGAGCGTGAGCAAGCTGCTCGTCAGCCTTCGGACATCATTCCCACCACCCAGCACCAGTTCAGGGGTTCTTCCCCCCCCACGGGGGGGAGAGAAACAGGGAGGCAGAGAGAGAGAGAAAGAGAGGGGGGAGGGAAAGAGAGAGAGAGAGAGAGGGAGGGAAAGAGAGGGGGGAGATAAAGGGAGAGAAAGAGAGAGGGAGGGAGGGAAAGAGAAATATTACAAAAGTTTTTCTTTTTTGTTGTTGCTAAATGTAATGTTTCAAAAGCAGAAAAAGTTGCTCCAAAGGAGTTTTTGAGGGCTGAATGCCGAGAGGCACTGATTTCATCTGCCTTCTGTGTTCCCACCTCTCACTGAAGCAAACCAAACAGGTGCGATGAGGCAGCGAGGCAGGGATTGAGGCTCCCCTCTTCTTCCTCGCAGCGGAGGTGCTGGTGCGCCGTGACTCTTTGGCACTCGCTGCTTGTGGGTCTGCGGCTACTGACATTGCAAAGCCCTGCAGTCAGCTAGAGAGCGCCAGGCCGCGGGTCGGCCTCGCCGCCCCTTCGGCTCTGCCTCCCGCCGCCTCCCTCGCTCGCCGGCTCAGGACACTCATCCTCCGCCTGCCCTCCCCGCATCCTTCATACAGGGGATGCAGGCAAGGGCGGTGCGTGGGAATCCCCCGCAGGAACAGCCACCCGGCGCACCCGCCTCTCGCTTGCTCTCTCTCTCTCTCTCTCTCTCTCTCTCTCTCTCTCTCTCTGAGGAACGCGACAGAGCTACAAGTCCCAGGTAGGATGCGTGTCTCGCGGCCCACCCCGCCCCGCCCGACGCCACCCCCAAATTGCGCCCCGCCGCGCGACGCGCGTCCTACCTGGCACTTGTAGCTCCGTCGCATTCCTCGGTGTTGTGTCCCCTGACCCTCCCCCGCCTCCGCCTCTCGAGCAAAGCGGGAGGGGGAAGAAACTCTTGCAGGCTGCCTGAGGCAAAGCACCTGCCTTTCCTCCTTCCTTCTCTCCCCCCCCCTCCCGCCACCCAAAAGGTGTGCTCGCCGGCTGCCTCTGCTGCCGCCCCGGG
>QLTV01012194.1:3443617-3463377 GCA_003457575.1 Thermophis baileyi
AAAAAAGATGGAGGGAGGGGAAAAAGAGAGGAAAAGAGAGGGGGGGAGGGAGAGAGAAACAGAGAGAGGCAGAGAGAGAGGGAGGGAGGGAAAGAGAGAGAGAAAGACAGAAAGAGAGAGGGAGGGAGGGAAAGAGAGAGAGAAAGGGGGGAAAGGGGGAGGGAGAGAGAGAGAAAGAGAGGGGGAAAGAGAGGGGGAGGGAAAGAGAGAAATGACATTACAAAAGTTTTTCTTTTTTATTGTTGCTAAATGTAATATTTCAAAAGCAGAAAAAAATGAAGGGGCATAAAAGTGCATTATCATGTTTTTCTTAGAACAATTAGTTGAACTCTGCGTTTATCATTATTTTAGGTAGTAACACCTCATTATTCAGGTTAAATTGCCGTGTCGGCACTTTGCGATAAATAAGTGGGTTTTGGGTTGCAGTTTGGGAACTCGGTCCCTAAAAGGTTTGCCATCACTGGTATATAGGCTGCCTTGAAGTGGAGACAGAATCAGCAAAACCTAATTCTACAATCACATTTATACTTGTTGATTTCAATTACACAGCTACAACATGACAGAAAGAGAAAACAGGTCTCTCAAATCTTTGTTTAGTAAACCATATTAATTTCACTTTACCTGATGTGGTTGTTTACCAATCATTACAAATACCTAATAAATGTGGGACACTTAAGTCTGAAATTGGCAAATATATTTAGCTTATATACAGAGAACTGGACAGTACTGACCAGTCCTGAGACTGATCTTTACATTTTGTTTAATGCATTAAAAAACTTCCTTCTTTTCAAGGAAGCAGAAGCTTCAGCAGAAAGGAGATGATTTCTATCCATTCCTATAGAACTTCTGGAGCAGATATTCAGAAACACAAGGGGAGATAAATATAAATTAAATTTTCTCTCATCCCTCCACTGGCAACAGCACAAGGAGAGATCTCTCCAGAATAGCTGCTCCTGCCAATAGGGTGTTAAGTAGAATCCAAGTCATGGGACAGTATTTATAGTCTTAACCAATGATATTTTCAAGAATCTACAGTAAATGCTTCCAAGAAACTTTCTATTGTAATATTCATTCACAATCTTTATATTTAAAACAGCTCATTGTTAATACTTTGCATTTAAAATTCATGGTGTAAGAAACAAATGAAAGTAGGTAAATTTTTACCATTAAAAAGAAATGTTGAAAAATCTAGCTGATAAAAAGTATCTGGAGTTTTCCAATCACAAAACAGAGAGAGACAATTACCATATTGGGTTTAAGATTCAACTTACCAAACAAACAAACTTTGCTATCAAAGAAAACATGTCTCCATTAAAGGAGATTACAGAGCTCTCTACATGGGCAACGATTCAAGAACTACAGCAGTAGTCTGGCATGCTTGATTTACACTACTCTTACATTTCCAGGGCTGTTTCTAACTTTAGAGTACATCAAACGTCAATATAAGTTTCTAAATATCAGATTCTATAAATAGCTTGTTATACATTAAAAATAGTTAAACAAGAACTAATATTAAACATACATAAATTGTCTTTTATTTCCTTAGCCTTTCTATAATGGTCTTATTTAGTATGCCATCACCTGCCTATAATTGCAAGAACAACTTCATTTTTTTTAAAAAAACCACAATGTTTGGGCTCACCAAACATTTTTTTCTTAGTTGTTAAAAGCAGCCATTCTTATTTCCAACATGATACAACCCATCTTTAATCAATCATGACAGTTGGGGTCTACATATCTCTGTCGTCTTCAATAGATTTGGGCCTGTTCAATCCTTTCTCATGTAGGACCGAAATGAATACTCCTAAGGTATTTTTTTTAAGTGGTGGAAAATGTAAGATTTAATAAACCAAGATGCACTCTAGCATGAAAGAAACACCAGAAGAAAAAGTGAGGACAATTAATTATGATAGATATGGGTCTCTCATAATTCTCTAGTTTCACATTATTTTCTCTTTGAAAAATAAAATAGCCAAATAATAAAAAGGAAGTAAATTTGATGGTGATTAAAATGTGATGCCATAACTGCAAAACAGTGTAATAAATTTTATTTCAATACATGCTGGATTTCAGAAATAAAGAAGCCAGCCCATCTTTTTAAAAATAATTCAATCTAGGGCAGGGGTCCCCAACCTTTTGGACCTCAGGGACCACCAAGGTCATAATTTTAAATTCCGCGGACCACCAAATTCATAATTTTAAATCCCACAAACCCTAATTCATAATTTTAAGTCCCGCAGACCACTAATATGAATCTTTTAAAAAAGATAAATACATTTGTAAAATAATGATCAGAGCACTTCCATTTTATTAATATGACATGCACCTATTTAATATAACAAAATTATAAATGCTTATTTAATTATAACAATCGTAAATGCTTATTTAATAATAACAAAATCTTTAAAGGTTGTTTTAATTGTAAAAAAATTATAAAAGTTAGTGTAATTATTACAAAATAATTGAAGCTTATTTGACGGTGGCTTGCTGATGTTGTTGGGAAAGTCAGTCCCATATTCCATTCTTTCCTCTTCTTTCCTCCTTTCCTCTCCTTTCCTCCCCTCTTCTTTCCTTTTCTCTTCTTTCCTCTCCTCTCCTTCCCTTCTTTCCTTTCCTCTTCCTTTCCTTCTTCTTTCTTTTCCTCTTCCTTTCCTTCTTCTTTCCTTTCCTTTCCTTTCCTCTTCTTCCTTTCCTTTCCTTCTTTCCTTTCCTTTTCTTTCCTTTCCTTTCCTTTCTTTTCCTTTTCCTGCACCAGGGTGGAAGAGCTGCTCCGGGATGACCAAAGGGCCAGTCCTGTGATTACCACAGCTCTGGAATATGGGACCGGCCCGTGGTGGGGCTGGAAATCTCTGCCACAGGGGGTGGCACATGCAATGGTGGTGCAATGTGCAAAAAGGAGCGCAGCCCTCGCTGGCCGGAACTAGATAATGGTGCTGTTGTGCGGAGGGGGGGGGCGGCCCAAGCGGGCCGAAGCGGCACTGTCGATGGCTGGAAGGTGCGGGAGTGACGCGCTACTTGCATTTGCACGGCATCAGCATTCCACCTTCGCCACAGTATATTTGCGCCAGCTGGTGGCGCCAAGGCAGCCCTTGTCTCCTGCTGCTTGGGGCTTGGAGCGGTAAACCGCATCCAGGAAGCACTACAGCTTTTTTCCATTTTATCATTTCTTCCCTACATTACAGTACACTGTTCATAACTGTCCTATTTTAAATTTAATCGGCATCAACCTAGAATCTTAACCGGTGCACCATTAAACATAATCAAGG
This sequence comes from Thermophis baileyi, assembly GCA_003457575.1. NCBI lineage: Eukaryota > Metazoa > Chordata > Lepidosauria > Squamata > Dipsadidae > Thermophis > Thermophis baileyi. The sequence goes on from QLTV01012194.1 coordinate 3,446,884, forward strand.
CAATGCAGCAAAGAAAGCAAAGCTAACAAATCTCAGTTCCCCCACTTCAAGCTAAATTTCTTTTAAGAATGTATATTAATTCCCATTTTAAATGCATAGGCATATTCGTGCCTGGGATTTATCCACCAATCCAATACAAAGAGAAGTCTTTAAAGCCCGGTGTTTCTAAATCTTTGTTTTTAGATCGCACAGGCAAAAAAAAAAGCAGGTTGGAAGCAAATGGAGGACTTGGAAAGTAATGGTTGGGGGAAAAAATCAATGAGAAAAACGGAGATGTCCAGAAAGGGACGGCCGATGTAAATATTAATAATTTTTAAAAATCACAATCAAAGGGGATTTGGGCAGCTAACGCTGGAAAAGCGAGCTTTGGAAAGCGCCAGCTGGGTACAAAAAGAGGAAGGGGTCTTTTTTTCCCCATAAAGAACCACAGGGAAAGAAGGGGAAAGAGCCAGGCGGGAGACAAGCCTTTGTGCGGAAAAGTCGGGCAAAGATACCCTGCCTACCAGGTTTCCCCCCCTCCTCCTGGAACCACTGCTGCTCTTCTTCCTTTTCTTCTCGGCTGTAGCCACCCAGCTTCCGAAGATCCAGTATTTCCACCTCATCCAAAAGGCTGGCCGGGGGCAGAGGATGGAAGGGGAGGCAAGGGCTTCGTGGGGTCCCCCCAATGGGGGACGACTTGAAGTAGACGAAGGGCTTGGCTTGGCATACGAGAGCCAGCCCTGGGCTCGAGCTGCCAGCTGGAGGGGAGCTGCTGCGGGGGACTGATGAGGCGGCGCTTGGGGCTTGGAGTGGTAAACCGCATCCAGGAAGCACTACAGCAGAGAGAAGCAGCCGGAGTCAATCCTAGCTTTGCTGTCCATTACGGACGCTATATTGGCCCCCTGCAAACTCTCGTCTCTCGAGGAGCCCGGCTGAAGTTTCCCGTGCCACTTCAGTGAGCGCTCGAGAGACGAGAGTTTGCAGGGGGCCAATCTAGCGTCCGCAATGGACAGCAAAGCTAAGGTTGACTGCGGCTGCTTCTCTCTGCCAACAGGCGACCAAGCTAACTGCCTGAAGGACCCCATCCTGTCCCTGGGAGTCAAAGTGCTGAAGCGCGAGTGGCACGGGAAACTTCGGCTGGGCTCCTCGAGAGAAATGCAAAGATTTCTCTGCGGACCACCATAATTTTCTCACGGACCACCAGTGGTCCGCAGACCACCGGTTGGTGACCTAGGGTCTAGGGGGTCAGATGATGTTGGTATACAACAAGTAAATACTGTATTATCTCTACAGTAATGAGTTTTGCAGCAATATTTCACTATCCAATTAAATATTGTACACAGTCCCAACCCAATATGCATTTAGCCAAGTTTGTATATATCAAACATTTGAATGAATGGTATCTATATCGAAAGCAACACGGATAACAATGAGCAAGTTTTTCACTCCTACTGGAATTTCCAAAATAACACTGAATATTACATTAACACATAAGCTATTGCAAGATATTAGACAAAATGTACTATATATAGCTTACTTGTCTACACAATTTACAGGCTTATAAATAAGGTTCACACTGACAGAAACTTAAACATTCAGATGCTTGATAAATAAAAAATAAATAGAAATTAAAATGTATGTACCTTTCCTATAATTAAAGTGTATGGAGAGAAAATGTCCACATCTGACACACTGCAACTCATTTTTGTTATACAAACAAGTCTTAGCACTCAAATATTTGGGGTGGTGGGGGAGAAGATGTTTTAAACGACACTGTTAACCTTCAAATAGTCAGACCACAAAACAATAATAGAAATCATTTAAAACTTAGTTGAACCAGTAAGATAACTTTATTTCATGAACTACTAATAAAAATTAACAATTTGTTTCTCCACTTTTATGTATGTTATCTTTTTCTGTGCTTTTTCAAAACTGTGGACATTATTATTATTATTATTATTATTATTATTATTATTATTTGTATTTGTATTTCTGCCAACTCCCAAGGGAATCCATTCATGCCCACAAGAGATCTAAGTCCATCCCACCTTGAATTCCTTTCTATTCTTAACGCCTGCTAATTTCCCTTGACTGTTAGTAGTTCCGATCCTTTTGGAGAGTTTAAGCTTACAATACATCTTCATACACATTTGAAACAATATATATATATATATAACTGAGAAATGAAAAATTAGAAACTATCCACCCATTACTAAATATGATGTATAGACTCTTTAATAATGTCTCCCTCAAAAATGGACAGCAAAAAAAGGTGCTGTTGAATTCTCTGTCTCTCAGCTACTGAATTAAATTTTGCTTTCACAGGGGGATTACAACTTATGCGTAAGAGTAAATGCTGATAGAATCGTTACTGCTGTTTACATTGGGGAGGTTTGCTATGCATATTAGAAGAAAAAAACCCTATTTGCAGAATGTCTCTTTTTAGATCAGGGTTATACTCTGGATCAGGATATGAAATTCTTGAGCCCAGAATTCCCAAGCCAAAGTGAAGATGAACAGCAGAGTGCATGTGAATGCTGCTACTAGCTCTCAGTCGAACAACTTCTTCTAATGCTAGAAGTTAGAATGGTTCTAGAAGCTAGAATGGTTATACTTAGGATAAATCTCATCATCATAATTACCTCCAAGTTTACATTGTTGGACAAGAAAGCAAACTGTTGCTACTGATAATTTGCAATTCCCAGTTCTTCTTGGCTGATGTCCCAGCCACCTTTGCAGTGAGTTTGCTATGATCAACTCTTTTGGATTTCCCATTTATGGAAAAAAAACCCCAATCAAAATGTTGTCACATAAATGGGGATGAAGCTACTTAGGAAAAAACCCACTAATTCTGTTGTTGTTGAATAAAATATACACATGGGGAATTCAAATGAATTGGAGCAATGGAGACACTTCCATCTTATTCCATCTTATGGCTGCTCCTCACACTGGGTTTTATGACCAAGGACTGGAATAGGGAGTTAATCTACAGTTCATCTCCATCTGGTTTCCAATATAAAATAACTTGCATAAGTTAAATTTCAGATTGCAGTTAAATTTCTCTCCCTTAAACACAATCTCAGATAGTTTCTGGGTCTATGTAATTTACTAATGTGGGTCACAAAATGTTCAAGATTTTTCTTGTTGCCTATATAAAGAGCAAGAAGTATTTCCATCGTGCATATTAGAAGCTAGAAACATGAAGTGAGGCATGCAAGCTAGTCCATACAGATGTGCAAAACAGTTTATGCAAGGACTATTCCATATACAGAAATGTTGGTTTTGACTGGTTTAAGTCTAAAATCAAAATTTATGCTTGGTCTAGACAGAGAATAAAATTTCATTGTAAATACAAGCCAAAAAACACAGTTGCTTCAGAAAGAAGTGTTTTGGGGACGGGTGAATAAAAGTGAGAAAAGCCAAGGACACCAATGGAGACTAAGTGGATATGGGGGAAGCAGCAACAGAATATTTTGGGAAGATCAGAAGGCTAGTGGGATTATGGTATGCTGAAATTGTGGTGACTGAGGAATAGAGAAGGTGCTGATAAACTCAGGAGCATGCAAGGCAGTGAGAAATGTTACAGTGGAACATCAGGACCTGGGAACAGGGGCTATTTCAATCTGAGAATCAGTAACATTAATTCACTATCCAAGTGAATATGATTGCCAAAGTATCTCACCATTTTCTAAGAAAAATTTAATAGATAACAATAAATAACAAACAACAACCCTTTCCAAATATACTATACTGAGACTTGTGTGTGTGTGTGCCTTCAAGTCAGTATTAACTCCTGACTACTTCTTGGACTATAATCTCTGCAGTTTTCTTGGCAATGTTCAGAACTGGTTTGTCATTGCCTTCTTCCTAAGGGTAAGAAAGAATGACTGGCCCAAGGTCGTCCAGCTGGATTTGAGCTTAAGGCAAGACTAGAACTCACAGTCTCCTGGTTTCTAGCTTGGTGCTTTAACCACTGTATCATATTGGGATTTCTGCTTGCAGAATTTCTAGCCAACAGGGATTATTGCCCCTTTACAGCTACTGGTACTATGTTGTACTTTGAAAGTGAAAAGCACTATCAAACCTCCCCCATATGTACAACTATTGAACTATGCATTAAGAAGTAGCCACATTAAGACACAAAAGCTCCTTTTTCTCAGCTAGCAAGAATAGCAGTAACCATTTCTGTACTTTTTACCACTTGAAAAAATTAGACTTTATTATTATGATAATTTCTGAAAGCAAATTATTTTTTCTAAAATCTAATAAATTAAGCAAACATTACAGAATTACTATTAATTCTATTTTTCAATGGGGGCAAAATCATTCCTTAGCTCCTCAAAATGTTTAGGTATCTCAGTGACCATATGCATGGAACTTTCGTTTATTCTCAGATTTTCCATTCATTTTTATATTCTGAGATAATATGTGTAAAATACCATCTAATTCAACAACCCCATTTGTTCACAGCAAAACTGCTTAATTTTCACATGAAATATTTTTAATTGTTTCATATGGCAGGTGTTGGGATGGAGAATAAACCAGACAAATGGTTTTTTTAAAATTTGCCCTTAAATAGAAAAAAGCCAGTATCTATCATAACATGAGTACTATAGTATATACCACAAGCAGTTCAACAACATCTAACATTTGTTTAGAGTAGGTTGACAGGTTAGAGAACATCATCATCGTTTCTTCACACCCTAGGGCAATGACTATATTTCAGTTTTCAGCCTAATCTTTCCCTGTCTATCATTTGCCCATTACAGGATATTATTAACCATGGCCAAACATTTCATGAGTATAAAAGTAGTTCTCGACTTACAACAATTTATTTAGTGACTGTTCAAAGTTACAATGGCACTGAAAAAAGTGACTTATGATCAATTTTCAGAGTTACCACCTTTGGAGCATCCCCATGGTCATGTGATCAAAATGCAGATGCTGGTAACTGGCTCATATTTATGATGGTTACTGTGTGCCGAGGTCATGGGATCACCTTTTACGACTTTTTGACAAGCAAAGCCAATGGGGAAGCCAGATTCACTTAACAACCGGGTTACTAACTTCACAATTGCAGCCATTCACTTAACAACTGTGACAAAGGTCGTAAAATGGGGCAAAACTCACTTAACAAATGTCTCACTTAACAACAGAAATTTTGGGCTCAATTGTGGGCTTAAGTCAAGGACTACCTGTATTTTAAACACTATAAACATTTTTAAAGGTGCACCCAAAGCCGAAAGTGTATTTTGTTGAGCATAAAATAAATTTTATCATATTCTCAAAATTCTGCTGCACCTTTCCACTTTGAACACAATTTATCAGAAGCAAAAGCTGGAACATTTTTGATTTTCCATATTTTGGTCAAAACAACATTTGAAGGAATTTTCTGGGGCAAATAGAGAAAGGTTGGTGTGAATTGCCCCCTCTCTTCTCCCTCCCCCAGCAGCTCCCCACATAACATGTCCTACCAAACAGACATCCATTTTTGCAGAGGCTTCTCCATTTTTCCACTGTTTCACAACCCCAAAATATTTTGACCATCTTTGCACCCATCTCTAGAGCAAATAGACCCCCCTTTCATTTCATATCTTGGCCCAATCATATGTTTCAGTTTAAACAGTTTGTTTAACCATGATACAAAGTTTTTTTTTATCATAAACTTTTAGGACACTTGTTGAATCTGAAGTTATTGAATAACTGTTATTCAGATTATTAATGCAATCTGTAATAAAGTTAAGTTTTACAGTTGGTAAAAAATCAAGCTTCCTAAATCAATGCCGTTCTGAGCACTAAGGTATCATCAGCTAGGAATAAATTTATTAAATTTGTATGTCACCCATCTCTGTACCTATTCTGGGCGGCTTACAAAACCATGTAATTTGAATTGAGTTGAATCTAAATTTGAAAGATTATTTGTTGATATATATTCAGTTGGTTTACAAAACTTGTAAAATTTCCACAACAGTTTGTCTCAGTTGATACTGTGCAAGAAACAGGGGATGCTGCCACAACTCTGAAAATGTTTACCAGAAAACTGCTGCAAAATCTAAACAAGAACATACTGTTGCACATTTGTGTCCTGCCTACAGGCAATTAATTGGTCTCTGTAAGAAAAGAATGAAGGACCAGATCGGGTTTTTTTTGGGGGGGGGGTTGATCTACAACAGCTCTTCTTATATTTCTAAGTTAGGAGATGCATGTTAAACAATTGCTCTAATCATTTCCCGTCCATTGCTTAGCTATTAGATCAGCTTTTCCCTAACTGGTGCTTTCTGGATGCACAGGATAGCAACTCCATCATGCCCAGCCAATATACTACTTGCTAAGTAATCAAGAGGGCTGAAATCCAACATATCCGTTGTTATGCCTTCTTTTCCTCAAACAGTCAAGATAATGCGATACTCAACAACATTTTTAAAGTTGGGGACGACGACAAAGTAACAACTGTGGGTACCAAAATCCAGCAGAGATTACTACCATTGCCATCGTTAAGAATCCTTCAAGCCCAAACTAAACTGGAAAGAAAGTACGGGCGGGGTGGGAAAGGAGGATTCTTTTTTTTTAACACCAGTTTTACTTTCAATTAAAAGCAACCAGGAAAAAGAAAGGCGGGGAGGAGGACTCCAGGGGTCTTCTAGGCCAGGCAATCAGCGAGGCAAGGCTACTCCCGTAAAGGAGATTAAAGTCGAGGACGGAGGGTGCGCCAACCAGGCGAGAAAGGGGGCCTGGAGGGGGCGGCTCCACCTCCCCAGTCAGGAGCTGAAGAAGATGGGGAGGGGGAGGGTGGGAAGGAAGGAAGCAACTTTTTTGAGTAGGAGAAGGAAGGGAAGGAAAGAAGGAAGGAAGGAAAGAAAGAAAGAAGGAAGAAAGAAAGGATGCAACTTTTTGACTGGAGTGAAGGAAGGAACTTTTTTGACTAGGAGAGGGAAGGAAGGAAGGAAGGGAAGGAAGGAAGCAAGCAAGTTTTTTGACTGGAGGGAAGGAAGGAAGGAAGAAGGGAAGGAAGGAAGGAACTTTTTTGACTGGAGGGAAGGAAGGAAAGAAGGAACGGAAGGGAAGGAATGGAATGGAAGGAAGGGAGGGAGGGGACCTGCCCTCTCTCACTCACCCCCCCCCCCACCCTCCATTCCAATTTCTTTTCTCTACCTGCTGCAGCTCCGTGAAGAAAATCTCTCTCTCCGCCGCGTTGGACGCCATTGCTATTGGGTCTGGGCTTCGCACCTGGACACCGCCGCCAGGGAGGCGGCTCTGGGCCAGGACGGGGTGGGTGGGTGGGCGGCTATGGCTCGCACCCTCGGGCGGCCGGAGGAGCAGGGAGCCACGAGTGTGCGTGTATGTGTGTGTGTGTGTGTGTTTGGGTGGGGGTGTTAACCCCCTCGACTCAGATTCCCATGAGGGAAACGGGGGAGTTTCACGTCGGGACGGGCGTCACGCTCGCTCCCGCCCGCCGCCCGCCGCCAGCACGGCCCTCCCGTTTTTCTCCTCCCGCCCACCACGCGCCCGACTCCTCCTCCTCCCCAGCTTTGGGCGCCGCCGCCGCTCCTTGTCGCGCCCTTTGGTTGTCACCCTGCCGCAAAAGCAGGAGTGCTTTGCGGCTCCTTGAATCAGGTGACCGCCGGGGGTGGTGGTTAAGGAGAAGGACGCGAAGCCTCCTGCAGGCTGGGAAAAATCCTGGGATCTTCCCTTTTATCGTGGAAGGTCGGGCGAGGAGGCAGCGATCCCCCCCCTTTCTCTTTTAAATCACAACCCGTAGATATTTTTTCTCCCTTTCCTCATCATTAGGCAGTAAAAGAGGGGATTGTGTCATATTAGAGGTCATGTTAGGCATCTAAGCAGTAAAATCTCAAACCATCAGACGCCAACCTACAGCCTACTCTGTATCTCTTTGCTGCCATGTAATCCAGAGTTTTAGATATGTTAAGCCAAGGTAATATGAACAGTAGCGAAGTACTGCTTTAAAGTTTTTTTTAAAAAAAGTAGCCTATTCATCTTTTATTTATCAAATTTGTATATCTGCCCATCTCATCAAAAGTAACTGGGCAGCACACAACAATCATAAAAAAAAAAGAAAAAGAAACCACAGGTATAAAAACAACAGATGCAACTGCTATAAAAAATAACTACATTAAGAAATAAATATTATAAAGACAATGAGCCAGTTTGGCGTAGTGGTTAAGGTGCTGGCCTAGAGAGGAGACAGTGTCAGCTGGGTGACTTTGGGCTAGTCACTCAGCCCAATTCACCTCATAGGGATGTGAGGGAAATAGGAGAAGGAATGGATGTTGCATGCGTTCACTGCCTTGAGTTATTTGTAGAATAGAATAAAAACTCACTTTAAATGTACACTAATCAGCAAATTCAAATGAAATTTCATTGCATTCAGCTCTCAAAAGAAAACCATTATGCATATACCCACATACCCACACATATGACACAAAGAAACATCATAAGTCTAGTTCGAATGTATACTTATAGATGGTGAAAAAAAAAGAATCCTGCGAATTTGTAAGACGGCATAAGGAACAAAGCTGTTACAGAATCTAGTAGTCCTGCTAGAGATACTTTGAAACCTCCTCCCAGAGGGGAGCAACAGAAAGAGACCATGAAGTGGGTGTGTGGAGTCTCCAACAATGCTTCGAGCTCTAAGCACATAGTGCTTATAAGCAATATCCTGATTAACGGGAAGCGAGCTTCTTATAATCTTCTCGGCTGTCCTTACCACTCTCTGTATGGACCTTCTATCGGAAGCACTGCTACCACCAAACCAAACAGAGAGGCAGTTTGTTAAAATGCTCTCAATCGTGCCTCTGTAAAAAGTGGCCAGGACAGAAAGAGAAAGATGTGCTCTCCTCATCCGACGCAGGAAATGCAAACGCTAGTTTGCATGCATCACTAAAGATGTATGAAGAAATCAAGTCAGATTGTTAGTTATCTGTACCCCCAGATATTTAATATTATAAAAATAATAAAGGCAGGATATAAATAAATTGAAAACTAAAGGCTTATGTGCCTATTCATTATTGCCCACTGCTATTAGATTAGCTTACCAGGGACAAAAGTATAGGTTGCTCCATAAAGCAATTTGCTCCTGGCCTGTAAAATGTCCAAAAGAAGAGCATGAGTCCAATCCTCCTCCTGAGTGCAGAAATCCAAATTAAAGTATCCCAGGCACATGGCTGTCTAACTCCTAGATGAACATGTCCATGGAAGAAGAACCATCTATATCTCCGGGTAACTGATTCCACTGTCAAATCTCCTCTTAGTTTTGCCTAACAATGTTTTGTCTAACATTCAACCAGAATCTTTGTTCCTTAACTGTATTATTTTATGCCCTGTACCCTTGATGTGGCAGATATGACATTCTTCCCATAATTTGGAAATTATATTTCTGTTGATGCAGCTTAAAATGTTATTTGTTTTGCATCTACATCAGCGGTGGGTTGCTCCCGGTTCGGCCCGGTTCTTAGAACCGGTAGTGACGGCGGCGGGAGTCTCCACCCACCCACCCGGGATGCTTCTGCGCATGCGCAGAAGCGTCACAAGCGTGAGCACGCGCACAAACCGGTAGTAAAGGGTTTTAGAACCCTCTACTGATCTACATCCCACTGTTGACTCATACTCAAGTTTGCAGTCAACTACTACTGTATTGCAATATCTTTTTCACATCGACTAGCCCTAAACCAAGTATGATTGGCTGATTATATGCCATCTCTGCATCTCCCCACTATCTTATTTGTTTGTTTGTTTGTTTCTTTATTTATTGTTTCTAAATTCTATGTTCTAAGGTAATAAAAGGTTAACTTCAGACCAACAATCAAGTAAGCAATACCCCAATCAAGAAACTGCCAAAGAGCCATCAGTAAACGGCCCAACCAAAGAATCTCTAAGACCGCTCCCACCCACACAGACAGGTAAAACATCAGAATATAATCTGACAGCAAATAGGACTCCTTAATCGCACTGATGATGTTACCTAGTTAGGGTAATGAAATATCTGCAAGAAAACAAGCAAACCCAGAGAGCACCAAAGACCCCTTCTTTCTAAATTGCTTAAATAGATCAATCAGAATAGAGCTGGAAGGGACCTTGAAGGTCTTCTAGTCCAGCCCCCTGCTCAAGCAGGAGATCCTATATCATTTCAGACAAGTGACTGTCCAGTCTCTTCTTAAAAACCTCCAGTGATTTTTAAACACCCACAACGACTGATCCAGAATCCAGAAATAGATCCAGAAGACCTGTAAAGTCATTTTCTTTTCTTTCTTTTTTTTAAAGCTAAATCCTTTCTTTTTGCTTTTAGATAATAGTTTCCATTCCAGGAAAATTCTAGATCCTGTAAATATTATTCTATATTTGAAATAAAAGTGAGCTGCAGTCAGAATTCATGACTAATTCATGATCCTCTTTAGAGGGATTTTTTTTTCTAACATTGAACATTAAGGACACAGCCACTTACAACGAATCATTTTACTGATGTTGTTAACCTAATTTGAATTTAAAGTCTATTACCATCTGTAGGGGAAAAATAAACATTAAGTACAGGCTCTATTTCTTCTTAAAAAAGAAATAATTAATGTTATTGGGAGCTTTGTTATATCAGTTAACATATCCAGCCTTACTGAGTAAGCCCAATAATCATGTTATTTTATCATGAAAAAAACAAAATTTCAAATTCTATCAAATGGTTTGTTAGCCCAAAGAGCACTTTCTAGGAACAAAGACCTTTCTAAAATGCAGAGAATCATAAAGCAACTTAACCTAGTTTACAAACGAAAACAATAAAAGTCCAAGTTTACATCAGGCTATAATCTTGAAGGTGTGTCCTACTGAACTCAGTGAGACTTTACTGTGAATGAACTTTCTTAGGACTTGGCTGTGCATAAATATTTGTTTTAGTTTGTTTGCCAGAGATAAAGGTTATCAAAATTCTGTAAAGATAGTTTACATCTATTTTGGAAAATGAACTGATTCGGATTTAATAGTCCAATAAAAATGGCTTATTGGAACAAAATCTAATATATCCATACATTCTTCACCGTGTTTGCAGCTCTTTCATGCAAAGCTTCTGGGACTTTTTAAATAGTCTATGTTCATATTTGGAATCCTAACTGAAAATTATGGCATTAAATCTTTAATTAGCCAGAGACAAAATCCAACTTCAAACATAATCACAAACTTAAGTTTTGCGTTCACATATGTGAAATAAATAGTTGCTGGGTCCACTCGTTTTGATAAGCCTTATAGTGGTTTGATTTGATTCCTTTGATTCAGGGGTGGGTTCTAACTTACCTCGCCACCGGTTCACTTCCTCCCGTGCCACGTGACTGTGCGCGCATTGCACGCTGCCGCATACGCTTTGCGCGCATGCGCAGTGCCAAAAATTCACAAAAAATCCCCACCCCAAAAAGCCAAAAACAAGATGGCGGCACACGCGCAATGCCGGGGACTCAGCTTCTGCGCATGCGCAGAAGAAAAAAATCAGCAAAAAATTCCAAAAAAAATTAATAATAATAAAAAAAAATCCAAAAAAAAGATGGCAGCGTCCACGGACCAGCACCGACAGAAACGGCTCCGTGACGTCACCAGCGGTTTGCTACTGGTTCTATAGAACCGGTGCGAACTGGGAGGAACCCACCTCTGCTTTGATGAATATAAATCCATCTGTGGGTTATCTAATAAATCAAGGCTGAAACAAACCTCTGTTGAAGCCAGACCATAGTTGTCACTGTGTTATGAGAACCTAGACAGCAGTTGTCTTTTCTTGAGCCATTATTTCTGCTTTGGAATCAACTTGCAAGTATTGCATAGTTGTACTATTAACTTTTGAACTCAGTTATTTTTTAAAAAAAATCACGAACACGGTAACAATAATAATTAATAGGTGCAGTAGAAAAAACAATTTATAACAAGGACATTGTTCCATTAAAATTCCTTACCTAGATTGTAGAAAACTAAGGCGGTAGGTGTTAGATGAGCCTACCAAGGTAGGAAATTCCATGAAGCCCTCCCTGTTTCCCTATCAATAAGCATAACGCCTTCACTACAATTAGGATATGGAGAAGAATTTGCCTTGCCTCTTTTTTGAAGGCTAAGGTAAGGTGGCCTTGTAAGGGTGAATTTGAAGCGAATGCAACTGTTGCAAAATGAGTGCAACAAGCCAGGAGATAAAGTCTTCTAAAGATCTGAGTAAATTTATTTGTTGCAGTTTATCTCAGGGTCTGTGCTTTGGAATATACATGTACAAGCAGACAGAACATGCCCTTCCTGAACTAATATAATACAAATGGAATTTAATTTATTAATTAATAATTTTCATCGTTCAACCATATTTGGCTGGGAAAGGTGATTCTGAGTTTCATCAGGGATGCTTCACGAGAGGATGTGCTTGTTACCGGAAAACAAGACTGACTATGATCAAGTATAAAATTGGCTTACTAAAATCTGGGGATTTGATACTAAGTACTGTAGTTTGGTTAGAATTCCTTCTTCCTTGTGTTGTGGGCAGATTCTTTTTGTTACCGCAAAACAGATTATTTTCTTAAGGAAGCAGACAAAGAAGGTCTAACATGGTAGGAAATCTCATGACTTGGTAAATACAGGCAATATTACTTTCCCATATTGAAGGAAAATAAAGGATTCAAAAGATGGCAAAAAAGGGGAAAAGAGCATGCTATAGCATTTATCAAGAGAAGAAGAACTTATAAAGTTTACCTTTAAATAATTTAAGTGTTTGTTCTTCCTTGATACTCCCCAATTCCAGAGATTCCCTTCTGCAGCTTTCACTCCCATGGCTTTTTTGGAAGTTGACAGAATTATAGAGCCTGAATTTTTAAGCCCGTTGGTTTGAGCATGCTCACTAGGTTTGGAAAACAGGGTGGAGAGTATTGACTCAGCACCATATTTTTTCCACTGATTTTTAGAACTTCTTCATTTAACCTCATTTGAGGCAAGTGTGAGACAACTGACAAGATGGTTTTTTTTAAGGAGCAAACCCCTCCCCCGAGGCTATTTTCTGTACAAATACAATTTTGCTAACTTTCCAAAAGGGTTGCTTTTTCAAAATTATTGCTTAATGACTTTTGAGGGGAATACTAATCTAATGAACTTTTAAGGGAAGCACACTAAACATGTGTCGCTAAAAAAAATCATAGGTTCTGTTCTGCAAACATGCTTTTCTGTTTAGATAGTTTGGAAGAAATAGATTGAAGAAGAGGGATAAAAACAAAGAGTTGGCATCTGGAGCTATAATTCAAATCAAGAGAACAACTCTGTATTAAAGAAAAAGAGAGGGAGGGAGGGAGAATGTGTTTTGAAAAGGAGACAGTGGGCAATATTCTGGCAGACCTAACTGAATTAGTGGAAATTTGGCATTCAAGTCAGTTTAACCAGAAAGCTCTCATAGGCTGGAACATAACAGTAGCCCAAGGGAAACTTGTTTTGGTGAGGCAGAGGACAGAATGGATGGCACAACATCTGCAAAAACCTTAGCATTCAGCATGCAAGAGAAAGTGTGTTTTGAATTATGTGCAATAAATACAACGTTGGTTCAGGCTTTTTGCCGAATCCTTTTAGCTTTGCTGGCTTCATTTTGGGATGGAATTTCTTCCTGAGTTTATTCTTCCTGTATAAATGTATTGTTTACACAAGTGGGAACCTGCCAAAAAATTTAAAAAAAATATATGAATTATGGGTAATGGGAAGGGTGTGAGAAAACCTCCCTCTGTAATTGCCTCAGTGACAGAAAAAAGCTGGATGAACTCAATCTTCTTCCAGCATTGAAGTCATCAACAAGATTGGACTCAGAATGCACATTCTGTTAAGGTCCCCGATAAGGCACTTCGTTCACATCTGCCCCACCAGACTTGCTTTGGAGACTACATATTGATGATCTTGCTCCGGATGGAAATTTGGCCTTGGTTTTTGAGCACTGAAATTACATTTTGTCTGAATACAAATCTCTACCTTTCTTTCTAGCTTATTACTAAAATTGTCAGCATGAAGCTTTTCAGGATTCCCAATCAGCAGCATAGCCACAGTCTCTTATTTATCTGGAAAGCAGCAGGTTGAAAAAAGCTATCCTGTGGGCCATGCCAATGTGGAAGCAGCAATACAGCAATAGTATATCTGAAAACACTGCAGATAAAAGAACATTGACAAATAAAGTGGGAAATGTCTCACATCAGGAGAACTTAACTATCTTGTGAAGATTCCCTTTTGTCGAGGGCAAGGAAGATAACTTTGCCAGATAGGGGGTGAAATATTTTAAGTCCATAATAGACAGATAATAGTTAAAAGTAGCTCAGATATACACTTTCCTAATTCAGTGGAACCTCTCTAGGGAGAGGCCTACAAAATTGTGCTACTGTAAGCAATCTCAATAAAAAAATAGTTTTAGTCTTGTGGAGTTGATTTTTTGGTCTGGTCCACCTAATAGGACTGACAACTTTATACTTGTTCAACACTATAGTACTATTATAAAATGATATTAAACATAATGCCTTGTTATATGAATTTTGCAGAAGATTAACCTTCCTGCTTTGGGCCTCCATGATTTGATAAATGGCTACCACTGACTGGTATCTCCTGGGTTCATCTACAGATGTCTCATTTGGCTCAGACAGAAATATCAGTAAATTTGGCAGAGAGGTCTGCAAAAGGGTAAAAATGTCCAGGTGGGAGGAATGATTGCACAATCAACACCCATCCCATTTAATGTGTTACATCCATCACATGCACAATAAGATGACCACATTCGCCATCTTGACTTGTTTTTGACACCCCAACCCCACGGATGCCCCTGAACCATTCAGCGGCACAATCTGGCATTCATGATTTTTTTTCTCCTAGTTCAGCTATGCCCAAATACCTGCCTTTGCTAAGGGCCTTGTACATTTTTCCTGAGAATGGAGTGAGAGAATTGATCACCTTTTAAAATCATTAGTTTTAAAATACCGTAGTGTTCGTAGACGTGAATTGTACACTTGTAAAATCTTAAGAGCCGAGGTGGCGCAGTGGTTAGAGTGCAGTACTGCAGGCTACTTCAGCTGACTGTTCAGCAGTTCAGCGGTTCAAATCTCACCGGCTCAAGGTTGACTCAGCCTTCCATCCTTCTGAGGTGGGTAAAATGAGGACCCAGATTGTTGGGGGCAATATGCTGACTCTGTGAACCGCTTAGAGAGTGCTGTAAAGCACTGTAAAGCGGTATATAAGTCTAAGTGCTATTGCTATTCAGAAGAAATTAAATCATCCCCTATCTAATAGCACCTCACTGTGGGTTGTAATTGATAAGACCCAAGAATGGCTCTTAGTGGCTTGGCAACTTAGAGAAAGCACAACTTCCAATAGTAGAGACTATCTGTAGCTCAGGATTGAACTGTGGTGTTTTTGTGACGTGAAAGGTCACAAGCAGCTTTCTAACTTCCCCTGGAAATGGGAACTTCTGCTGCACCTTTCAATCTTGAAATAATGGAATAAATAAGAGGATATTTCTGCTTGCAGAGATGATAAGAATATAGTAGTAATTTAGTATTGCATATTTAATAATTGTAGTAATTGTTTATGGACATACCTTCCCCATGTCGCATATGCAGTGTTATCTATCAGAGAGAAACAAGGCCTTGAAATAATGCCTTACTTGAGTTATTTCTGGCACACTTCTTACGTTAACAAGTCTAGATACCCCACTGAAATTGATCTGAAATACAATGGATTCCCATTCTGTACAATAGTTAGTTCCCACGTATTGGTTTCTCTGACAATTCCAAGCCTCATAAAGCTAGGCAAGCTAATCAGCACAAATGGTTTCAGATTGGCTGGAATTATTTTAACCTCTCCTTTTGGCAGATGGCTCTTGTCACTGGAATTGTCTTCTCTTTGGCATGACAGATACATATAACTGCTTTAAAGTGACAACTTTTTAATTTACAAAATGCAGATTATGTTTATTTTCTATTTTTCACTTGGCTTCTTCTAGGTGAAACCATGAATGTCCTAAACTGATGCTTGGAATTGGTAAAGTGCCAGAAGAGGACAAAGCTACTTAAATCTCAATCCTGCCAAGGCACATGCTCTTGGTAAGTGGTTTATCAAAGAACGAGCATACTGTAAGTAGGAAATTGCACCTGAAATGGACTCAGCCTCGTTGCCAGCTCCCACCCCTGAATCCAGAACTATCAATAGTCTGTCTGTCTATGTGTCTGTCTGTCTATCTACCTACATACCTATTATCTATCTATCAGAATTAGAATTCTTTATTGGCCAAGTCTGATTAGACACACAAGGAATTTGTCTCCGGTTGATCTATATATCTATATCTATATACCGATATATCTATATATCTATATCTATCTATATATCATCTATACCTATACCTATACCTATATCTAATTTGTCTCACTGATCTGTCTGTCTGTCTAATCTGTCTCTGTTTGTCTGTCTATCTATCATCTATCTATCTATCTATCTATCTATCTATCTATCTATCTATCTATCTATCTATCTATCTATCTATCT